>JAQFVV010000103.1:30000-504504 GCA_028023455.1 Epiperipatus broadwayi | reverse complement strand
GATGTAGAGAGGTTCCGGCTTCTTTTAGGTGTTCAAGGCATTACTGGAGCAAACTTGGAAGTCAGGGATCCGTCTTTTGTGGAGTTAGCAAGCCATTTGAGTGGTGATAACAAGTATAGAATTTTTCATTTTTGCAAACGAAAGTATTTAATAACAGCTGATGTCCTTTAACCCTTTTCCCGCCTCTTACGAAGCTCCTCGTCGACATCTGACGTCACTCTAACTCTGCCAGTTCTTATGCTAAAATATTCGTTTGAGAGGTATTGAATAGGTTTTTAAAAGTTCTGTAAGATGGTGCCCTCTTCCGAATTATTTTACAAGTAAAAAATAAAAAAAACGCATTTAAACCTAAACAAAGAAAGAACATTAGTTGTGATTGGTTCTTAGCATGCTCTCAGCCGAAAAAGACATTCTGATTGGCTGGAAAGAACAAAGAAACCGCCTGATCAAAGAAAATAAAGAAAAACGCTGAGATTTTCATTTCGAATATGATTTAAAGTATTATAAAATTATATTTATGGAAATTACAAATTATTTTCAGAGAGAATAATAAAAAAACAAAATTATTTTCGAAAAATATTGAAGATTTTAGTAAAAATATTCAAGATTTAGTAAAAAGAAATATTTACTTTTCTATAACGTAAAAGTCGACCTTTTTGTTTATATTATAGCTTTTATGTTGCCGAAATTGAATATTTTAGAATAAATAAATAGCAATTTATTTTTGAAAGAACTTTCGTTCTCTTCATAACCTGAAAAATTAGTAATAGACTTTTTATAAATGTATCTGAGTTGAATTTAATATTATAGGCGAATATGTTTTAACAATAGGCTTTGTCTTCAGTTTGTGAGTTGGCCAATTAAAAGATTTGATTTTTACCTCATACAACCAATAATATAATTAGCGGTTAAAAGGTTAATCCTTTAACTAAGAAATTTAAATGTCCGCGCTGATATAACTTTCACGTGAGAAAACCACTTGTCTATCTCTCAAAACTGAATTAACTGACACTCCAAATTTTCGGGGCTATTTATACGTTGCTCCATTTCCCGCGAAACACTTTACTTGTCCAATTTCTATGCCTGAGGCAGGGCAAATATTAATCTCCCACTCAATCTATCTAAGAATTCCACCCAGGGTTTATTGAAATGAAAACAACATAAAAATCAAATCTCCGCTATAAAAATTGTTAACACTAATTAAAATAAAAGCAACAGGAATGCAATTAGCTAGCCAGCTTGTTTTTAATATGAAAACTATTTTAAAATAAACGAAAAACATTTTTTTAAAAAAAATCCGTTTTACATATAAACGTGTGTTTTGATACATGCATTCTTTTTAAATAATAATGAAAATTTAAACTCTACGTTTAATGAAAATTAAAAGCTTAATAAATTTCTTTTTTTTGTAATGACACCATTGAATCGGATTTCAATCAAGTTCAATATATTGAAAGTTATGAACTATTTTTGAAAAGAAAATTATGTATTTTAAATACAATATTTTATATAAATTAAAATTAAGTTTTTATTTATATTTAATATTTTTTTTGTTTCTAGAAGTATATAGGTACCTTAAATATGATATTTATAATAAAAAGAATAAGAGGAGCATTGTTGAATTATACTTAATCCAGAAAAATTATTACTGCATGAAATCAATATTGCCACATTAAAGGTATTGTATATATATATTCACTCATTATTTTTGTCTAGATTTAAATGATTTTAATCTTAAATGCATTCCTGTGTTTCACTTTATTTATTTTATACTTGAATAAAATAAGATGATAGTAAATATAATTTGTGATATAGCAAATATATGTATTTATGTGTATTATAACCCAGCAAAATGTGAAAATACTATATCACATATAAGTGCAATGTTATTCAACTTTTAAATAACAAGTTAAGTTTATTTTTATCTTTCAAAAAGGAATATTATTGTAATTATGAAGGGATTTGAAAAAAAAAAGATAGGTTAATAAATATGTATTATACACATTTAGAAAAAGTATAAAAAATAATCTTGAAAAATACTTCTTGGTTAATTTGTCATTTTTGGAAAATATCAGAGATCTTAAGAATGTCGACTTGTTATAAAATAATTGGAAATTGCAGAAATATTATCATTTCATAAAAGCATTTGAGGCCTATTTAATTTTTATGACTTATTTGAGCCTCAAATGCTTTTATGAAATGATAGTCTTCCTACAATTTCCAATTGTTTCATAACAATTCTAGATTCTTAAGATGTCTAATATTTTCCAAAAATAACAAATTAACTAAAAAGTGGATTGCTTTTGTTATTTTTCTACTTTTTAGTCAGCTATTTACATAAAAAAAGCATTATTTAAAAAAAAATTTTTTTTACATATTTTTTTACATTTTAGTTATATTTACATATTATTTTAAAAAATGGTTGAAACTACAAAAAAATCTGCCAAATATTATCATTTAATGCCAATAATAAGATGTGAAAAAAAATATGCCCTGTATCAAATGAAAAAATATTGTGTGATCATGACTTTTTAATTAATTAAGTATGAGTTAAATCAATATTAACAAAATTTTATTCTACCAATATAATGCTTCCATCAGATTTTTATTTTATTTTAATTAATTTAATTAATTAAGTATAAGCTAAATCAACATTAACAAAATTTTATTCTACAGACAGAAACATACACAAACAGGGAAAGTTAATATAAAATTATTTAATAAAAATAGTTATAGCAAAAAAAAATATATGACTTATAAATATGTTTATCACATTTAAAATTTATTCTCCAAAAAAAAAAAAAAATAAAGAAATTGATAAATAGGAATTTATCACCAGAGTGTCAGTTTCATTCAGAATTGTTAACATAACTTTGAAAAAATAATGTTTGGCAGTGAAAAAAATTAATATTATTATTATTATTATTTAATAATAATAATAATAATAATAGATAAATAAGCTTTTTAATAATTATGATAAATAATAATACATAGATAAGGCATTAATAATCATAATTATTTTAATGGTCCCCATCCCAGACTAGTTTCAACCTAATGAGTCTCATCAGTGAGGAGTTGGGACATTAGATCATGCCATCTATAATAGTAGCAATTATAATAATAATAATAATAAAAAAAAGCTAGTTATAGAGCTATTAGCACCTCTTAATATTACATATTTGTAAGTGCAAGCTATATATAAGTCATGTGACATCTGACTTCTTGTTGTTGTTGTTGTTATTATTATTATTATTATTATTATTATTAATTAGTAGTAGCAGTAGCAGTAGTAGAAGAAGGAGGAGGAGGAGGAATCTAAAAGCTATTAAATTAAATGAGCTAAAGATTACAATAAACTAGTAAAACAAGTTAATTTTTCTTTTAAAAATTTATAAAGTTGATTGAGGAATAATGGCAAGTGAGGCGAATGATGTAAATAAAAATTATAAACATTAAACAGATTTTATTGAAAATCAGAAAACTTTATTTGATTGATTTGTATTTAAAATATTTGTCAAGAAAACAGATAGGTAGTGCCCAAAAAGAATGAGGAAAATCAATGGGTAATAATGGAAGCTTTAAATAAAATAAAAGTACTGATTAAAGAATTTTTATCTAAATTTAAAAAGAAACTGGAATGTAAATGTTTTTTATCAGAAAAGAAATATGAAAAATATATTTAAAATAATTACAAGGGAAAATGTAAAAAAAAAAAAAAAAGATGGTTATTGACTGCTAAGAAAATAATGCACTTTGGCAGAGAAAATAAGAAAGTTCTAAAAATATATAGAGAAACTGCCTTCAAACACTTAATTAAATGTTGATGTTGCTAGATTTTTATATATTTTATAAACAAGGTAAATGTCTGTACTTATGTATACACAAACATATATATATATATTTATTAGAGAAAGCTGTCAATTTGCTACAAACTATTTTGTTTACTATTTAAATATTGTACCTATTGTTATGATACATATATATATATACTCAACTAGAAAAAAGACAATAAAATAATCATACATGTTGCAATAGTTCCAGGTTGGCTTCTGTACTATTATAGTTCAAGTAATCTCGTATTGACTGGGAGATATTCAGAACTTTTTTAGCATATTGCGTTACTTTATCCAGCAACTCAAATGTGGTATTAGCCTATAAAAAACATATTAATTTAAACATGAGTAAATTAAAATATTAAAAAAAAAAAAATTTAATATATGCATTTATATACACTATATTAAATAAATTAATTAGGATTTGATAATGAAATTTCTCTTTTTCTTTTAGCATTTAGTTTAAAAAATTTGATATAGTTTAGGCTTTGAAAAATGACATATGGTATACATGATTAAAATTATACATAAAAATATATGATTTTCCTAAGTTAAAATTTATGAATACAAATCTGATAATGGCAGTTTACTGCAGATGTTAAGACTATGTCTGTCATCTAATTGAAATCGTTAAATATTTTAGAAAAATTAAAATGTTATTTTTATCTTTCTAAAATACATTCAACTATTAACAATAACATACAAGTTAGTATGAAATACAAAATTTTATGTGGCATTTTTATTTCTCTTCTTTTGTGTTGCTTGATCTGACTGATGACAATTAGCATGGGAAACTGATCATCTCAAAATTTTTGATTATTGAATTTAAAGTGATGTTCTAATTAAATTACTCTATCAAAAACATCAGTCAGTAAAAATTTTATATATGTATCTATGATAGTTCTCTTGATTTCTTCATTTTTTCTTTTTAAGAGCAAAATTAATGAGTGACCTAAATAAAGATATCAGGAGAATTATCATAAATAAATGTATAAAATTTCTATTTAGCCTTTGAAAGAATACCTTACCTTGCTTAGAACAGCATCTTAATTTAGTATTCATGAATCTAAAGATCTCTGTTTAATTTCTGTAATAGATTTCTCTAGTTAGATCTGCAACAATTAAAGTAGAGCAAAGAATTATTCAAAATGTCATGTGCTACACTAATATGTGTATTATTATTAGTAGATAAATGTATTTCAAAACATATAAAGTTTGCATTTTTCTAAAAACATTTAACAATTTCGTACTGATAATAGAAATAATCTAAAATATAATTACAAATTTCTAAATATATAATGAATTATTTTGCATATAAAAATAATCAGAAAAACCTTTAAAAAAATTTTAAATCTGAATAACAAGTATTCAAATAAGCTTGCATATTTAACAGATATAATTCTACATGATTTAAAAAACTAAAACATAAATGAGTATATAGCATTTTTTAGATGCTATGTCTATTCTATTCTATTTATATGTAGATAAATAATATTATTGCCCAAGAAAATAAGCATGAAATTAGATTGATTAAATGTTTAAAAAAAAATGATGAAAACATTTAATAAACATGTTTATTTACCATTTTGTGTTAAGATGAAAAAATGCATATATTTATAATTATGTGCTCAAATGACTTTAAAATAGTTTCCTAAACAATATATAATTATTTTTGAATAACACCTTGTTACGTGATTGCATCCACAAGATAAACTACTATTATCTCAGAAGCCAATCAAAAGTAATGATGGAAATTTAAGTCCATGCATGATTATGATCTTAAAGATGATGAAGATTTAAATCCAATCTAAATAAGTATTTCCCTTAGGGTTCATAATATGGATATAAAAGATGGAAAAATCAACTGAAAAGAAAAAAGACAAATTTTAACTTTATCAGAATCTGTCTCAGAAGTTATCCAGACTTTATTCTTTTTGCAAACCTTCAGGTTAATCATGTATTTAAAAAAAAGTAAAATGGGAATAAATCATAATAATTACATTCTTGCATTTAAATCTTTGTAATGTTCAACACGTTGCAAATTCTAAAATAAAGTCAACTTTTTAATTAAATATATTTATTTACATTAATAGCCATACTTCTGTTATGTTGTAGTACGATTAATATTAAGAAAAATACATTTGAAACTGTGTGTACTCCAAAAGTTAAAAGTGTTAAATAATTACATGTGAAAGTAAACAAAGTTGATTTAATAAAAACGAAAATTAGAAATTACAAATGGTTTTTCATATATATATTGTATAAAAAGCAAGGTGTAAAACAAGATGGAAGATCCGAATAAATAATTAATTAAATGAAGGATTAAAAATGTAAAGAACAATTTAATTAATTAGTTCAGAAATAATCCCAGAATACTTTTACAATTAAAATTGATAAGGAATAAACAATAGAACTAAAAGTAGATACAATATAACGGGAAAAAGACAAGTCAGCGTCAGTCCTGTTTTTCTGAGAGACTTATGTGTAGCGTGAATTTTGGAACAGGACCAACGATGGGAGGAGAACCAGATATTCGGGTCTGAAGGTACTAAAGACTGACCTAGGGTAATTATACAGACTATACCTGTCTTAATATTATTTTTGTAAGCCTTACAGGCGCTAGTAAACTAATGATAATTCTGTTTATAAATGCTTGTTAATTTTTATACTAATAAAATCTTGTTTCTGTTAAGTGGAATATCTTAATTTTATGCAAAAGAGTAATAGTTACTTGAATTAGGTGTATTTGCTAATTTCTCGTAAGTAACATTAAATCAAGTACATCACAACTTCTTTACTTTAATTTTATATAAACAACAAAAAAATGAAACAAAACTAACAGGATGAAATATGTAACTATTTTTGTCAAACAAGAAAAATATTAACCAAATAAAAAACTTTTTCTTTTACATGGATTAATTTTATAATAAGAATCTAAAATGACTTGACTAAAATTTCTTCTTTATATTCTATGATATATATTGATTATATTGGTAAACACAATAATTCCTATCAACTACATTTTATTCAATGCAAATATACTGTTATTATAAATAATTTTATTTTCTTACAGTTTTGACTGCTCATCAATCTTCATTACAGCTACAAAATATTTAAATACATATGACTACATAGAAACAAAATATTATACTATAATTACATCTAAAGCATAATTAATTCACATTTTAATTAAAATTGTACTGAACAAGATGGCACTACTATATGGAGAGTTTTGCTTTGTTTTGAATTGTTTAATAACAATTATGTGCTAGTATGAGATAGTGATCATGTGATGTTTAGTGGTTTAACACCAATCCTGCCTAATAGGATAGTGGTGGCTATGGTTGTTAAAGAGCCAAAGACACCAAAATGTATGGGTGCTGAATTGAGTTCAGACCCATATGACTATATAAGCTATTGAGCTTGGATTGAAAATTATTAATTGTGTTTTCAATTTCATTCTCATAGTTTTGTAGTTAAATAGAGTTAAAAGGTGGGTGCTGTAGGGTTGCATTAGATCCTAAGATCTAGGTGCAGCGCTATCAGATCCAAGGCTCCTCACTGATGAAGGCCACAAGCCAGAAACTAGTCTGGGGATATTGGATGAGTAGGCACTAGATAGGGATTTTATGCACAAGCCTTCTGGCATCCATTGATTGCTCTTGTTGACACAAGATGGCACTACTATATGGAGAGTTTTGCTTTGTTTTGAATTGTTTAATATTACATATACCTTTACAGTTATATTAATTGTAAATCTATATTTTGTTTTACATAATATCTATAATAGAACATATTTAATGACTACTTTTATATTTATCTTTTTTGATAATTAAATATAAATTTAACATTAATATAATTATAAATATATGTAATTAAAATATGAATTATATTTTAGATATAATTACAATATATCATTTCTATGTAATCATATGTATTTAAATATTTTGTAGTTATTATGAAAACTACTGGACAGTTAAAATTATATGAAAAAAAAATTATTTGCAGAAACAATATGTTAGCATTGAATAAAGTGTAAATGAAAGGAATTAGTAAACATACTGATTAAAATTATTGAAAGCAAATGATATATATATATTCTCAGTCAAAACATGAAGTCACACATATCTTTGCTTCTAGACCAAAGCTAAACTAAGATTATCATATTCAAATGACTTCACCCAGCCTTATTTTTATACATTCTAATCTTCCAAAAATTATCTTCATGGATAAAAAAATTATCTGAAGATTTGAAAATGCATATCATATGAGACAAAAATTCTGGAACAACAAATAAATAACTTTTGCTAGTAATCAAATAATTATTTAAAATTTAATAATTTTTTTATATATTTAAAATAAACTACAGTAATCTCATTTTTTTACTTGTATTTACTTTATTCTTAATTTGAGGGAGAATGACATTAATTTATTATATAAATTATATTAAGATAAGATGAAGTTATGTAGAGATTAATTTTATTTCCTATAATTTTTTTTTATTGGTAGTCATTTGTAAATGACTATTGCCATTCTAACTTCATAAGATAAAAAAAAAAAAGTTGAAAGATAAAAAATTAAATATGAATTATGTGATAATTATTTAAATCAATCAGTGAAATACAAATACTACCATGTAAGTCACATGCTAATCCTGATACATTTATCTATTTATTTAAAATCTTCCAGTGTTCTCTTTTAACCTCTAGTCTCCAATGTACTCTATCTTCAGTCAATATTCTCCCACTGAAAGCCAAAAATAATTAATCTCTTTAGTATCTGAGATAATTTCTTAACATAAATTGGGTCTGACTCTCCCATTTGTTCATCAAGTTCTTTAAAATATGTTTTTATGAAGTCTGTGACCATTCAGTCACTTTGCATGTTCAATCTAATTAAAATGTGATCTTACAATTAATAGTAGACTACAATATCATCATATTCTCCAAGTTTAAGAATAGATTGATTGGTTTTATAATTTTGTTATCATGTTTTCAGAATTTTGTGGAGCTTCTTTAAATAAAATTCTCCAGTGTCATTATATTAGGATGACAGGAGGCCGATGTCTTATTTCCATATAGAGAACAATAATATTCTTATAAACTGCAATGGTATTGAAAATTAGAACTCATTTAACCCCAAATAATATTATATATATATATGAAAAACAAAAACAAGTTATAAATCATGTAACTTGCTATCGCTTGCATTTATGATTAATAGATGGAGCTTTACCAAAACCTCCGTACAAGCGTTTTTTTTGTTTTGTTTACATAAACGTCAAAAGAGTTAGAATTCACTATCTCTTTCATTGGCTCCACCTTCAGATCAGCTGATTTCAAGCTAATTTGCTATCATCAGTGAAGGGTAGTGACCAGAGAAACTAAGTGAAGTGTAGGGACCAGAGAAACTAGATCTAAACACTAACTCTCAGTGTTTATGAAACAAGTTCCTACCAGTTTGCAAGCGTGAATTTTTCAGACACATAATGTCTTCAAACCCAGCCTAACAAGCCAGATAGCTACATGGGTCTGACATCAGTTCAGTTTAACCACATAGTAAAAGCCTTTTGCAAAAACCTTCAAAGGTACATTTATGAAAACAAAAACAAGTTATAAATCATGTAACTTGCTATCACTTGCATTTATGATCAATAGATGGAGCTTTATCGAAACCTCCATACAAGCGTATTTTTTCTTGTTTACATAAACATCAAAAGAGTCAGAATTCACTATCTCTTTTGTTGGCTCCACCTTCAGATCAGCTGATTTCAAGCTAATTTGCTATAGCTTGAAATCAGCTGATCTTTTGACGTTTATATAAACAAAAAAAAAATACGCTTGTACGGAGGTTTTGGTAAAGCTCCATCTATTGATCATATATATACAGTAATGGTATTATATATAGTTTATATTTACATTTATCAATGAAAACTTTTAAAATTATAAAAAAAAAAAAAACTTACTTTTTGAATGATGTAAGTAGCATTTGTAGTGTTTGGTGCATACAAAACCTTGGGATTACTATACAAAACATGAACCAGAATACCAATGTCTTCTATCTGTTTCTTGCTTAGATTCATTTTGTCTGTTAATAAATATATATGTGTTTGTATATATATATGAATGTAAAAAAAAATTCATAATAAATACAATATATTTTCTTAATTGATATTTCAAGGTTAATACATAACTGAAAATTATAATTATTGTTTGTAATTTTCTTAAATAAAATCCCTTTTGAAACATAAATAAAATGCAGTTCCCACTGCAAAAATATATTGTGGATTCACACTTATAGCTATATGTTTTAACTTCAGTATTTAAAACCTCTTGACTAATATGTTTTCTATTACCTTTTTTTCACTGATTTAAGTAATTAATTGAATCTTAAAACAGAACTTTATTTAAATTCATGGCAGTGATCTTCCAGAAAATATCAAATAGCTAACATTTTGATATATTATTTGCATGCATCTTCCTTATCTTTTTAATTGTATAAATGTGTATTGACCTTTTAAGTCAGTATCAAGTTTCTCCATACAATAGTGCTACATGGTGCAACCTATAGTAATCAATAGATGCTTGCCCTAAGTGACACTACTGTTGTAAAGAAATTTGTTGGTTTTAAGCTTCGGTAAGCACAAAAAAAGGTAATCATGTGATCTTTTGAAACCTTGTTATTAATCTTATTTTCAAAATCACTCATAAAAACCATGAAAAAATTCCATTCTTGATATATATATTTTTCAATTAACATAATTTATTGGAAAAATAAATTTAGTACACTGCTAATGCTTTTAGCTCTCATAATATAGTTTATTCTAATATCAATTTTCAGCTAATTCATAAACTTTGATTAATCCTTTACATGTTTAAAATGCACAATGATTGAAAGTATTTATTTAGATATACATAAAAAAAAAAAAATTTGATTGTTAGGATACACTTAATTTTGAATGGAACAAATTCATTTTATATTTTAAATCTGGCATATATGAAAAAAAACATTCATTATTTTACCTTACTATATTAAAAACAAGAACAACTCCCTGCTCTAGCATTATCTTTTCTATAAGATTGGTTAATCAAAGATGATGATGCATTTCAATTACTATCCTCAAATCGGTTTCTGGGTTATGCTTTTATCAATTGAGTAAGATTTCTTTTTGTAGCTGTAAAACTGAAATATTACTACAAGTTATGTTAAGAGATAGGTGGCTTCATGAAGCAGGCTCAAAATGCAATACAGATTTGATCTAATGGTTTATATTATGAATACCAATTTAGAGGATCATCTATATAATGATTTTAACGTTATGAGTGCAACTCATAAAAAAATTTATTTAGTAATTAATGTTGAAAACGTATGATGGCAATTTTTTTTTTAGTTTACTTAAAATGTTAAAACCAAATATATAATACTCTTATTTTGCTATCAAATAGGTAAAATTAATAAATCCATCAAATCTGTATTGCACTTGACACCTAAAAGCTATTCCAGAAACCATGTCATATACAACTGAAAGCAAATTTTTAAATACTATATAACTTTGTTTAACACCTTTGTTGATTTGACTGGTTTCAGATTTCACACTCTGATACAACTATAAATACTCTTTTGTGTGGCAACCAGTTATTTTTAAACATTGCCACAAACTTTTTTGTTTACAAAAATCAAATGTCTTGATCCAATCAACTATATATATATTAATATGCAATTACATATATATGTGCACATGAAGTTCACGATTTCATTTCGTAAGTACTTTCGCCTTTTTTTTTAATACTAATGTTTAAGAAACTTGTGAGAACAATAAAAAAAAAAGAACGCAACTTCACTTGCATATTTTATCTTTAAAAAAATCTTTAATATTAATATCATTTATTTACTTACTTAGATCAATATTATCATTATCAGAGGAATTGCTGAAAGTGGCACTACTATCTGTGCCACATACTGTTTTCTCCAATGCAAACCACAACTTTAAAATCCCATACTGAGGACGATGATTCTTCTGTAGAAATATTAAAAAAAGAAAAAAACAATGATTTTTTTTTTTTTTAAAAAAAAAAAAAAGCTTTAGCTTTAATAAATATAAATAAGTGGTATGGATTCCTAATCTCAAATATATACACACACAAGCACGCATATGACAGAGTGTTCCAAAAGTTCTTGTAGACTCTTGAATTAATTCCCAACTAAAAAAAGTAAAGAACTGAATTTAATCAAATAAATGAAACTATTAAGCTCAATCTTAATGTCCTATGACTTCCTGAGTAACTGACTTGACAATATAATTTATTTACAAATATATTATAATAATTGAAGATATTTACATGATACACAATTATCATCAGCATAATTGAAAACTTAATTAATGAGATTTTTAAATGGTAGATATTTTATTCTTGAAACTTCAATTTAATTAGCATAACATTTAACTCTGTTCAAACTTTGAAAAAACCTTCATTAACATCTTTTCAGTGATATATTCATCTAAAGAATTATATTTTCATTAATAAATAAATCTTATGGCATGACCACATAAATGGATTTAAATCATATGCCTAATGTAGTCAGACAAAAATTCTTTTTTCATAGATAACACCTGTCTAAGAATTCACAAAAGGAGCATATAAAAAAAATATCAACTGTAAAGTTTTCAGATATTGATTTTATTTTTTAATTTTATAATATTCATACATTGTAGTCTATTACAAATTAAAATAACACAAGGAATGTGAGGAAACACTAAATAATATCAAGATTATACATCTCACAATTTTCAGACTTAACAAAACCTGTGTAAGACTGCCGAAACTTTCACTTTACTCAAAGGATAAAAATCATGGGTCCAGTCCCTGTTGGAATACTGATCCTTATTCTCAGTAATGAAAGCTATATATATCATAATACAATCATAATTTTTGTGTATAATCTGTGCATTGCCATTCATCTGTCTAATTTCATTTATCTTAAAATTAATAATAATAAATAGATATTTACCAATCAATACTTTCTGATTAGCTAGAATGAATATGAATATTCAATTTAATCATTTATTTAAGTAGTTCTAAATAAGACAATAAATACTAGATGGCAGTTTAACCAATGGCAAGGGAGAGTATATATTATAAAATTGTTTATAATTGATATGTTCTTGTTTACAGAAAGTAGGAATAATATTTTAATTTGTGAAGTGCCGATAGTTGAAAATTGAAATAAATCGAGATACTGCTGAAGACATGCGCAAGGATGGGTAAAGAGATGGGAATTAAATTTAAACAGGTAAAACTCTCTATACAGTATTGCCACTCAGTGCAAGCCAGAGTAATCAATGGATGCCAGAAGGCTTGTGCATAAAATCCCCATCTAGTGCCTACTCATCCAATATCCCCAGACTAGTTTTTGGCTTGTGGCCTTTGTCAGTGAGGAGCCTTAGATCTGAGAGCATTCCACCTAGATCTTAGAATCTAATGATGATAAATGCTGGGGAAAGGGAACAAATTTTTACTGGGGGATATAAAGTTAAATGTGGTGAATAGGTATAACTATTTGAAAATCATCATAACAAATCAGAGAAATTGCTTGGATGAATGAGAGAAAAAATTGATAGATGAAGCAAAGAAAAGAAAGAAACTGATAATGAAATTAACAAGTGTTTCATATAATATATGATGTAGCTAGAATGGTATGGAATGGAGTGGCAGTAGTAGGGTTAATTTATGATGACAATGTATTATGCGTTAGTAATGGGGTGTTAGATTACTTAGAAAAAGAACAAAGTGAAGTAGGAAGTCATGCATTAGATGCAGATGTGTGGACAGCAAAGGAGGCAATTCAAGTAGAAATGGGATGATCAAGTTTTTATATGAGAGATGCAAAAAGCAAAATGAAAATGTTCAGTAGATTGCAATTTATGGATAATAAGAGAATAGCCAAAATAGTATTTAATTGGGTTGTGGCTAAAGGACAGGTAACAAAATGAGTAAGAAAGATAGCATGGTATGCAAAAGATTTGGATAAAGACTTGATTGTGTTAGGAGAATTGTTGAATATTATAGTGGCAAGGAATGTGATAGAAGAATAGATGCATTAATAAAAAATAGAGAGTTGGAGAGATGGAGAACTAATATGAAGAATAAAAACAGTTTAAATATATATATATAAAAGTTATCAGAATATTGGATGCAAGTTAATTTATGATAATAGCAAGGGAAGTAATTTACGGTTTAAGGCTTGAACAGGATGGTTAGCAGCAAGGAAATATACACATAAATGGAGAAATGTGGATGATTTAGTCTGCAAGTTATATAAGGAAGGCATAAAAAATATTAGGCATCTGTTAATTAAATGTAAATGCTTACAAGCAGAAAGGATATAAATAATGTTGTGGGAGAATAAATATAAACAAAGTGATTATACAGAAAGTGGGTTCTTGATTTTTATGATGGGTTTGGAAAAGATAAGGAGAATTTAGATATAAAAGCCATAAAGTAGACAAAGATAATGTTGTGAAAATGGGATGGAGCAGGATAGAGAAAAATATGGGAAAAACTTAAGGTGGGAAATGGAAAGAAAAGGTAAGGTGGCTAACATGTTTCTCTGGGCATAGTGCCTGAGACTGGTTGAAAGATTCCTGACTTTGAGAAAGGAGACCATAGTGCATCGAATCGCATAACAGTCAGTATGGAAAGTAAAAAGAGCTTAAACATATATAGAAGTAAACAGAATATTAAAATGTGAGTTAATTTATGATAATATCAGGGAAAGTTGTTTACTATTTAAGATACAAACAGAATCACTAGCAATAAAGGAATATATATACATAAATGGAGAAATGTGGGTTTAGTCTGCAGGTTATGTAAGAAAGGCATTTGCTAATAGAATGTACATGCTTACAAGCAGAAAGGGTACAAATATTGAAGTTATGGGAGAATAAATATTGACCAAGTGATTATACAGAAAATGGGTTATTGGTCTTTTTGCTGGGATTGGAAAAAGGTAAAGGGGATCTAGATACAAAGGCTACAGAGTGGACAAAGATGATGTTGTGGATATGGGATAGAGAAGAATATTAGAAAAACTTAGGATGGGGAATGGAAAGGGAAGATAAGGTGGCTAAAAGTTTTTTTGGACATATTCGCTGAGAGATTCCTGACTTCGATAAAGGAATAACCATATCACTTAAGCTTACACAACAATAATCTTAATTTTTAACTGATTAACAATTTATTCAAAGTTTGGTTTAAAAAACACTGAATATATTTGTTAAATTTCTAATATTCAACTATAAAAGCAAAATGTCAGTTAAAATTGCAGTTAAATACACATATAAACAATAAATATGTATATGAAAATATTTAAAAAAAATTTTTTAAAATCAATCTACATAACTTAAAGAAATTATAGAAAATAAACCTCTATGTCATCTTGCGCAATGTCAAAATGAAATGTTAAAATATAATATGGTATGTTACAAAAATACTAAAAGGCAATTAGAAGATAAATATATATATATTGAGCCAATAATTTCGAGCGGCTCATGTTATATTCTTTATATATATAAAAATCACATATATACATATATATATTAGACATAGGATAATAAATAAATGCTGTGTATATAGAAAGTTTTTTTGCGGTATTATTTATTAGTTTTTTTTATATATATGTATATAGTGGGGTTTTTTTTTGGGCATTATTTATTGTTTTATTTTTAATGGGATTTTAAAAGAACAGAATAGAAAGAAGAAAAAAAGGACAAAATAGTAGATTAGTTATTTGTTTAATTGGATTGAGATTACATCGAAAGTGATATTAATTAAAGAAAATTTTGTTTTTTTTAAAACAATTTCGTAATTAAATTTTCTGATCTGAAAAGATGGGGAGGGGGGAGAGAAAAGAATTATAATTAATTCTATTGTTGTGGCTTCTAGTTAGCTGGTGTTAAAAACTAAAAAAAAATTAAAGAAATGCAATCACCGGCTGGGAACGTGATCAGATAAAAGGACAATGGAAAAAAGACTATAAATAAGAGACAAACCTATTGTTAAATTAATTATTAATTTTTTTATAACAGAAGAGAACTATTTGAAAAATAAAGATGTTAGAAGGCTAAACAACTAAAATCCGTCCCCAGCCAGGAAACCAGCCGATTCCTGTATTTCATCACCGAGAAACCACCAAAGAGAAGGCAAAGCTAGCGGGCAGATGAAATTCATTACAGTGAATCAACTCCCAAAGGATCCCAAGGAACGTGTACAGACACTGATCGATCAGGTTAATATAAACTTTGTTTTTTGCTTGAAATATTGATTGCAAAATTTAAAAACACCTCTAATTGGGATTATATTTAATCAGCCATGATATATTTATAATGCTTATGTTTACTTTGTCCAATTAATTTTATTTAAAATTCGTAATTTATTTTTATTTGTATTTGAATTTTTTTTTTAAAGAGGATTTTCAACTAGCTTTAGATAGGATTCAAGACTATAGGGGAGATTAAAAATAAATCATTTAAGAAAGCAAATGAAAAGTTTAAGAGTGGAGTAAATATTGAAAGATAGGGTAGGGGTTCAGAGTAATTTCTGTCTCCTAATAGTAAGTGCTTAGCCTCTGCCCTGGTCAAGATTCGTACCAGTCAGGGACGCTTATATATATAAGTAAAAGCGCATGTTCCTTCGAGAACGGAAAATATGTTACTCTTCACCTGGGTTGTTTTTTTTTTTATTTATTAAAAAAAAAAAAAAGAACGATAATGTTAGTTGGGTTAAGTCTATAGAAAAGAGGGAGGTAGAGGGGGTGATTATGTTTCTATCAATAGTCTTGAATAAAGGAAAGGTATTAAAAAAAAAGATTTTATAATAAAACTTTTTATTATTTGAAACATATGTAAGTGTTCGCGTTTATTCCTTTAGCATTTGTATGTAATAATAAAACATATGACCGTAGTGTATACACGCATATATATAAAGAAAAAAGGGATTGCAAGAGAGATTAGCTGAATCTGTCATACGTATAAAAATTAACAGCCGCGATATAAGATTCTTCTAATTTCATGGCTCCAGGTTATTTACTGGTGGCGCCCTCATATGAGTTGATTTCAGCTGTAAATAAAATCTTTGATTCTTGGCCTACAAACTTTTAGATACGAAAAGTAATGGCACAGAGGGCTAGGCTAAAATGGCGTACCCAACATTTTGGGCCTTACTAGAATAATAAACGACCGGAGATAGGAGTTGTGAGATAAGTGAGGTTGGTTTTTTAGATGAGATCACAGAGTTGGTGTCATGGTTGGGGGAGGGTTTTACACTATATGAAGTAATTTTGTTTACACAGTAAATATAAAAATAAAAAAATGCGAGACAGAATAGAAATAAAAATTTTCGAGGGAAAAGAAGAGGAGACTTTATTTGAACACATAGAGAGCCTAGAAGACTGTTTCAAAATATACAAAGTAGGAGAGAAAGAAAAAATTATAATAGCAAGTAACCATTTGGTAGGCGTAGCACAAGATTGGTGGAGAGCTATATATGAGAGGCCAGACAATTTTAAAAAATACATTAAAGCGTTAATGTGTAGATTTTGGAATATAGAAAGGCAAGAAAAACTGCAAAGAGATGTAGAAAGAGAAAAATATACGAAAGAGGAGGGGATGTATACACAGATTTTTATGAAACAAATAACGAAGTTAAGAAAGGTAATCGAATACCCGATCTCGGAATATCAGATGATGAGTATAGTAAAGAGAAATATGCCAAAAAAGATACAGGATAGGCTAACGACCTGTATCCATAAAGGATTGGAGGAGGTATTGGAAGCACTTCGAATAGAGGAAAGCATAGAGGAACAAGGTGATCGAGAAGAAACAGAACCCAAAGTGTTAAATGTAGTAATAGAAGAAGAAGAAAGAGTATAGACAATGGCTGACCAAACATGCCCGGTGATCACAGTAAAAGTGTAGAGAATTCAAGTGCAAGCGTTGTTGGATTCAAGTAGCCAAGTCTCTATAATCTCAAATGAAATACTAAACCAAATTAAGAATCAGGAAGAGAAATTACACATATTACCTCTAAAAAAATCAGAAATAACGATGGCAAATGGTAAAAGAGTTAGGTTCGACCCCATGCAGGTATATGGAGAAATACAGGTGGGAAAACAAAAGGATACAACACACGCTAGTATCGATGACAAATTTAATAGAAGATATGATACTGGGGTCAGACTTTATGCATCGAACTTGCACCAAAATTAATTACTATAAAAAAATAGCAATAATAGAAAATGAAATAATCCCATTTAGTAAACGTAGTAGTCAAAGTAATAAAGTAGCACATATGATAGTAGAGCACATTTACGAGGAAATAGAGAACAAAGTAAGCAAGTTGGAGAAAAATAATAACAACTGGGAAAACCGACTAAGAGAAATATTACAGCAGCACGAACGAGTATTTGCTACGAACCCTGGCATTATAAAGGGATGGATAAGAGTAAAAGAGGAGACTCAGTTTCAGGGGAGATCATACCCTATTCCAGTTAAATATAAAACCGAAGTAGACAGTCAAATACAACAGATGGAACAGTGGGGAATCATAAGAAAACAGCAGTCTCCTTATATAAACCCTCTGGTAATTGTAAAAAAAATGACGGCTCCATGAGGGTATGTTTAGATGCACGACAGTTAAACGCTATTACTATTCCAGACAGAGATGTACCACCTCGTATAACAGATTTATTGTTAGAATTTCATGAAAATACTTCTCTCTTTCAACTTAACCTCGAGTTATTGGCAGATGCCACTGCATAGAGAAGATCAAAAGTACACCGCATTTAGATATGAGGGATATACGTATGTGTTTCAACGTGTGCCGTTTGGGCTGGTAAATAGTGGATCCGGTTTGTTACACTGTTTAGATCGGGTATTATGGGACAGGGTGAAACAGTTTATCATATATTATATGGACGACATTGTAATAGCTTCACGTTCATCTCAAGAGCATTTAGAAAATTTATCTGTATTTTTACAGGAGTGTCAAAAGGAAAACATTACGATCATTTTAAAAAAAAGTAACATTTTACAAAAAAAAAAATTAGTTTTAGGTCATCTTGTTTGCGTGCAAGGTGTAAATCCACATCCTGATAAAATTGAAGCAAAAAACCAATTTTCCTCAACCTAAGAATAAGAAACAAAGATCATTTCTCGGCATATGTAACTTTTATCAGAGATTCTACGAGAATTTTTCCAGAGACACGGAAGCACTTGTACAACTGCTTAGAAAAGGAAGTCGATGGGAGTGGGGTGAAAAACAATGTGAAGCATTCAAAATGATTAAAGAAAACTTTCTAAAAGTTGTTACTCTCGCTTATCCTGATTTTAAAAAACCTTTTATGCTACAAATGGACAGCAGTAAAGTCGGGTTGGAGGCCGTTCTATATCAAGAAAATGAAGAAAAAAGCCAGAAGTTCTATATTTTTAAAGTAGAACTCTAAATCAAGCAGAAAGAAAATATATAGCTACTGAAAGGGAGGCACTGGCCATAATTTGGGCATTAAACAAACTCAAACATTTACTACTAGCATCGGAGATTATCATTATTACAGATCATAAGAGTTTGGAGTTTATTAACAAGTGTTATTTAACAAATGATAGACTTATAAGGTGGGCTTTATATCTTCAAAGGTTCAATTACCAGGTAGTACATTGCTCAGGAAAAGAAAATATAGTGCCTGATATATTGAGTAGAAATCCGGCTCCAGACAAAGGTCAGAACCTAACACTAGAGGGAGCCTGATTAACCCCACTCGCGATGAATTCCAATAAAGCGATGGAAAGGGATATGAAGAGAATAAAGTTTTTTCAGGCCTCTGATTTTACATGCAAATAACTAATACAAGGCTGGAATAATATCAAACAGACAGGAAAACACGTATGAGGTAATAATAAATTACATCGATATAGAATAATGTTTCAGGTCAAGCGAGGAATAGATTCTATACCTCAGACATTAAGGGAACGCTTGATAAATTATGTACATAGGACCTACGGACATTATGGGTCGCTTAAGATAAATAAACTCGTGCAAAGATGGTACTATTGGCCAAATATGTACCGGTCTGTTGTGGACACGATACAGAAATGCCACGAATGTCAACAAAATAAACCTGCAAATAAGAATTATGCAGGAATTTATACCGAAAAACCCAAATGAGTTATTGGCCATCAATTTCTATGGTCTTTTGCCTTCATTTCGTCAATACAGGTATATTTTAGTGACATATGACGTTTTTTCGAAGTAAGTACAAGCATACCCTTTGCGTAAAGCTGACACGAAATCATCGATCACTGCGCTGAGAGACAAACAGTTTATACAGGTGGGCAAACCTTGCACAGTTTTGAGCAATCATGGTACTCCTTTTATGGCCAATGAATGAAAAAATTGGCTTCAGCAGGAAAAGATACAACATGTTTTAACCTCCATTAGAAACCCTCAATCTAACCCTTGTGAAAGGGTTATGAAAGAATTGGGGTGTTTATTTCGGGCTCATTTGAAAGGAAACCATAATATTACAGTGGTTTAATATACTTCCACGAATGATCAAAATTATAAATTGTACTTACCATGAGTCCACTGGCCTGGCCCCTGAAAGACTACATTATGGCCGGGTCGAATCGTCTCTTCTAAAGTATCTGGTACCTTCAGAAAAGGAAAAAGTTAATGTGGAAAGCGATCGATGTCATGCTATAGAACAGTTAAAAAAGAAAGCTGAACAGAGAAAAAAAAGGGAATGCATATCCAGGGCGTTTTGAGAGAGGAGAATGGGTTTATGTCAAAACTCAGCCAGTGAGCCGGATGAGTGAGAAGCAATATAAGAAATTTTTTCCTTTGTTTGAAGGTCCATACAAAATTGTTCAAAAATGCGGACCTAATGCATTTGTAGTGTTAGGAAAAAGGGGAAGAAAAGGGACTTATAATGCAAGGTGTTTGAAGCCTTGTAAAAGAGGGAGTAATTAAAGTTTTTTTTTTACATTTTTTTTTTTTCGGAAGAGATGCAATGAGCGGATAATTTTGAGTGGCTCATGTTATACTCTTTATATATATATAAATCACGTATATACATATATATATTGAACCGTGTTCGAATATGTGGATTCGAATCACCAGTCTCTTAGGCAGAGAAGAACATACTCGGAGAGTATGTATACCCAAATGATAGCTATAAAGTATATAACTAGCGTTACATTTCCAGGACATAGCTTCTTCTCGGCTGTTGAGTTCAACACCAAGTTCAAAGCACTTTTTTTGTTTGTGTATAAACACGGGCGCCAGCTGCTTATTCTAAAAGAATACTAAAAGAATAGACAACGCACTTTGAATAGTGGCCACTAACTCAACGCCTAAATCCATGACTAGCTCAGTTGTTTGTAATCACTAATAGATTATACTTAATTAGTGGTTAAAAGACTTGATAAAAAGAATTGATAAAAAGAATTGATAAAAGAATTTGGTAAAAAGAATTGATAAAAAGAATTGACCGACAAATAAAGTTTAATTTTAAAGATAATTTATTAACTAACATTTATTTATTAAATTTAAACATTCTAATAAAACACACGCATATTTTAAATTAACATTTCTAAATAGTTTAAATATTCCTATAGATTTAATAACAGAACACTCTAATTTAACTAATAAACATTGATATAATGATCACGCACATATTAACTCATGCACACACATAATAGTGATAATAAAGGACTACATAGCATTTGAAATTTAATCACACACATCAATAGTTCATTTATGTATGATATCGAGTTCATATAATTAGACTCTTGGAGGATTCGCACGAATTAATGAAATGCAATGGCTATTACAGTATAGAACGAAATAAGCAAATGTTTTTACCTAGGCTTTTTTGAATGTTGACGTAGAATTTTGTTCTTTAGAGGCTGCTTTCGGTGAGGATATTTCCATTATAAATGCTTACCAGCCGGCTGGGACATTTCCTTGCTGAGTTTCCTGATTTTCACGATTATTGCTATCGGAGACAAATAGATACTGACGGAGATTTTCTAAGATGTTAAGCTGACATTATTTCACGGGCAGATCTGCTGTTTTCTCAAACATCTGGGCTGGAGGTGAACGTGCGTTCAAATATTCTCAGCACTGCATTTTGTTTCTTAACTGACTCAATTAATTTCCGAACTGCACTCTCTCAATAACTTTGTGAACTGATTCACTGTCCGATAAAAAAGTCTATTTATATCTGCAATGTGTTGTCGAAATATTTCCGGTGATAATCATTTGATAAACGTGTTGTTTTATTTTATTAATAGCCATTGCCGTTTTTTTAATGATAATCTTTTATTTCGCATACATTTTATTTATTTACAAATCACACATATATACGCACATATATTTTTAATACAATTTACTATTTAGTTTTAACATTATTTTTTCTTTAATTAAAATTGAATGAAAAGAGATTTGTATGTTTTAACTTTTTTAAATTATATTTTTACGAATACTAATAAAAACTCTTTACTTCCTTTTATAACCCTTAGTTTCATTTCTCAAACCAAGACTCCCCCTCCCCCCTTTTGACTAATTAATTGTAGCTTTTTTATTTCAAAAACTAACGCTAGAAAACTATTTAATTCTTATCCTTTTCGAAAACAAGCTGCAATAAATTCTTCAACATTTAATTTTATGTTTTTCTTTGATGAAAGATTACTTTAATAATAATTTTAGATAAAAATTATATGTGCCTATATCAATATAGGTACAATATATTAGGCATAGAATAATAAATAAATGCTGTGTATATAGAAAGTTTTTTTGCGGTATTATTTGTTTTTTATATATATGTATATAGTGGGGTTTTTTTTTTGGCATTATTTATTGTTTTATTTTTAATGGGATTTTAAAAGAACAGACTTCTAATTTCGTGGCTCCAGGTTATTTACTGGTGGCGCCCTCGTATGATTTGATTTCAGCTGCAAGTAAAATCTTTGATTCTTGGCCTACAAACTTTTAGATATGAAAAGTAATGGCACAATATATATATATAAAAGAGCTATTAACTGAAGAAATAATAAATAAGCACTATAAATTCTCTAACAAATAGCCATAAAATATATTTCAAAGAAAATTAAACTTTTATACTATAGTTAGATTCTAACAAAAAAAAAAGTATATGAGATCAATTTCGTTAAATACGTATATAATACTTAAAAAAAATACAAATACTTAGAAAATAACTATACAATTAATGAACGATTAATCATCTTATATATAAATTAAAAATTATAGATATACATTAGGTTAAATATACATATATGTAAAATTTTCCATATTTTATTTATATATATGCATGGATATGCATTAGAATTTATTTAATAACATGCATAGACATAAATGTGTACATATGTTTATGTTTGTAAGTATGCATGAGTATATATGTGCATATGTGAGAATGATATACATTATAGAAATAAATCCACATTCACAATTTGCTATTTTAATAGAGTTCATCGAGATAAAAGTTTGGTTTCCAAGTGAAGATTACTTGTTTCACGTGCCAATATAAAACTACTTTGATTTGATTTTTGTGAATGCAACTGGAGTCTCATTAACAGATTCAGAACAACCCATAATCATTGCATTCATCTGCTTCATAAATGGAATTTGTCTCCCACTGAATTTATGCAAATATGCATAAACACAAACTATGAACTGCATAATTAATGATCATCAAATAAATGGCTACAGTGGCAAAAATGAAGAACTTAATAAAGTCACTGGCGGTCTTATCATTGGAATCTCTATAGGTTGTGATATTTTATTAAAAATTGCCAAAAAAAAATCCATGCTAAATAAATAATATCCATATTTAAAAAAAATTAATAATATTTTAATGATTTCATTTTTGCATAATATTTAAATATATATTCAAGAGAACACTGTATTATATGCTGAATAAAAAAATATAGCAAAGAATAGTCTTATTATAGTATATCAAAAACTTAGAGTTGCCTAGGTTATATCTTAAAATTTAAAAGAATTTGAATGTGTTTTATTATAAGATGAAATTACATCAGTTAGAGATTTGGCAATAGTTCTTATACAAAGCCCCGCAATCATTGTAAACTAGCACTTAAATTAGATGGATATAATTAAAGATATTTACTGTTCAAGAATGTGCAAATAACTGATTATATATATTAATGATCATTCAAAACACTGACTGATACTATATCTATTTTAATTCTCTATTTATCTAATAAATGTATCACTTTCAAAATCAAATGATATTTTATTCATATTCTCTAATTTTCTTCTAGAAAAAAATTTCTGACTAGCAGTCTTAAGTATTCCACTGCAAGATAAAACACAGTGTTGAGAAATAATGAAGAAAAACACACTATTCAGTATCAAATTGTGTGGGTTTTAATGATTTTCTTCTTTTTCTCCTAAAGAAGTGAGGTTAAATAATTACCCAATTAGATAAGTTAATTATAGAAGGTTACCTAAAAAATTCTATCCTATGCTGTATCAGAATATGAGGATATAAATGCTCTTATAACTACACCAAGAGGTCTCTCAATTTTTATGTAAAACTGTATATTTGACACAATAAAAGTCTCATATTTTTGTATGAAGTATCTAAAAACAATTATATATCACAGTATAAATGATTGGAACATGATGTAATGAAACTGATCCTAGCTCAGCTTTGTTTTCATGTCTCAATTTTTAATATATTTTTTTCTAGCAAAAAAAAATTATTCCTGAACATGCAAATCATATAAAAGAAAGCAAGTGAAGATATCTCCTTAATAAAAAGCATTTGAACAAAAAACCAAATGCATCATTTATAGTTTACAGAATCTGTGAATTTTATCTACCAAGTATTGGCTGAAGAGATATCACAAAAAACTAATTTATAGTTTCTGATATTCTTACATTACCACTTAATTAAGTCTATGTGTTACACACATATGTATATGTATATATATATATATAGTAACGATATATAAATATGCCGTTACATAAATTTAAAATGAAAACTAAGTTCGCAAATAAAAATAAATTTATTAAAAATCTAAAAGCTAAAAAAAATAAATTGAAGAGTTGTAAATGTACATATATTCGTACAGATGCAAAACTTTAAAAATATTTTTTTTTAATAAATAAAAGTATTTGAATGTACTTTGTTATAAAAAAAGTACAAGATTTAAAGATAAGATATTTTTGTAAATGGAAATGATGGTTTTATAAAGTAATTGAAAAGCAAGCTAGCCCTCGGGGCTCATATACTGTAATTAAAAAGTCAGAGAATAAGATAGATAAGAGAATAAAAAGAATTAGCTTGACCAATGAAAGCACAGCCCGGACCCTAATGAAAATGATGGATTAGTGACGTTTTGTTGGTTGAATCTGTGTGGATACTATAAAAAGAGAAATATAGAGTTTCCTGACAATTCCAGCTTTTTTGTGTTTGAGACGTGTGATAGGATGCACATATCACACTCTCTTTTTTTAAAAAAAAAAGACTAATTCCGAAATGAAACCAGCTAAGGTCACCTCCAGAACATCAGATTGGTCTTCCAATGGAGATGCCACGGAAATTAAAAACAGGAACCTGGACTCTTCTATCGTGAGCTATGAACTTTACAAATTAACAAAAAAAAAAAGGAATTAAGAACTTTCGTCAATTTTTTTTTTTTTAAAGATTCAGCTAATCTAAAGTTTAAAATGAACTCTTATTTGATTTTCAAATTGATTATTGATGTTTAAATTTTACATAGTTAAGTTTTCTAAAATCATTTTCATTTCTTATTAATATTTTTGTATAAATTATAAATGCATAAATTTAAGTTGGGTATGGACGTTGCATGGATTCGTTAGCGGTTAATTATGTTTTGGTTTTCATATTCGATTAGAATATATAAGTCATCGATGTCAATGCGGCATCTTATGATGAATGCCATTGGGTTTCTTGTATTCTCTCTGCAATTGACGTTATCAATGACTTTGTATTTTGATCGGTTATGTTTATTTTGAAAGGTTTTTAACCGTGGAATCTATGCAGCCAATCTATACTCAATATTATAAACCAAATTTTATAAATTTCATCTGTGCGAATTTATATAAATGTTAAATTTAAGTCGGGCGTGAATGGCTATATAGTTTTGTAAAGTTATATTAAGGGAGGGTAATCTTAGGTTATTCATTTCGTAGTTGAACTAGGTCAATGGATTGGATATATTGGTGTAGTTAGTAGATGTAGTATGAGATTCACTACGTGCAGAATCCCTGTATACGCCACACAAACCCTTTTGGCTATGGATGGGATTGTAAGTCGGCAAAAAGAACCGCGGTCCCTTCCTATGGAGTTTTTATTTTATTGTTCTTGCCATACAGATGTAACATTCCTGTATTGGACAAGAGTCATGTTTTCTCTAACTATACTGTTCAGATGTCCATTCCTGACAGTATAATATATTTTGTGCTGTTGTATTTTCATGCTACATTGAATATATTAATGTATCAGATGGATTGATGCCGGTTTGACTGTGAACTTTTGGCCTAAGGTTAAATAAGGGATAGAATATTTTCTTTTCAAATGCAGATCTATGTAGTCTATTCATACTCGACCCTCTAAATAAAATATTAAACTCATTAAAATCTATTTAAATGTAAAATTAAAAGTTAATATAAAAATCTAAATAATAAATGTTATTCCTCAAATTTAAAATGATTATATATGTGCATAAATAAATATTGTTTGTGTATTAATTACTGGCAGTGGCTTTTATTTTTTTATATTTAAGATATAAATTAAAGATATATATTATTATCTCTGCGTCTCCATTGAGCTAGTGACAATGGGCTAACGGTCTAAATATTTAAATAAAGTGGAATCTTAACATCGTGTATCTGCCTACTTTATAAATTTTTCTAGGTTCAAATGCCTAGATGGCGCCTTTGTAGTGCAGATTACGGTCAGATTCGATCTTCACTTTCTTTTGGATCATTACAATTGGTGCCCAACATGGGGCACGATCATTAATAAACCACGAGTGCCCTGAGAATTTTAAAATAAATCATGCCAGTAACATTTTTCTTTAAAAATCAGTAAATTATGTTTTGTACTAACGTAAAGTTATAGCCAGATGTTTAATAAACCACGAGTACTTTTAAAAATAAATCATGCCCGTAATATTTTTTCTGAAATTAGTATAAATATATTTGTTGTATTGACGTGGAATTACAGTTTAAATTTTTGTTTAAAAAGTGCTGCCAGTAAGAAAAATTGCGCATATGTAAAAATAAATGTGAGGAATAAAACATAATAATTAATATGTCATAATTTTTTTTTTTAAAAAAAAAAGTCTTGTTTAAAATCTAATCGTTTAACTTGCCTGAGTTAAAAGTAGAAAAAAAGAAACTTGGAAGGGAGGGGGCAGAAATTTAGCTGGTAGTAAGGAATCAACAGTCAACATTTTTTTTATCATTATATTTGTGTGTAATTACTGTTTTGTCTTTTAAAAAAAGTTTTGTCCTTTTGAAATTTTCATATAATCAATTTGTGTAACGTAATTACTAACACTAAGTAAATTCTTTTTTTTTTTAATGTTTTTGTTTTTTGAGGAAGTTTACTGATATGTAATGATATATAAATATGCCGTTACATAAATTTAAAATGAAAACTAAGTTCGCAAATAAAAATAAATTTATTAAAAACCTAAAAGCTAAAAAAAAAATTAGAGTTGTAAACGTATATATATTCGCACAGATGCAAAACTTTAAAAATATTTTTTTTTAATAAATAAAAGTATTTGAACGTACTTTGTTATAAAAAAGTACAAGATTTAAAGATAAGATATTTTTGTAAATGGAAATGATGGTTTATAAATTAATTGAAAAGCAAGCTAGCCTTTGGGCCTATTGTGTAATTAAAAAAATCTGATGAAAAATGGATAAGAGAATAAAGAGAATTTAGCTTGACCAATGGAAGCACCAAGCCTCTCGGACCTTAATGAAAATTTGGATTAGTGATGTCTTTGTTCGTTCAATCTGGAGATTTACTATAAAAAGAAAAATATTGAGTTTCCTGACAGTTCCAACTTGATTTGGTGAGAAGAACGATAAGACGCACTTGTCATTCTCTCTCATTTTAAAAATGAAAAGACTGTGATACCATGAACCAGCTAATGCCACCTCCAGAACATTAGATCGATCTTCCAATGGAGACGTCATGGGAATTAAAACCAGGAACCTGGACTCTTCTACCGTGAGCTATGAACTTTACAAATTAACAAAAAAAATTAATTAAGAACTTTCGTCATTGTTTTTTTTTTTAAAAGATTCAGCTAATCTAAATTTTAAAATGAACTCTTATTTGATTTCCAAATTAATAATTGATGTTTAAATTTATATAGTTAAGTTTGCTAAAATCATTTCCATTTTATTATTTTTATTTGTATTAATATTTATTGTTTAAATTTTAAAATGCATTAAATTTAAGTTGGGTATGGACATTGCATGGATTCGTTAGCAGTTAATTATGTTGTGGTTTTCATATTCGATTAGAATATATAAGTCATCGATGTCAATGTGGCATCTTATGATGAATGCCATTGGGTTTCTTGTATTCCCTCTGCAATTGACGTTATCGATGACTTTGTATTTTGATTGGTTGTGTTTATTTTGAAATGTTTTTAACCATGGAATCTATGCAGCCGATCTATACTCAACATTATAAAACAAATTTTATAAAATCCATCTGTGCGAATGTATCTAAATGTTAAATTTAAGTCAGGCGTGAATGGATATATAGTTTTGTAAAGTTATATTAAGGGAGGGTAATCTTAGGTTATTCGTTTCATAGTTGGATTAGGTCAATGGATTGGATATATTGGTGTAGTTAGTAGATGTAGTATGAGATTCGCTACATGCAGAATCCCTGTATACGCTGCACAAACCCTTTTGCCTATGGATGGGATTGTAAGTCGGCAAAAAGGATCGCGTATGGAGTTTTTATTTTATTGTTCTTCTTGCCATACAGATGTAACATTCCTGTATTGGATAAGAGTCAATGTCTTCTCTAACTATACTGTTCAGATGTTCATTCCTGACAGTATAGTATATTTTGTGCTGTTGTATTTTCATGCTACATTGAATACATTAATGTATCAGATGGATTGACGCCGGTTTGACTGCGAACTTTTGGCCTAAGGTTAAATAAGGGATAGAGTATTTTCTTTTCAAATGCAGATCTATGTAGTCTATTCATACTCGACCCTCTAAATAAAATATTAAAACTCATTAAAATCTATTTAAATGTAAAATTAAAAGTTAATATAAAAATCTAAATAATAAATGTTATTCAAATTTAAAATGATTATATATGTGCGTAAATAAATATTGTTTGTGTATTAATTACTGGCAGTGGCTTTTATTTTTTTATATTTAAGACATAAATTAAAGATATATATTATTATCTCTGTGTCTCCACTGAGCTAGTGACAATGGGCTAACGGTCTAAATATTTAAATAAAGTGGAATCTTAACATCACGTATCTGCCTACTTTATAAATTTTTCTAGGTTCAAATGCCTAGATGGCGTCTTTGTAGTGCAGATTACGGTCAGATTCGATCTTCACTTTCTTTTGGATCGTTATAATATATATATATGGATGTAAAATAATGTTATCCATTAAAGATATAGAATATATAACAGTTTTAAATTATAACAACACTACATAATAACAATATATAAATTAAGCAGAAGTACTTCTGATTATGTTGTAATCAGCATCAATAGAAGTTATAAATTTAAAAAAAGTAGATATTATGTTATTTTCCAAGAAATGTGTGTATCGATTTTGGCACATTGTCTATTTATTATACAATCTTTAATTTTTTTAATAAAAATTGGCTCTTTAATTTTTCTCTTTTTATGACCTTATGATTTCCATTTAATATTCTTGTGAGATCTGGATTAAAGATAAATTTAAAATTGCAAGATTTTTCATGGTCAAAAAAAAACTGAGGCAGTTTAAACAGATTGTTTATAGAATTTTTTATATAGTTGTATAGTAACTAGTGTTCTTTCAGTCTTTTTTGGAGAGCATGCTTGAAAAGCTGATATTGGAATGAAATATATGATTGTATAGTAACTAGTGTTCTTTCAGGCGTTTTTCCATAGTACATTTCAATTCCACAATAATAATACAAGGATGAAAAAAATAATGTTTAATACCGTCTCAGTTTTCTTTTACCATAAAAAAATCATGCAATTTTAATCTAAATTACACAAGAATATTAAATAATAAAAAAAAAATCAAACACAAAAAAGAAAAATTAAAGAGGCAATTTTTATAGACGACTTTACAGTTTTTGGAAAATCATGTGACACCTGTCTTTTTTTTTAATCTGCATAATTTTAGTTGATAATGATTCAAAAAAATTTCCACAAAATAGTGCCACCTAGTTCAAGCTCTAATAATCAAGAGATACTAAAAGATTGAGCACTCTAATCCCTATCCAGTACCTTCCTTTGCAATATCCTCAAAACAATTTTTAACTAATGGCTTTCAGCAGTGAAGAGCCTAGAATTGGGAGCAGTGCACTTAGATATATGGTTCTAATGCAGCTGCACTGTTACCAAATCCAAGACTCCTCATTGGTGAAACCCATAGCTAGACACTAGTCTGAGGATATTAAATTGAAAAATGCTGGATAGAGATTAGGATAATTTTTTTTTACTACTATTTTAACAACTTGTAAGCATAAGGAAATTGGGCTTATTTGATACTTTATTGGTTCAATACCAATCCTAACCAAAAGATAGAGGTGACTATATTAGATGTTGAACTGGATTCAAATCAATATGACTATATAGGCGAATTAGTTTGGATTGAGAATATTATTTTCTTTTCGGTTTAAGCTGATAGCTTTATAGTTAACCAAAAAGATAAAAGGTGAGTGCTTTAGAGGTACATTAGATACAAAGATTTATGTGCATTGTTCCCACATTAAAGTTCCTCACTGATGAAAGCCATAAACTAGAAACTAATCTGAGTATATTGGATGGGAAGACCCTGATAGCAATTTGGGTGCATAACCTTCTTTCCCTAGATGGCACTATTGTGTGGAAAACATTTTTGCTAATGTTTTTAACAGCTTATATAAGCATAAAAAAAAATGGTGATCATGTGATGTTGGAGTGATTTGATAATGATTACAACATAATCAAAAGTACTTCTGCTTAATTTATATATTATAATTTACTGTTATTAGAGTTAAAAACTGTTACATATATATATATATGTATTTAGGAGTTTATGTTTCTGACTTTTTATGGTAAGTAAAGTTCATGTCAATTCTAGATTGAAAATAAGAAATTATATTCTTTATTTAAATTAAATAAAAAAAAACAACCATTCTTCCCAAATCATAATTATTCAAATAAAATCTATGAAGATGTCACAATCCATTTCTAAGCTGCTTTATCAGTTATTTTCTAAGAAAATGTATAAAAGTTAATCAGACTAATTGATAATCCAATAACACAAAAATAGATCTCTTCTATAAAAGAGGATTAGTAAAAAAAAAAAAAAATGAAAATAAAATAAATTAATCATGGACAATAAATATACTGTTATTACTGTTAATGAATTAAAAATGATTTATCAAATAGTTGACATATATTATAAATCACATTCATAATAAAGGCTGGGGACATAATCAAATAAACTAACAAAATATTTGCAAAAAAAAAAAAAAAATATCTAGTTAACAGCATTTCAAAACTTCATACTATGATTTACTTGCAATTAAAAATGTCAAATGAATTCTATTCTAGCTGCTTTACGGTTGCATAATCTACAGCTAATATATATATACACACACACAATACCAAAGTGACATCTTAGTGAAAATTTAGACTAAACTATTTTATATTTACTAACACTAAAGGAAGTTAATTCTCTCATGTCATCAAGTTTAAAGTTTTGATTTAACTAAACAATCTCTTTTTATTTGTATCTTTTCTTAGAATAATTGCAGTATATCTCACATAGATATTTCCATACTAACAGATTCAATTCTTTTAAAAAATGGAATCATTTGTAATATTAACATTATTATTATAAGGAGTAATCTGTGGTTAATTCAAAATCGATCTTGATTTTATCAGAGAATGTACAAAAATAAAATGTAAATAAATAAAAAAAACTAGAAATTAAATGAATAGAATCTGATTCTATATTGTTATCATTGGATTACACTTCTAAATATTTGTTACATTCTATGAAATACTACCTTTTCTCACATATATGTTTTAAACACACATATTCAATCTAAACCTAAAATATTAATAACTAGAATAGTAACCAGCTGTTCAGTTTGTTGGGAAATATAATTAAAGATGATATCTCACTAAAATAGATATAAAATATATCTCCATAAATATCCCAAAATGGAATGAAACATCCTGGCATATTTTAGTCCAAACTTTCATGTAACTATAAATCTTATAAGACCTTTGGCAATAAGACATTCATTCTATAACTGGTAAAAAAAATTTCACTGAAAAAGCCATGAATTACAATGATTTTATTAAATTTAAATATTCAAATATTGCATATTCATAGTGAATTAATTATTATTCTGAAACATCTATTTGCATTTTTGTTTTCATTTCCTGGTGAACTTTTTTTTTTTTTAATATTTAAAAAAGACAACTATTTGAGTTTGAATTCAAATATTAATTTGCTATAAATATCAAAATTTCATTTCATCTATCAATGGCTGTCATTTCCTTTCAAATAGATGACTTATAAGATGATTTATGTATTTAAAATATATATATATCAATTATTTAAATAAAAAAATAAAACAAAATTAAAAAAGTACTTTCATAATTCACTGGACAAATATTTTACATTGTGATAATAATAATAATAAACCAGATATCTGCATCATCTTAATATTACTAGTTAATTAATATTTGAAGTTACCTGTACCAATAAAAAGAGATAAAAACAAAACCTTGGGGGCATTATCTATTTTTTTTTTTTTACCTTCTTTGTAGATTCATCTATAGTATTATTTGAAACTGTTGTATTGGTTCCTTCAGCTTCTGGCTGATTACAAGCATCTTGGGGCAGATGAGCTGCCAGAGCAGCTAACTCTCGAAGACCTCTTTCAAAAATAGTAAACTTGAGTAACTATCAAAAATATATAAAAAAAGATAATATGTAAAAAATAAAAATCATTTGTAATTAATACATTTAGATATTTTTAAATGTAAAATTCTCTTATATTACTCATTAAAAATTGCAATATGTAATTTTTGTTGTAGTACTACTATCATTAATATTTCATAAAATTTTCTAAATTATTTGCAATAAAGTGGTTTAAATACATAAACATTTACAGAAAATTCTAGCTGGAAAGAACTAAAAATAAATAAATGTTTTATTTATATTCTTTAACTAAATTAAAAACTAATTCTGAACCACTTTACAGATATTAAATCTTGTTACAAATAGTGTATTTTCAAAGCAATAGCTTTTATGAAGTGTTAAAAAAACCTTATCTCATTATCTTTTACAAACTCTCTTGTTCGAAACTCTGGAACAAAATTGATTTTAAAAATTTTTAAATAAAAATTTATGAAAATATTTTAATCTTAGATCGTAAAAAATTCTTTTTTAAAATAAAATAATTAAAACGTAAAAAACAAAAAAAAAAAAACTATCATCCTCATCTGCAAATACTACAAAAGTAGCTTCTATTAAAGATTTATAAACTTATAAATATGTGTGCGTGTGTTGTGTCTATGAATACTATATCTGCACAAAATATACAATATACTATATACATTTGACAAATATATATACAATATAAATAAAATGTATATCAATTAAGTTATTATTTTAAAAAAAATAGCATAGCATTTAACATTAGAAATTCTATTTGTTTCACAGCAATCATTACATATTATATTATCATTATTTTCAACCATTGTTCATTCACTATATAAAGATCTCTCTTTTAAATCCATTTTCTTTGATTAATAGCTCTTTTTATATTATTCCAGAAAATATGATCTCATACAGGATCTCATTTACCTCATTTTTCAATCACTGTGGATTTGGTTTGAGATTTCAGCTGTCCATCTAATGTTATTTCTTCTAGCAATATGATCAATTAAAGTCCATTTCAACCTTTTATTTTTATTTTTTTTGCTATATAGTCTAAAGTCTATGTGCAGTTATTCTATAACATGTTGATAACTCTGTTTCATATTTAAGCATTAGCAATACACACATTCATAAAAAACTTTTTCAAACACATGGGCTTACTGTCTTTTATTATTATGCATGCCATCCAAGTTTAATTTTATACATAATTTCATCTATTATGTTTGAACAAGTAATAGTAATTTGTCTAAGGTATTTGTGACCATTAACTTCTAGTTCTTTATACTCAATCTGTATCATTATTTGAAAATCATTTAACATTACTTTAACTCCTTCAGCTTTTAATTTATGATAATAATAATGAAAAAAAAGCTTTAATCTTGATATCTCTAGTAATATTTCTTGATGCTTTGAACCATTATCTGAAACCATAACATCCATGTCTGCAATATTTAGATAACTTAAGTAATAATCATTTCCTTTTTTGCTTTTTTTATCCAATAGCTTTCCATAAAATTGTTGTAGTAAAAAGTTATAAGAAATTTTTTTTATCAGCAATAAAACACTCTTATCAAAATTAACATTTTAAATTTTATATTGTAATTTAATCACCGATATTGCATATATTCTCCAGAACTGAACAATATCTAGATTTTTTAGCTTGAGTTTCAATCATTGCAATCATGCTTATAAAGCTAACTCATGTTAAATGGCCCTTTGAACAACTTCTCTTAATATATGGATAAAACCTATCCTATTGTCAGTTTTATATCCAGCATTTTCTTTAAAGTTGTTCTGAATACAAAGTACTCTGCAGATAATTTATAATAAAGTTAGTAAAGATCTTATATACAACTGAAAAATTGTTATTTCTATTTTTTTTTTTTCATTCTTTTTAAATATCTACATCACTACTTCATTATTAAATTATCAAGTATATTTTTATAATTTAAATATTTGGTATAGAATGCCAACAATTGTTTTATTTCTTCACCTGCTTTTTTTAAGACATCAACAAAAATTTCCACCATCTCCAGATACTTTTCCACTCTTCATAGATTTAATTGTATATTCTATCTCCTCATTTAAATTTACTTGACATTAAATTATAGTAACTAGTTTGTTTTAGTGTTCTTTATTATTAATACTTAAATAAATAAATTGTTGAAAAGAAATGTTTTCAATTAAACGTTGTTTAAATAAACATAGATGCATCTATATATTGATTAATGGAACCAAGCTTATAAATTGGAAAAAGAATTCCTAAAACATTAAATTAATTGTAAAACCTTATAGATATGGAAATAAATTCCCAAGATTAATATTATAGACCTTCTAAACTTTCCATATATGGAAATAAATTGCTAAGACAATAATTAATTGTATAATTAAAAAGCTAAGGAATTTTGTTGTATGATAACAAACTCTAAATAATATGAACTGATTAAAGCCAAAGAATTTACTCCAGAAAAGATAAGAAAAACAAAAAAAAAATGATTTAAAACGCTAGAGAAAAAGGATTGCTTGCTTTTTCTGAGGTAGCCGCTACTGTTACTGAATCCGTGAGTTGAAGAGCGGTAGATCATCATCAGGGAATTTCTTCCCAGGATCTCGGCTCCTGTAGATCACTAAGCGGATTAGTGCTTTTAACAGATCATCTTGATATTATTATTATTTTGAAATGCCTCAAGAGGCTTGTCGAGGGTTGTATTATAAAGCATATAGATGGTAGTGAAGATAAAGTTAATTAATAGCTTTTCCTTAATTGTATAAACAGTATTCACTATTCAATAATTAACCAATGAATTAAGCTCACTCAAATGCAGGCTTTATATTAGTGTTAAAGATCACTATAGTAATTAATTTTTCAAATTATTAATAAATTACTATTGCTAAATATATGTACTGTTATTCTATCAAGTTTTAATAAATCCATTTACTTCTGTTTCTAATCATGACTCAATCCTTTTTTCTTTTCAAAAATATACAGTACATATAGCCATATAATTCTATAATTAAAACCACTTCTTTTCTTTTCAAAAACTTTATTTGATGTGTATATATATATCCACTTATTTCCAACGTTTCGACTATCTTTACTCTATAGTCATTTTCAAGGATCTAGAAAAAACATTACATTATAAACAAACTTCACATAATAAAAACAAAAAAACAAAAATAATCAAAAACAATATAAAACATATAAACCCCATAAAATTTAAAAATAAATAAAATACATTAAAATCAATTAAATTAAAAACACAAAACATACACCACACTTACTTGACTCCCTTCTCAAAAAACTTTCCCTTTTTACATTTTCTTTTATCCAAAAAACCAATTGTTACAATAAAAAAACTTATTTCCTTTTTCTTTCTTATATACTTCAAAAATGAATTTATTTCCAAAAATAATTCTTTAGAATTGGATAAGACATGAATAAAGAATTATTTTTGGAAATAAATTCATTTTTGAAGTATATAAGAAAGAAAAAGGAAATAAGTTTTTTTATTGTAACAATTGGTTTTTTGGATAAAAGAAAATGTAAAAAGGGAAAGTTTTTTGAGAAGGGAGTCAAGTAAGTGTGGTGTATGTTTTGTGTTTTTAATTTAATTGATTTTAATGTATTTTATTTATTTTTAAATTTTATGGGGTTTATATGTTTTATATTGTTTCTGATTATTTTTGTTTTTTGTTTTTATTATGTGAAGTTTGTTTATAATGTAATGTTTTTTCTAGATCCTTGAGTAAAGATAGTCGAAACATTGGAAATAAGTGCATATATATATATACATCAAATAAAGTTTTTGAAAAGAAAAGAAGTGGTTTTAATTGTAGAATTATATGTCAAGTTTTATTGTATATTTGTTTGCTGGTCACCCAGTCATAGCTGGGGACACAGATTATTGGTGCAGTCACACTGAACCTGAAAATACTGAATAAGTTAAAAAGCCAAATTATTGGCAGTTGCTGTTCTTCGAACCTAGGGAAGAAGGAAAAAGTTTAAGCCATTAGTAAGCTTCTGGCATTTTGGTTTTTGAACTTAGGAAGACAAGTACAGAATTATAGCTTTAAAGTTAATAGTAAGGTTAATTGTTCAGTAATCAGTCATGAGTGCTTTTGAGTAGAAAGGTATACCTGAATTTGACCTTAGCAATGCGTCTGAATGGGCATTGTACATTATGCAGTTACAAAACTACTTTACCTTGAATGGCATTGTTTGCAGGTATTAAAGTGATAGAAATAGTAAATAGAGTATTTAACTTACCTATTACTGATAAAGTAAAGTATGAGGATCTAATAGAGAAATTAAGTGATCATTTCAGTCCTCGTCCATCACACCACATATCTTGTTTAACTTTGCAAAGAAGAAAGCAGCTAGAGGATGAGAAAATTAAAGAGTATAATACAGCTCCTAGTGAAATGACCAAAAGTTGTATGGGGAGTTCATGGAAGAAATACTCATGGACCAGTTACTATGGGAAATGTCTAATGATAGGCCCAGACAACAATTTCTCACCGAACCTGAGATTATGTGTGAGATGGTCATTAAGAAAGGCATCGCTTATGAATTAACACTTGAACAGGCTCAGGTGTTTAGCACTACAAGGGATGAAAATTCTACATGTGTGTTTAAAATAGAGCATTAAAAATCCGTGCCACAGAAAGCTGAAAAAAATAAGAATATTAGTGTAATATGTTTTTGTTGTGGTAAAAGAGGCCACATATCAAAAGAATGTATGTGGCATAAAGAGTCATGTTTTAAATGCAGACAAAGGGGCATTTAGCACGTATTTGCAAACAGGAAGGTAACGGGAAAGACAAAAGTAAATCGCCTATGCAAGAAAATTGGAGAGGTTACCATATAATTAAAACATGAGCATCCAAGTTTTAAATCAGTTTATGATGAAGCTGCAACTTTACAGCAAAGAACTGTCAATAAAAATTGATAGTGGATCAGGTATTTCACTGATGTCACTTATCGATTGGTTGTCATTGATATTAGCCAACAACGAAAGTAAAATAGAGAAAACAAACATTAGTGCACATGATGTAAACAGAAATGCACTTAAACTGATAGGCTGTGTGACAGCGTGAATTAATCACTGGCGGTAAAAAAGTAAATCTACCCCTGTGCATAGTCAACAGGAAGATCAGTCCTATAGTTGGGAGTAGTTCCACAAACTAGTGATACAAATTAATATTATTAAAAAAAATCTCTCTGAAACAAGAGATGCCCTACAAATTTCTTGATTTGTTTAATGAAAAATTGTGATTAATTAATATGAGCCCAGTTGAGATAGAGTTGCTGGAAAATGCGCAACCGGTCATGTGTAAACCATGGAAAATCCCATTTGCTCAAAAAGAGAAAGTGGTGGAGAAACTAAAATCATTGTTTGCTAAGGATGTATTAAAGCCAATTCAAATATCAGATTGCGCTATGCCTATAATAGTGATAACCAAGACAAATGGCACAACTAAGTGGCGATTACAAAGTAATTGTAAATAAATATCTGAACAGGGAAGCATACCCAGTTCCAGTCTTCTAAATGCCTCACATTTCGCAAAATTGGATTTAAATTCCACATTTCACCAGATGCAGGTGACAGACAAATCAGTGGAAATTTTAACACTAACAACACCAATGGGATTATTTAAATGTAATCATTTACCATTTGGGATATCAACAGACCCTAACATTTTCCAAGCCAAATTTGACTCATTACTCCAGGATCTGGAAGAGGTTATTCCATATTTTGATGATATACTCATCAGTTAACTCAGAAAAGATTCTGCGTAAAAGGCTCTTTACCCTATTAAAAAATTAAACAAAATGGGAATAAAATTTAACGCCCAAAAAAGCATATGGCATGCAAAAGAATTGATTTTTCTTGGACATATAATTGCTGATAGGGGGAAGAAACCAGCACATGAGAAAGTTAGAGCAGTGAAAAATGCGATGAAGACTAAAAATGTTAAACAACTTCAGGCGTACTTAGGATTAATAAATTTTTGAGCCTTTTTTAGAGAATAAAGCACACATAGCAAAACCATTATACGACTTATTGAGAAAAGATCAAACATAACAATGGTTGGAAATTCACGATGAAGCATTTAACAAAATGATCTATTATCAAATTGTTAATACACTTCAATAGTTATTTAACCATGAATGTGGCCGAGTGATAGGTGGGGGCAGTTCTCTCTCACCCATGTTATAAAGAGGAATAGCCCATTGCATGCATCATCAAAAACAGAAAGGAATTATAGTCAGATCAATAAAGAGGCTTTATCTATTATCTTCGATCTGAAAAAATTTCATCAATATATTTTTGGCAGATCAGTTCAAATAATAACTGACCACAAGCCATTGCTAGGGACTTTGGGACATGATAAATCAGTAGCTGAACATTTAAGCCCATGCATGATGCGCTGGAGAAACATCTTGTCTTATGATTCAAACTGGAATATAAGAAGAGCAAAAAAATTTCACATGCAGATGCTCTGTCCCAAATCCCAAATAAAGAAGACCCAAGCAGCATGGAGATAGAAATAAACTACACTGTTGTGCTGAAAACAAAAATTCTGAACAGTAAAAAAAGTAGTGAGGTGGACAAAAGATGACAAAGGCTACCAACAGCTTGTGGAGTGGATAAAGAACAGATGGTCGAAGCTGCACTACATCACCACAGGGTTCTGAACAAACCATGAAAAATTATCTACTTGTAAAGGGTGTATACTAATGGAGACCAAGTTGTAATACTAACAGAAGCTAGACAACAAGTTTTAAAGATTTTACATGAAGGTCACCCTGGAGTTGTGAAAGCCAAAGCTCGTAGCTACCTCTGGTGGCCAAAAATAACATCAAACATCAAGCAATACATCAGAAAATGCTCACTCTGTCTATTTGGAACTAATATGAAGGCAAAACAATATGATCCATGGTCAATAGCAACAGAAGCCTTGCAGAGAGTACATACTGACCATGCAGGCCCAATAAATGGCAAAATAATGCTCATACTCATAGGCGCATATTCCAAATAGACGGAATATCATATTGTAAAAGATATGGGTACAAAAAAAAAACAAGTGAAAACTTAAATGTTGTGTTTTCTTGCCATAGTCTACAGAAACCATTGTGTTCAACAACGGTGTTGGATTCACTATGCAAAAAATAGAAAACTATTTTATCGACAATGGCATCAAATATATAAGTGCACTTCTGTATTGCCCAGAGTCAAATGGCCTTGCTGAAAAGGCTATACAGATAATTAAAAAGGCCCTCAAGAAATCAAATAATGCAAGTATGCAGAAAGCAATATATAACATTATGGTACATTAACACTCCATCCCATCAACAGCTACAGGGAAATCTCCAGAAGAACTTCTGATGAGAAGGAAACTGAGAATTAAATTATCACTTTTACATCCAAGTACTTCTGATAAAATAGAGAGTGAGAAAAATGAAAAAATACAAACAATGGATCGGAAAAGAAACAATATATACATAATAGGTGACAGTTTGCATTCGAGATATAATCCAGAAGAAATGGTTTAAAGAAGTGATTGTAAAAATGCTATCAAAAACAATAGCAATCATCCAAGTCCAGGATGAGACATCATACAGAAGACATGTAAATCATGTCCCATTGGCGATTCGAAGAAGATTGGCAAATTGCAGTGCTCATGCCAAAAGATGAAAATCAAGAAAGAGACAGCAGAGCCAACACCATGGATTGAGGATGAAAGGAAAAACCAGAAAGCTGTGACATGGTATCTGAAACAATGGAACAGGAACTAGAATCAACATAAATCCGAGTGGATTAACAACTAGATCACCCAGATCCGGTTGTCAGATATAAAGACCAGCTAGATTCAATGACTATATGTAAACATAAATTATTTTCTGGAGTAAGAAGAGGAGTGTAAAATATTAAAGAATGTTTAAACTTAAATAAATAAATCATTGAAAAGAAATGTTTTCAAGTAAACATACTTTAAATAAACATAGCTGCATCTATATATTGATTAATGGAACAGAGCTTATAAATTACCTTATATGGAAAGGAATTCCTAAAACATTAAATTAATTGTTAATTTTATAGCTACGAAAATAAATTAATATTATAGACCTTCTAAACATACCATATATGAAACTAAATTCCTAAGAGAGTAATTAATTATATAATAAAAAAGATAAGGAATTTCACTCTATGAAAACAAACTCTAAATAATATGAACTGATTAAAGCCAAAGAATTTATTCTAGAAAAGAAAAGAGAAACAAAAGAATGATTTAAAATGCTAGAGAAAAAGAACTGATTGATTTTTCTGTGGAAGCTGCCACTGTTAGTATGTCCGTGAGTTGAAGAGCAGTAGATCATCATCAGAGGATTTCTTTTCCCAGGATCTCAGGTCCTGTAGGTCACTAAGCTGACTAGTGCTTTTAACAGACTGTCTCGGTCTTATTATTATTTTGAAATGCCTCAAGAGGATCGCTGAAAGTTATATTATAAAGCTTATAGATGGTAGTAAAAGTAAAGTTAATCAATAGCTTTTCCTTAATTGTATAAACAGTATTCGCTATTCAATAATTAACCAGTGAATTAAGCTCTCTCAAATGCAGACTTTAGTGTTAAAGATCAGTATAGTAATTATTTTTCCAAATTGTTAATAAATTACTATTGCTAAATATATGTGCTGTTATTCTGTCAAGTTTTATTGTATATTTGTTTGGTGGTCGCCCAGTCATGGTTGGGGACACAGCAAGTAGTCTTTGCAAAACTCTTTACATTCTTCAAAACATCATTCCTCTTTCCAGAAAAAAACATTATATTTTCCTGTAATTACTAAAACAATTTTCCTCTTAATACCATGATATATTATATTTTAAAATTTTACACTCATCTATAGCTTTCTATCCCAATTGATTGTTATACTTTATTTTGTCATTCATTAAATTTTTGTCATACTATTTTACAGAATTTCAGATATTTGGTTCTTCTCTAAATGGATCATTTTTAAACATTTTCAAATTCATTCTTGTTTTCAAACAATATTATGTCTCTGCTAAAAATTTATTTAGTGAACTGCTGTTATATGCATCACCTTTCTGGATAGCAATCATTAATAAAGAATCAGTTGTCTATTCATTGAAGTCATTCAGATTCTAAGTCATCATGATTTTAAAATAATTTTCAAAATATTATTTAAATTCAATGCAGTATTTTTGAACATTAGGTATCTATTGTTATACTATTTTTCTTAATAGTTTCTGTCTCTAACTTTGTATTAACATATATATTGAATTTCACTAATTGGTGATCATTTTCTATGGTGGATCAATTAAATATATTACAGAATTGAGAAATGTATTTTTCTGTTAATCAAAATTACATTATCTGATCTGTACTTTCATTTGGATATATCAATGTCTAATATTTCAATTTGGATTTTTCTTAACAAAAAAAAACAAAATCAATCTCCACAATGTTGTTCTTTTACTTTTTTTTTTATAATGAATTCTATGGCAAAATGTACTTCCAATATTTGCCTCTCTGTAATAATGTATATGCCAACTTTCCAAATCAATTGTATTTTTGCCTTTTCTTCAAGATTTATGAAACCTGACAAGATCCTATATAATATAGGCAATTTTTCTTTCATTTCATGCAATCTTTCTTTTCTTGAAATCAATATAAACATAGATATCTAAATGGAAAGCTATATTTGAATGGCAATCTAAGTTCATAACACAAAATGACTCTTAATACACTCTGCCTATAGTCATGGACTTTTGACTTTTAGTCTTCACAATATGAAAAACAATTTATTTTTGATTTTCATAACTGGAAATATTTAAAAAAATAAATTCACACATTCATCCTGTCTTTCAAAAAAGCTCAACTGATGTCATACCTAAGAACAAACAGATATCTAAGGAAAAAATTGTGTTTTTGATAAAAACTCAATAAATCATCATATTGAATACATACACTGATGAGCAGCCCATGACTGTTTATTTCATATATAAATACCTTCGAAATAATAATAGCTGCAATGATAAGATAGCAGGAGTGGATATTAGAAATTTTCTACTCTTTTTTTAAGGCTTTAAAAAATAAATCAAAGTGTCTCCTTTCAGTTTATAGCAAATTACTTTTGGCAGCCTATATTACATATTGTTTGCTTAAATTAAATATTATATGTATCTGTACTAATTGTTTACTCTAAGGTGATTTTTTTTAATTTAAAAATAAAATGCTCACATGATAACATCTGAAGCTGCAAATTATATACAGTCAAATACTTTGAAGCATCTTTATGTTGTGCTAAATATTAACAATTGTTAACATATATAAAGTTTGATTCTAATTATTAGATTTCATGACAAAGGCTGATAATACTATTCTGATGAAAATATGGGTGAGGCCTTCTAATATTTATCAAACTACTAATTTTAATATTTAACATGTGTTCTAGCTACTTGTTCAATGGTGTTTCATCAAAATATAAAGGCAGTTCCCAATTTATATAAATAGTTCATTTAATAATGTTTTTGTAATTTGATTTATGCATAAGTTGAAAAAAATTGTAAACCTTTATTGATTTGACATATTAATTTCTTTGAATATTAAAACCATTTTTATAAAGCCTTTTTTTAAAAGAAAAAAGGTAACTTATTTGAAACATATTTTACTTTTAAGTTATTATTCACTTTTTTAAAAACTTACTTTTTTGAAAAAAATAAATAAATATAAAGGAAGTACTCCTCTTTGTAAAATAGGATAATGAAGTAAAATTAGTTAGTTCACTTCTGCTAAAAAGTCGTTTTCTCTCTTTATCATGCTACTAAATAAAAATTATTATTAAACTCTGATTGGTGCTATTATAAAAGTAGAAAAACTGTAGTTCTAATAATTATAACATTTATTGTATTATAAAAATACAGCATAATGATTAAAAATAATTAATCTTTATATTAATCTCCAGATGCCTGTAAATATATATGGCATGGTTAATTATAGTTATCCTCAAATTATCTCCTAAAACCAGTTGTTGTTGTTTTTAATTTTATAAAAATATTAATTATTTTTTAAGACACCACAATCCAAATCCATTGAATTGATTGATTTATCTCTACAGCAACAGATAAGTAAAGATATACCTATATAAATACACACCACACATCCAGTTGCTGAAGTCTGGGGATGAAAAACAAATATTCTTCAGTTTTATTGATGAAATTAGTTGATTATTAAATATCAATGTCATCAATAACATATATAAAAAAAATACTGAATTGTGAGAATAAAAAAACTAAATTTTAATTTGATAACAATAATGACAGATATAACAAAAAACAGTAAATATACTTGAAATAATTATTTAAAAAGTTGTTTAGACATATATAACTATTAATTTAAAATGGGTTAATCAAAACGTGTTCTCAAGTACATTCCATATTCCAAAATGTGTTATTAAGTACATTCCACATTCCAATCATTAAAAAAATATATAAATTGAATAATTACAATTCAATGTATAATTATTTAAAAAATAAATAAGACAATTTCAAGTTTTGAATATATTTAATATTACAAACAGAAAATTATTAGAAATTTCAATAAAAACATAATATACTTAAAACTGATTTAAGAAAGTGTTGCTTGCTTATCTAAATTTTTCATACAAATAGAAAAGTCTGCATGAACATTTCTTTAATGAAAGTTCTCCTTTGAATAAGACTTTTGCTAGAAGTATATTTTATCTAACTACAAGTCAATTCATTCCATGAAATGTGATATAGTTTAATTTCATATATATTATTATTATACGTTATTATTGCATATACTCAAAACATTTTGTTTAATTATTAGATATCATTGTCTTGTGCGAATATATATAAATATAAAGAATATGTTTTATGTAAATTTGAATTTATATATGTTTGTCTTATGGAAAGATGCAGATCCTGTGTAATATTCTTTGTTTATGTAAATATTTACACATATATGTATTTCATGTACAATTATGATATATATATATGTTTGAAACATTCTAAGTTTACCTCAGTGTAAAAAAAAAAACATGCTAAATTAGATATAGGTCATGTGTAATTTATAGTTGAAAGACATTTTAATTGTTATATAAGAATGTAGTATTGTTTCTAATTAGATAAAATAATTATATTTATCAAGTTAGATGCTAATCAAATTTGTAAGCAATTGACATATTTATTTATTTATTTTAAGGATACAAAATAAACAGCTGGATAAATTTCACTATATTTTTAAGAAAATATGTAACTGCTAAGATCAAGAAAAACAAATGAAATAATAATTCAGCCAAATTTTTATTTTCCTAGGATTAAGCATATTAATCCAAACCTTTAAATCCAAACCATTACCCTTCTGACAATGACAATAATGATGATGATAATAATAATGCAAATGATGATTTTAATTCACTCATTTAATATGCAATTACACACCACTATAGGCCTATTATAATTGCACACAAGTTAAGTATAGCATATACAAAATTAATAATGATGATAATAATAATAATAAATTAGTAGAAAAAATGTAAAACAATAAAAAAAAGAATCTATAATCTATGCTTATAAATAAATTGGAAATGGTTAGGTAATCATGAAACAACACGAGCGATATATTATGAAATAAAGAATTAAGAAATAACAAAACAATAAGTGAAGGAAAGCCAATTAAAAGAAAAAAACTAGCAATTATCTAGTGATAAATGTGCTGACAAATGAACATCATAATAAAAGATAGATATAATGTAAAATAAAAATTATTCAAAAGATGCTCACATCAAAATACTGCAATTGGTGAAATGAATTTAATTGAATCTTTTGATCAATGAAAACAAAATTCATATATCTGTTAATTAACATGAATAATCAAAATAATTGCAGTTTAAGAGTTAATATTAGTTTTCATTAGTTTTATATCTCTTGAAAATTATAATGTTTAAAATAAAATGTTACATAACTCCTTATAAAAAGAATATCCATCAAAACAAATATTTATATCAAGAAATGACATGAAAACCTATATAATATCACTTTCTCTTAAAATTAATAAAAATGAAATTCATTGCGATTTCAAAAACAATCATTATTTTTGACGTGGAATTCACTATATATTTAATATATTGGGTTTGATAAAATAAAGCAGAGAGATAGTTAATATATTTTGTTTAATATTTTGTTTAAATCGCATGTTGTTATTAAATCAGTAATGACTGGAAAGTTGCTATTCTTCCACATGCGCCTTACTATTACTGATCGCTTCTCAGACCGCTGTTTTAACAGCTATTGGCTGTCTGAAAGTAATAGTAAGGCGCATGTGGAAGAATAGCAACCTTCCAGTCATTACTGACTTATATTTTGTTTACAATATATTACTTTACAATTTATTTAATGATAAAAATAGTTTCTAATATTAAATATATTTCAACACATACATATATAAATACCTAAAACATTATTACCCCCCCCCCCACCAAGAATATCACTCATTTCTATTTATAGAAAAATTGAATAATATTATGAAACTAAATTTGGACTGAAAACAATACAAATTACTATTTTGTTTTTTATTTATATTTTTAAATAAATATTATAAGGCAAATAAACGATTTACTTACACCACGTGAAATATTTTCATATTTTATCACAAGTGAAGAAATATCCCATTTTTCTAGTTGTAGCTAGAGATAAAAAACAAAACAAATTGTCAACTTATTTAAAATAGCAATATAAATAATAAAAAAACAAGAACTAACAGTGTATGCACAGGGATACTCAAAATATGGAATTTTATATTAAAAAATTGTTTATTTACTTTTAAATGTTACAAATTTAATTTCTTTCAAATTACTATCCATTTGATACAATACACTGGCATAAATATGTTTTTCATTTTCCAAAGTAATCTGGAAGTATTTGTAAAGTGATGCCATTTGACACATCATTTTTTCCCCTACCACTTCTAAGTCCACAAAAAAAAAAAATTGAGACATTTTTTTCATTCGAGAGATTGAAAAAAAATGCATGAAGCAAGATTGAGCAAATATGGCTGATAGATAAGCTAGAATATACTGAATTTAATTTTAAAATGTCCCACACTCAAGGCTTTGATAGATGACACTTTGTGGGGCTGAATCTTGGACTCTTTTTTTCATTACAAAACAGGATGTTTACATTTTACCACATCACATAAATGTTTCAGAAGTTACAGATAAAATGCCTGACTGTTACAAACTAAATTTGAGAGCTTCTAAAAAAAAGAAATCAGCATTGTTTTGACTTTGGACTTCTTTGTGACACTTTTTAGGGATGTGATGAATTTAACATTTCAATTAAAACCATTCATAAACTTGTGATTTTATGAGATCAGTTTTCTTATAATTTGTTTCAAGCATTACAACTTTTTCCTTGTCATTTTCTGCAAACGAAAACAGAATTTCACATTGTTGAACTTTTCAATCATTATAAAAAAAAAATTAACAAACATGCAAAATTCACTTTACGAACAATATGTTATGTGGCCCCACATTTTCACACAGTAATATCATTTAGCAGATTGATGCAGAAGGCTTCCTGCAAGATTTATGTAACAGCAAAAATATATACTACAACAGGCATGTGAACCAGAGAATGATTCTGGTTATATTTGGGCTCCCTCATATATTGCAACAATTGACTCCAAATGTAAAATTATCCTGTTATACATTAATTTAAGAAGTATACATATGTAAAGAAAGTTTTAAAAAATATATTTTCAATATATTTTAAATATTGAAACTATTTACTATTGAATATATTAATATTTTTGAAATTTAATTAAAAAAAAATTTTTCCCATTCTTTCAGACTAATCTACAATATAAAAGTTAAATATTTACTATTATTTAAAAATAATTTTTCAAGAGTTGCATATTTAAAAAGATTTAATTCCTATTACAAATTGAATATTTTTTCTTGTAAAAGATAAAAAAAACCTGGTTCCTAATTCAATCATCTTATAATGATAATAAAAATCATTAATTTCATATATGTTATCATTATCATTATTATTTTCAACCATTACAATCAATTATAGGATGAAGGTTACTTAATGCTTAATCTAATTATATTTGATCCATAACTGTTCTTGTCCACATCGCACCAAACCACTTTCTCATTTCATCCATCCATCTCACAAATGGTTTTTTCTACATCTTTTACAATCTCTTGAAATTAAACAATTCAAAACAAAACAACACTCTCCATATAGTAGTGATCATGTGATGTTTAGTGAATCTCTTGAAATACAATTTAAAATGTTAACTGCCTGTCTATTATCTTTTCTAGCTCCCATTTCAGTCTCTTAATTCTTTTGTTGATGTCAGTGATATCTATTTGTTCTCTCATTCATATATTTCATTTTCAATTCCTTCTTATCATTCTTAACATACATATCTCCAAACTTCATTGAGTGGTCTAAAATATCTGTATTACTCTTTTGTTAAGTTTCCAAGTCTCAGATCCAAAAATGAGAATTGTAAAAATATATATTAAAAAAACATCTTTTTCAAGTAAACATTTGGATAATTGTTTTGCATTATTGAAATGCACAGTTTGTGATATAAGCATGCATAAATGCTTTATAAACATATAAAAATGATATATAATGCTTCTTTGCAAGTTCTCTTCCCATGGTCTATATTTTAATGTTTACAAAATAAATGTTTTATTTCCTTTTAAATTATCCCAATCATATTAAAATGGATGGAGAGATAAAAAAGTTAGCTGGATTAATGTGGAAAAAATAAACTATGGATTAGAAAAACTGCATTAAACTGGCAGAGATCTTCATCCTGCTATGGAATGATAATGATTGAAAATGATAATGAAATAATGATAGACTACATAAAAAGGAAATTACAACAAGAGATGGAATGATAAAGACTACTAATAGATGTTTCTTTCTTGAGAATATATTTTAATATTGAACTGACTTTATAATGATTAAAAAGAAAATAATAATGTTATGTATTAAATTTTTTTAAAGAATATTAAAAAATGAAATAAAAAAGCAGAACTTGAACACATTGATGCTAATTTTTTTCTAATAAACAAGTGTGGAAGCTAAATTTCACTTTACTTAAATATTTAAATAATTTGCCACTATAAAATTTTATTTTAAAAAAAAGATTACAGTGAAAAACAAATGGAAATAATCTAGCATTATTACTTAAACACTGTTTGCTGACTAATCAATTTTCTCATAGTGCATCACCCAACTACAATCTAGCTGCCTCTTAAAAATCCAAAGCGAGCATGAATCAAATTAAGAATAGAAATTATAGCAAGTTCCTGAACAGGTTTTGCATAAAAAACTGAAGAAAAAGTTATTCACCAAAGTTAAAGTTAGTCGAGACCAAATAAACTTAGATGTTATTATAAAAGCACTGGAATTAGCATTTGTAGTAAAAAAAAAAAAAAGATTTAAATTAACATATATATCTTAAATACAGCTGCAAGGCATATCTCTTCAGTTCTATAAGATTCACAATATCAATTGGATCAAAGATTTGGCAAATTCATGCTAAGCAATTTCACTTCTTCAAGTTATATCACAAAAATCAAAGCTTTTAAAAAGATTTAATTTGTAATTTATTTACGTTGTTTTCTACAAGTCATCCAAGTCTACTTACCATTAAATATCCATCAGTTGTGCATAAACATCAAATATAAAACTACTTTTTAAATTGCTAATTAGAAAGCTCACTCCTGCCATTCTTAAGCTATAAATAGGACTTCTTAAAAATAAAACAAGATATATCAAAAATAAAACAAAGATTTTAAAAATAAAATTAGTATTAAATTTATTTAAAAAATTTTGTCAATAAAATATGCACTTTTACTCATTTATAAATGTATCTTTGTTTACAATTTTTTGTATTGTTGCTCATTTATAAATTTATCTTTGTTTACAATGTATGCTAGACTTTTTGTGATCATTCCATATTCAGTGCTGTTTCTTTTGATTGTCACTGAACCTTAGAATCTGTGTAGTGCATCTTAGCTAATTAAAACATAAGAGGTCATAATAACAACTTATTCACAATCAATTTGCCAGAAAGTTAATGGGAATGATTAACTTTCACTAATGCAACTGATTAATATTCTGCTGACTACAGTTAACAGGACTATAAATGTCTTGTGTTAGTCTAGCAGTACTTAATATTAGTGATGATTTGGATGGCTCATACATAGTTTTTGTGAATAATGTGCAAACTAATAGACGTAAAATCAAATAACAATATGCATGTTAAAAAAAGACAAATATAACTTAATTAATATAATTAAAAATAAAGCTATGATTATGATATCTGAAGTATTGAAAGTGCTTGGCTTGAATTAAACTAATGTGTGCTTTTTCTAGTTTAAATATTTCAACATTTATTTAAAAAATTACAATTATACAGAAAAAGAGATAACAATTATATTTATCAAATTATGACTAAAAATATTAAAAATAATGGCCACGAAAAAATATTCATTAAAGAAATTTAGTGCCAAAAATGAAATTAAATGTATTAACTATCTTAGAAATAGGGAAGAAGAATGTAAATATTTTAAAAAGAAATGTAAAAAAAAGTAGAACTAAAGAATATATATATATATAAATTTGAAGTAATAGCAATATATATATAAATATAAACTGTGTAAAAATAATACATTACCACTTCAATTATTTTCTTAGAATCTACTTGTTTAATAAGTTCTTTAGAAAGTAAATCCAACAGTTTAGGATCTAATCTGCACATCTGGGCTTCAATACTTCTCTGAGAATTACATTAAATGAAAAAAACACAAGAACATTACAGTTATATCATAAGTATGGAATTACATTTTTAAAAGTCATATTTATTATATAAACAATATTCAATATGCAAGGAGTATATACACATACATATTACAGAAATTTACTTTATAGTTACTTATAAAAATATTAGTTATATTTGAACTTCATTAAATTTAAAGTCTGTATTTGTAGTTAAATGAAAGGTATTAATTTCTAAGTAAACAATAATTAATAATCATTTATGCATTTCTTAAAACATGATTTTTGTGAACAAGTGCAGGCAAATAATAATATAGCATCTCTGAAGTAAATTTGTATAATATATATCAATAGATATAAAACAGCAGTGTAGTGCATTTGGAAAACTTCATAGGTTTGGTTTAACTGTTGAAACATGGTTGGCTAAAACAGGTCTAGAAAGATATGTATCTATCAAAACCAAATATGATTTCAAATGCCATTTTAAGAACAATTAGAGACTTTATCTTCATTCTAGCCAACTAAACAAGCAACAATTTACTCAAAGCTAATGTAATTCACTAGATTGAAGATGGAATCACTGATGCATATATATATATATGTTTATAAAATGTCAAGTAATATATATTGAATATGACAGTTATAAAAAATATTTTATAAATATAAATTTAGTTTATTAATTCGTTTACTGCAAAATGAAAGCTTCCTACTTGCATTCTTTAACATCAATTAAAAATAATCAAGTTTTTTTAAATAATGTAGAATAGATTTTTCATTCATTTTTCTAAAAAATGAATAACAAGAATATGAAAATTTATTCATTGAATTATTATACTTAATCAAATATAACTAGAAAATGCTTTCACCACTACATAAATATTAAATGTTTATTTAAGCCATATACAAAAAGTTATAAACAGAGGTGTATTAAGAGAACATGCAAATATATATAAAGAAATTAAAACTTTGGTAAATATTCTTCATTAGATATGCAAACTAATAATAAGTAAATATAATACATGCATTGCTTTAATAATCATAACAATGAGAAAAAAGAAATATAATATTAGTTTAATTTTTTTTTTTTTAAATATCATTTTGATGCAGGATTTGTAATAGAAATGCTAATAAAATTTTCAGAATTAGTCATTAAAAATAACTTCCAAAATGAATCAAAATAGAAATAGATCATTTTATATTTATACCTAGTTGTAGAGATAAAAAAAATAGTACAATTTTAAAAAAAGAGTTTGAATGATATGATAGAGATTTTAAGCCTTAAAACTAAATAAATACAGTAATGATCTAAAAAATTATCATCCAATATCATGATTATATGTTTCATATAATGTTTTTGAAAGAATCTTGTTAATAAGATTTTTCAATAGGTAAAAAACATCTACCTACAGAGCAAGCTGAGTTTAAATAAGGAAAAAGTTGTTTTGAACACTTTTGTCCTTAGTAACACATAGTGAAAATAGCTTTCAAAATAAATTAAAAACTATGCTACCTTTACTGATTTAACCTGATTATGATTTTATTTGGAAAAATCGTTCTAAAATTCTGAAATGCAAAAAAACCTTTAATTTATTTGACATATAGTGCTCCCCAATCAAGTGACACTAAACAATAATAATAATAAGTTCAAAATTTTATGGAACAATTTACTACAGAATCCAGTTCTCTCACTCACTGTATTTAATATACTCATCAGTGATCTTCCAAAACCAGAATGCCTGAAAATTCATTTATGCGCATGATATTGCTTTGATTTTGCAAGAGCAACTCTTTCCTGAACTAGCTCACTAACCATATAAAAAAATTAATAATCTTTTTCCAATGACTGGAGTCTAACTCTTAATCCATCAAAGACAGTATGTGCAACTTTTCATCTAAACAACAGGGAAATACATCATAATTTAATACCTTTTGCAATAATAAAGTGAAACATATTCTCCCCCATATTTATTACAAATAACCTTAGATCATAGATTAATTTATTTTCATTATTTATCTAAAGTTAGATCAAAATTAATGTTTAAGAATAACTTTTTTGGAAAGCTGGTTGGCACTAATTAGAGTGTGATGTAAGGACTTTATGATAACTTTCTAAGAATAAGCATATTCTTCTGGTGAATATTGTGTCCCTCATTGGGGAAAAAGTTTCCTCACTAAATTTCTGAATACTTAATTAAATATTATCAAGAGAAATATTAATGGCATACTCAAATTTACTCCTTTATTCCTGATTTTTCACATATTTCTTAACCAGATATCAGAAGAAAAGTACATCACAAAAAAGATATAAAAACTATTAAGTAGATCAGACTTGCCAATAATTCTAGATATAGTTTTACTACTAAGACTTTCAAATCAAGATTCCTTTTTTGAACCAAATATTTACAACTAAAGAATTATAGCATAAAAATGAACTTCTTATGAGATTACAATCAAATTTCCTTATCCAGATCCAATAGTACAACCAGTTGGATTTAATCTTCTTAGATGCTATTAAAATCTCATCATCAGATTCAGAACAATCTATGGTCATTGCATTAGTCTGTTTCATAAATGAAATTTAGCAACCACTGATCTATGTAAATGTGAACTTAAAAAACTATGAACAATATACTTAATAACATCAAATTGATGTCTGTAATAGCATAACTAAAGGACTTTAAAAAGCCATTAATCAATCTATTTCCTGTTGGAGTATTATATTTTATTAATAGTTAACCATTTAAAACAAAAATTAATATGTTAAATAAATAATACATGATTTCAATCTTTCACCATATTTCTAGTTATCATGTGTATCTGAATAAGCACTAGCCTAATTCAACATTTATAAGATTGTTACTCATAAAATTTACTTTTTATTGGTGGTCTTAATTAAGTCAAGACCTACCCATAGAATTTATTATTTATTACAGAATAAAAAATTCTAATAACTTTCATTTTTTCCCAAGCTTTCTCATCCTTTTTCATAAAAATATAGAAAAAAAAAAATTGTGATAATTTTCATCTGTGAATTTTATTTACTGCAATAGTTTTTTTTTTTTGGAAACTCTTAAAAAGGTTGAAATATATTTTCTCCTAGTTTATTTCAGCTCATTATTTTATGTTTAAATAACTTTTATTTTATTTTTTTTTTTTGTCTTAAATTTATGTTGCACATATATTATCAAAATATTATTAACTTTACCAAAATATCACTTGTATAATTATCTTGAAATTTCAGCAGGTTGGAAAGTTCTTTTCGATTGCAGACAATGTAGTGAAGTGAGTTTGGCTTCAATAAAGCCAGCTGTTGAAAAAGAAATATATATATATATTTAAAAAAGAATATAAATGACTTAATTACTAAAGCAATCATTATCTTTTAATTTTTAAAGTTTTATTTGTTTATTCAATTATTTATAAAATAAATAGCCTTAAGCAAAAAAATATTTGTTTAAAAAAAATCTTAAATAAATAATTTGTTCGCTATCTCTCTTTTGAAAAAAGAAACAGATAAATAAAAAAATAAATAAATAATAAGAAGTATAAATTTTACATAAACTTGAATTGTAGAAATTATTACATAAATAATGAATTACAAAATATTTTGATGACATTCAAAAGCAATATTATAACAACTACTAAAAAAAATATCTATTGAAATATAAGTATATATGATTCTATTTGTAGTTATTTAAATAGCAGAAAGAATTTTCTTTTGATTTTTAATCAGAATTAGTCCCAACTTTAAATCTGTTTATTGACTGAAATATGTATGTATATTTATTTCATTAAGTTTTTATATATACTATTTCTATGCCTACAAAAAAAATATTTGTTTTAACATGAGCGATGATTTCTTTTAAAAATAAGCTCATATAAAGATTACTTGAAATATTCTTATTACAGCAAATGTTTTATATATGTACATCTATGAGTTGAATTCGGTCAAAAAATGACAAAAGAATTCCTAACAATAATATATCCCAATAATACTAAATGCTTACATAAAAAGTAAAAAAGCAGTTCTCTTTTTGCAATTTCAGACAAGGTCTTTTATGTTAATCAAAAAAAATTTTTTTTTCTATTTTATGATATATAAAAAAATTCCCAGATATGTTAATTCATTTCACAAATATCTCTATCACTTAATACATAAATTAGAAACTTTTGGTATAATCTTGAATATTAGTATAACAAATTATTATAATTTAAATTAATGTATACACACAATGTCTGGATAAAAAAAAATAGTAAAGATTATATACATCTGGTTTTTATATAGAGACAAACTTTGCACCAACAGCAGTAAATCTACTCCACTTTCTTCTAAAAGTTTTGATATTAAAAATTGAAATTAAAATCTAAACTTAAATTGACTATATTGGTTTGATCTTTTTTATTTGCTTGGAGTATTATTACTTAAAATAGATTTGATACAAGATAATGTTTATAACTCAACTCTTATCATTGTTATGATAGTCTAAAATCACTAATAACAATTATATATTTTTATTTTAAATATATATTTGAGCTGAATATATTTTTAAAGACCACACACACACATATTAACTAAGCAAAAAAAATCTCTAACATTTTCATCCAAAAACTGCTTATATCACGTTTTCTATTAATAGAATAAAAATAATTTCTAGGAACATAATAGATGAGATAATTATCAGTAGACAAGTATTTCTTAATACAAATTAAATTATTGATAAATATAACATCAACATTGCTTTTAATATCAATCTAGAAACATGATCTAATAATTCCAAAATTATATAAATAAATAAAAAACCTATATTATCTTCAATATATATCTAAAAGCCAATATTTTTAAGACTAAAAAAAAAAGCTAGTTTCAAACAACTCACTTAATATAAATTATTAATGGAGAGAATACTTTGAGCTATGTGCAGGCCTATAATCTCTATGTTTTTCCAAGATATATTGTCAATAAAACAGGATTAAAATGTGATATGGGTTTAATGGTGAAATTTTTAATTTGAATTGATTAAAAATGAAAACTAAAAGTTCATCTTATTTGATTCCGAATTTACAGTATGCTGATGATTGTGTATTTTTCCTAGTTCAAGATACCATTTACAGAATGCACTTAATGTTTTGAATGCATTTTATAAAGATTTTGGTTTATTAATTAATGTTAAACACACACACACAAGTTCTTTATCAAACAATGATATTATGAAAAATTCTCACCAATTTTTAGTTTGGATAGTTATCATTTGAGAATCTAAACCAATTTAAATATTTTTGTAATTTTATAAATAGCGAGGGACCTAAATTAGATATTGAGGTGGAATGCAGATTCCAATATGCAGTTAGATAATTTTATCATAGAGAAATAACGTATGCAATTTAATTAACTATATATAAAGATATTATCTAATTTATTATATGGAAATAAGACATGGATACACAGCATAAAGGCATTTAAAAAGTGTCATTTAAGAATGTTCTGCAAAATTATGAAAATATAATGGTAAGATCATAAAACTAATCAATATATTCTTTAACTTATTGAATGTGATATTATAGAGTCCACTATTCTAAAATCATAACTTTGTTGGAGTGGATTGTTAAATGGATGAAAACTACATAATTTCCTAAATTAAGTATTTTATGATAAAATTGAGCATGGATTTCATGGAAGTAGGCTGACTTTATTTATGTTATAAGAATTATTTTAAAGACATTCTAAAGAATTTTTATTTGTAAGACTCTTATGCACAGATTACCTAATAAAAATTGACAAAGACAACTTGGTAAGTCTGATAAATGTTCATCTCTTCTATCTACAAAATGCTTCTTAGTTAATGTCTAAAAAAAGTGTTGAGGATAATACAAATTCCAAAAAAATGATTTAGTCATTAATTTAGTTTCCATTTTCAGATACAAAACTAAAACCAAGTAAAACTATGGATGACTTTATACATTGTGGTCTTTAAAAAAATTTTCCTTTAAAGGAAGGCAGATATCTGTTTATAGAACTGCTGGTCAAATCTCTTGACAGATGACTGTAAATGCTTTTCAGAGTAAGGTTAAACAATCTCTTTTATTCCAAGTAGTTAGGCATTGTCATTCTAAGGCAAATCATAATAGCATTTATCTCAAGATAGTTACAATATTTGTAACTTCTGATTTTTTTTTCCTCATGTATCATAGCATCAGCCAGGAAGCGAACCCGGGACAACTGCTTGATGATGAGATCCCACTTAACATCACATATTTTAAGTATGGGAAAGTAAAATCATAATTTAAATCTGGCTTCCCAATGAAAATCATGCTCAAGTTCATTAAAATATACTTTTTTATTAAGTCTACTATTCCTTATTCACTTTATATGCCCAATCAATGATGATATATCTTTACAGTAGTAGATTCTATAATAAAATTCCAGTAAACTGAATATAATATGAATTGCTTTTATATTCTTACTATCATATTTTAAGAATTTTCCAGAGCAATTTTTAGACAATTTTTTGCAATATTTTTATGTTAAATTAATCAATAAGTTGAGCAGAATAACTGTTATATAAACAACTAATTTAGTTGCAATACTTGTATCACTTTGATCATAAAAAATATCCCTATCTTTTTAACTTATTAAATGAAACAGTTAATATTATACCTAAACTAATTCACATTCTTAAGGAAATAATAAGTTAAAGATTGCTGAAAATGTTTCTTTCATCATTGCCTGATAAAGGATAAGTTTAGAACATTGATAGTTAAATAAAATTATTTATAGATTGATTCAAATTATTAAGAACAATTTGCAATTTGTCATATGAATGGCAAAAATATTATACTCATTAGCATGCTATAAGTCTAAAAGACAAGAAGATAAAATTCTTGTTCTTATTTTTGATTAGTTAAAATGAGAAACTCCATCCTTTTAAACCTACATTGCACTTTTATACTAACATTATGAAGCCATGTACAAACTATTCTAAAAACCATTATCATAAAAATGAAAAATAAAGTTTTGGTTAATACAAATCTTTGTTTAACACCAAATTTCATTTCAAATGTCTACATTACCCACAGGCAGTAATAATGATTCCACTAATTCAATCACATAAAACTGTTCAATACAAATAAACTTCTGTGAACATCAATTAATTTTATAAATATTGCCACAAATTAGTCCAATTAATGGAATCAATAACCTTGATCAAATCAATAAAAATAATATATACATCATATCTCTATTTTCAACACTTTTTTGACATTTTCTAATACAAAACTATGTTCACAGAGCTTCTTGATTTTCTATGAACAAAAGTAATATATTCACAAAAATCCTTAAAAGTACTTGAGTTCAATGAATAAGAATGATACTCCATGAGAACTACTGCAATTTTTTTCAATCTTCTTAATTTTTATAAAGTTTCTTAAGATCAAATGGCAGATTTTCATGTGTCTATATAATTGTAAAAAATAAATAATAATTTTGGAACTAATATATCATCATCATGTTTTAAAACTTTTAAAAGTAACTCATCTAGATAAGCAGCCTTTACAATTTTATGATTCCCTTCATCTGTTCAAATTATTCTTATTCATATATAAAAGATTAACATTCATGGATTTATGGGATTGTATTATTGATTTTTAAGCCTTTACTACATAATAACTACTGTACACTCAAAATTACAACAACTGCTCCTACAAGCATATGTTAAATGTAAGTAAAAAAAAGGTTACATGATATTTTGTTAGCACAGCTTTGATTTATTTTATTTAAGTTACACTTAAGTATTTTTGTAGAACATACAAAAAAAAAAAAAAAACTTTCATAGACTTTATTATTATTTTTAAAATATAAATAAAAAATATTAAAAGATAAAACAAAATTTTAATTTAATTTCTAAAGTAGTATTTTAAGGAAAAAACAGATCTCATACCTTAAGTGCTGTTGCTACTTCTTCAAATTCAACTTTGACTTCAGCATTTCTTATCACGTTTTTAAGTAATTCTGTAAGCTCAACATCAGGATTTTTAAGATAGTTTGTCATCAAACTATCTTCAGGAATAGGAAAAAAGTTTGACAATCCTATGCTTCGGCGAATTCTAATATCATTTGTTTCAGTAATGTCATCATTAGGAATTTGTGTATGACCAAACAGTATCCTGTATACCTGAAAAATTAAAAAAAAAAAAAGATAAAAATTAATAATTAAAGAAAAAGTAAATAGGCAAAACATTATTTAAATTCCTGAAAATTATTCAACAACAACAACAAAAAAGAGTTAATTATGTATTTTGTAAACTATATTAAAAAATAATTGAATTGTCTTTCCTAAGAATTTCACAAGCAGTTCAAACACTGAAAATAAGTTATTAATCATAGACCTCAAATTACAGAATCCATCACTCTATTCTTGCACTAAGCCATATTGAACAGTAAATTACATATGTTAATGTGTAAATATGTAAAAATGAGACCCCAAAAAATTTACTTATATATTAAATACAAAGTTCTCCCAGATGTTTAAATAATATGATGAAATAAATCAATTAATAATAAAAATAACAATAATAATTGTGCACTGTACTATAATACTATTTCAAAACACTTTTTATTCACAGCAAGTATTCGTTTAATAACTAAAGTCAAATTATATACAAATATCTGAATTTTTGTAAAAATTTATTTGACAAAAACAAAAAAATTATGTAATTGTGAGCAATCTTATCACTAACTGATCATTACTTTAACTTTAGTTTATCGTGAAAGAAATACAATATAGTGTTTAACACATTTCTCATGCTATGTTTATGATTTGAAATCATCACCAGGTATTGACAATTTTGATAAATAATGCTTTCTCTTTTCCATGAGGAGAGATAATGATGGAGAGACTTTGATCCATATGGAATTATTTAAAAACAATTACATATTTACTTCAAAATAGACCTTAAATTGATGCATACATAATATTATAATAAAAATCAATCTGATATTCATAATTAAAAATGTTTTAAATTGGATGATAACAGAAATATTCTTTTCATATTTAATAATAATAAATCAAGTTAGTAAATGTTATATATTATAATAAGAAATTAGCAAAACATACATCTAAACTCATCTAATTCAAAAATGATACTTTACAATCAGCAGGAAAGTACAAATCCACTACAATTCCTTCCACATATAGGAAAACATTTCATGTATACAGACACTAATATAGTAAAAATTATTCGTATTTACATCTAATATTTATCATAAAATCTTCTGATAGTCAAATAGCATGAAACAATGCAAAACACTCTTCCTTAATACATATCATGATTGTAAAAATTATAAATATACTTAGATTAGCATAGTAAATAAAATAATTTGTGACAAAAAAAATCTTTCACTATAACATTGCACCAAGAATTTAGTGAGACAATTGCATTTAATTAATGATTTATCATTTTGAAAATCTTTTCTTAAAAATAATTTAGCATAAAAATGTAAATTTACATATTATATTAAATTTTGATGCATATACATAGTCAAAATTTTATACTAAACTGAAATCCATTTCAGTCAATACTATAATAATCTCTAAAATTTATGGATAATGATAATATAATAATTATGCTGCACTTATCATTAAGTTATTTATGATTGTTTTTAAAAATAATTTTGAATATAATGTAAAAATCTGAAATTCTTAATATAAGCATATTCATCCAATCCAAAGCCTAATCAATTGAGAAGATTTATAACTATCCATGATCTCATCAGAAAATAATTGGTTATCTAAAGAATTATATATAAATAATATAACTTCTATGTTTATTATCACAACATTTCTGGGCAAATGCTATTTAATTGAGTAACTCTAAAATTACTAATACTCAAAGAACTGATTTCAAAAAACAAAATGACAAAATCACTATAGGTAAACTGAATGAAAGACTAAATAAAAAAATATCAACTAGAAGAAAAAATTTCTTAGACAAATATAGTATTATACATTCACAATATTTTATATTAAAAAAGAACTTGTATATATTTGTTAATTTTTAATATATAAAAAATTATCTTATGGGATTAATATTGTGAAAATATAATAAAAATTTAATTAAGACATTTCACTCTAAATTTAAAAGTGTTTTCCCATTACATTAAATAAAACACTCGGTATTTAATGCATCATTTTATTGAAAGTGACTAGTTTATAGCAACAAGAAATTGACACAAAATAATTAATCTTTATCGTAAATAATATCTGACATTGAAAACGATAAATATTACATAAATCTTTTATAAAGTCATTTAAAATAAAAGTTGAAAAGTTAATTTTTGATTTAAATTTGGATTTAACATTTTATACTACATTTAAAAATAAAAAACATATTCTTTACGTTTGAAAATATAATACAGTAACTATTTTAGAGATAAATGAATTAATCTATAATCTTTTTTGTGGAACACAAATTTAACTCACAAGAAATAATTCAAATTCATAATTCTTGTAAACTAAAATTATAAAAAAATGTATGCATAACGGATATGTTTTTTTTCTACATTACAAAAATAGCTAACAGTAAAAATCATACTTGTAAAAACAAGTGTGTGTATACTATTTCTTTATCCAGTTGATTTTAAAAATAAAAATGTAAGTAATCAATTAAAATCTTTTTAAATTCAAAAGGAAAAAAATATTTTTTAAATTTTATATTGCAAATAAAAAGATTCTTATGCATAAGTTGTAGCAGTAGCCTATAATTAATATGTAATAATAATAAAAATTGCAATACTATTTTATGTATATAAAGTATATACTTTCAAAGTATTTTTTTAATCAGTGCATCCCTTAACTCAACTCTACTATATTGCAACCATCATCACAGAAGACTACCCTCTCTAAGCATTTATTTTGGAACCATTTCACTTTTCAAATGAGTTTGGCATAATTATAAGGAATAATTTGACTTCATATATATGTATTAATTATATTTCAATTAAATTTTATATTTATTTCAAACTTCCATTCTGTCTTGATTTAAAATGTTTTATTTGAAAATTTATTTAAATTGTTGAATAATTTCTTAGTTTTTAATTTTAAAAAGTAAAATTTAAGTCAATAAAAAAGTTATTTTAACCCTTTTTTGTTTTTTGGTTAATTTGCTGCTATTCCAAAATTAACCAATTCATTTTTATTTGGAGTGTTTGGTTGGTTTTGTATTGAATGTAGATGTATCAAAGTTCACAAAGCAAATCATCTCCATTCCCTCACTCTCTCTCTTCACTTTTTAAAAAACCAATAAAAATGAAATTTAAATTTTTTTAAAGATAATACCATAAAAATTTCCCAAACAAATCTGTTAATTACAAATCAAAAGAGATTGTTATATTATGGATGCAATTCACTCTTCCCACTCCCTCTTATCTCTTTTTAAAAAGCCAACAAGAAAGAAGAAATTTACAAATTTTTAAAAGACAAAACCATAAAAATTTCCAAAACAAATCTGTCAATTACAAATACAAAGAAGTTGTTTGAAATTCTAAATCAATCAATTTTTTTACTCAATATTAGGTATATGATGATGAGAAATTCAAAGAAATCTTAAAAACTTGGAATTGATCTTTTTTTAGAAATTGGAAAAAAAAAAATACAAAATTTTCGCCAAAAAAAAAAAAAGACTTGTTAATGAAAACTAATATCAAGAGATTTTAGATTATACATTGAATTTATAAATTAAGTCATAGTACTATTACTATGATAATCACCATTTTTCTAAAAAAAAAAAAATCTTCAAATGATAGATTAGTCATCCCAGTATTATTTCATGATGTCAAAGTATTGTTTAAGGCATAGCCAACTAGATCAATATTGAGATATAATTTATAAATTAGTTATAAAAAATGTAATATAGTTAACTATCGGCATACAAAAAAACAATTAGAAAAAAAGGAAAACAACATAATAGTGTAATTAATAAGAGATGGAGCAATGCATGTGATTATATATTCGTAATTTAACATTCGGTCACAAAATAGAATGTCAAAAAATATTAAACATTTATACTACATTAAAAATCCAATAAAAAAAAAGTCTATGAAATTAATCATGTTTAACATAATAAAAGAAAATATGAATATACATAAAATATCTATACAATTAAATAATAATTGCTTATTTAAACATGAAAGGAAAAATATATAATGCAATGCATGTATGTATATATAGATTTAAATAATGTTGTACATGAAAAGAAATGTGTTAATACACGTTAGTATATTATAATTGGCATATTTCATTTATAAATAGATGTGTCATTATAACAAAAAATAAATATACACAAATCTATAATAATAAATAATAACTTTTATCCTAACAATATAATAAGTAGTAATTTTTATTTTCATTGCTGTACAATTTATATAACAGTATATGAGAAAAGAGATAATGGAAAAGAAAAAAAAATGAACAAAATTGTATTTTTAAAAAATTTAGATCTAGCTATGTATAAAGATCTGTTAATATTCTCAATAAAATAAGTTTCACTAAAAAGGATAATAAAACATTGTCAAAAGAAACTTGACAATATTACAATATATAGTGTTTGTTGCTCTCTAACCATCTTTGATTTTATTTATGTATTAAAATTTACATAATCTTGAATTCCTTTAACAGTATAATTTTTCCAGTTAGAAATAATGCACATCTTTAAATTTATATTAGACATAGTAATTTTCAATTTAATCTGTTAGAATAGTTTTTTTGTCATAAAAGTGAACAGGATATATATTAGTATGTCAGAAAGTTTGTGATAATGATGTTTTAGTTGTTTGAATATGTCCATCATCTAATATTAATTGTTAATCAAGTATTATGAAAAGGTAACAATTGAAGTTCAAAATTTTTATAATGCAGTAAGCATACTTTCGGCAGATTACTGTCAGAATAATAATGCTATTTATAGTTTAGCAGTTAGAACTGTGTCTAAATATATGGATGTAGTTTGATATGTAAATGAGACTTAATATGTAAATGTGGCATTTAATGCTCCATTTTTTTCGACAATGGAATGCCAAGCATGATCTTCAAGTCATCTATAAAATCACATGCATTGCTCCTGTAGTTCTGTATATTATGGTGAATGTTGAGGAAATAGATCCACAATAATTGCCTAGCATACATACTTGTACAACAGAGCCTAAGAGAATAATGATTACAAATCAATCTTTCTCGATCTTGAGCTCAATGTGGGCACACTTTCACCAATGTGAGAACAATCTATATCAAAAGAAATGGCAGAAAAAAGAAAATATAAAGAGACTTGTGCAATCACAAAGGATATCAACAGAAAGGTTTCATGAGTTTCAAAGTTGAAAACATGCAACATTTAAATGTTTTACACATTATGCTTCATTTACATATCAAAACATGTCCATATATATATATAGGCATAGTTCTAACTGCTAAGCTATAAACAGCACTATGATTCTGGCAGTAATCTTCTGAAAGCATGCTTAGTGCATTACAAAAATTTTGAACCTTTAACATTGTTACCATTTCATAATACTTGATTATAATAGGTTTATTATTATACTGCGCTTCCAATGCACCCTCAGGCTATATTTGCTCCCATATTCATAACCTGTGTGTGAAGCTATTATTTTAATTGGGTTAATTCTGACTTAGCACTTTCAGAGCATATTGCTCCCATATTCATAGCCTGTGTGATTCTTCATTCTGTGTTATCGTTAGTATATGCAAATGTATACAAATTGTTCAACCAGTCCATTTCTTGGAAATCGAAAAGCAGGAATATCATCTGTTGATGGCCTTCAGGTCATTCACAATGAAGTATGCTTCTTTTGCATTTGGCATAATTTTTCTCCAAGCACGATTTTTGCATTGGTGGGTTTGAATCTGTGATTAGATGTTTTTGCTGTTCTACACTGTTCTAGGAATATCAAACTGCCTTCATTTTCAGTACATGATCTATTTTATACATACATGTGTTGAGCTACTCTGGTGGTGACAGTAGCTTGAGTTTCACCATAGTACATAGCCCCACAGCCAGCTTGTGGGCATGCTATCTTATATACAACCTGGGGAGGTCTGGTCTGTGTTGATTTTATCTTTGAAGTTGTTAATGTCTGTTAGTAGCTAGGGAGAGGGGTTGAGAACCTTCTTTAAATTGTTTGGATAGGTTTTTAACTATGTCTTTGGCCACTTTGTGTATGCATGGTAATAATATGTGTGGCTTATCCTCTTCACGTTTGTTATTTGTTAAATTTTCGGTGAAACTGCTTGATCCTTTCTACTATTGTTCTATATTTGAATCCCATGCTTATCAAGTCTCTGACATAGCATGCAATGGTGGTTTTCATATATGCTGCAAACTTACACAAATGGTGATTTCTATTGTTCTATATTTGAATCCCATGCTTATCAAGTCTCTGACATAGCATGCGATGGTGGTTTTCATATATCCTGCAAACTTACACAAATGGCATGCTATGTCAGAGACTTGATAAGCATGGGATTCAAATATAGAACAATAGCAGAAAAAGATCAAGCAGTTTCATCAAAAATTTAACAAATAACAAGTGTGAAGAGGATAAGCAACACATAGTACTACCATACATACACAAAGTGGCCAAAGACATAGTTAAAAACCTATCCAAACAATTTAAAGTAGGTTTTCAACCCCCCCCCCCAGCTACTAACAGACTTATTAACAACTTCAAAGATAGAATCAACACAGACCAAACTCTCCAGGTGGTATATAAGATAGCATGCCCAAAAGCTGGCTGCAGGGCTATGAACTATGTTGAAACTCAGGCTAATCAGCACTAGAGTAGCTCAACTCATGTATGTATATAATAGATCGCTTACTAAAAACAAAGGTAGTTTGATATCCCTAGAACAGCAAAAAACAACTAATCACAGATTCAAACCCAGAAATCATGTTCTTGGAGAAAGTGATGCCATCACAAGATAAAAGAAGCATACTTCATTGTGAATGACTTGAAGGCCATCAACAGAAAAGATTCCTGCTTTTCGATTTCCAAAAAATGGACTTGTTGAATAATTTGCATACATTTGCATATACTAACAATAATACAGAATGAAGAGTCACACAGGTTATGAATATGGGAGTAAATATGCCCTGAAAGTGCTAAGCCAGAATTAACACAATTAAAATAATAGCTTTACTGGTTTGCATTGGAAGCACAGTATAATAATTATGAAGAATTGGTAAAGTAAATTAAATTTTTATAATGAGTTTATAAGAATTACATTATTTAATGAAAAGAGAAGTAAACATTTAGAATTACTAATATTAATTGTTAAATGTTTATAGAAAAATTCAAAAATTGCAAATAGATTCAACTGTTAGTAATAGCATACAGATCAGTATATAACACAATATTCTGAGTGTTATTTTCCTCTCTTCTTCAGCTATTACTAGCCCAGTCAGTGACAGTACTAGCAAGGGCATCAAATCTGGGTTTTTAGATTCATGAATGTTGAATTTAAAGCAACACTCTGACCAATCAGACTATTCTGTCAGTGGCAACCCTCAGCAGAATTTTTATATCTATAAGGGTTCTCCCAAGTCTTTGAAGGGAGAGGGGTAGTAATGCAGAAATTTGGTTAAAATAAGAAAATTATAACCCAATACATGATATAAATTGGAAGAGTTTTTTTTTTAAAAAAAAAAAAAGGGGATATCAAACCAAAAACATAAATTAGACTTATAATATCTATCGTCATTTTCAACAATTATATATTTACTATAGGATGAAAGTCTCCCGAAGTTTAATCCTTTTTTTAATCCCTAGTCTCTCTTTTTCACAACACACAAACAAATTTCATTATTTCATCCATTAATCTCACATTAAACCTCTCACAATCTCTTGAAATCTAGTTTAAGACTACAACTACTAGTTTTTCTAGCAATAAGTCTAGCCAAGTTTCATTTCAGCTTTTTAAATTCTGTCAATGATGTCAGAATTACCAGTCTGTTCTCTCATCCATTCTTAATATTTTCTTGTTATTCCGAATATAATTCATTCTTGATCTTTTCTTGTTGTTCCTAACATACATCTCTCCATACTTGATTGAGTAGTCTAAAGTCTTTGTATTGCTCTTCTGTTAAGTGTCCAAGTCTCAAATCCATAAATAAAAACTAGTAAAATACATCTATTTAAAATCTTCCTTTTCAAACACATTGGTATATTCCCTTTTAATATTAAGTTATTTCTAACAAAAGTACTACATTCAAGTTTAATTCTACAATTAATTTCATACATTGTTTCCATCTATACTACTAATCTGACTAATGTATTTAAGTTATTAGTTTTTTTTTTCAAATCATCATTATCAATCTTTATTTTCTTCTTTTGAGAAAATCCATTGAACATTACTTTAGTTTTTTTAATGTTTAACTTTAATCTTGCTTTCTTACTACCATCTGATAACATTTTCTGAAATTCTGAAGCATTATTTGCAAAAACTAATTACATCATCTGCAAATCTAAATAACTTAAATAATCTCCACTTTTCTTTTAATCCCTTGGTTTCTCATTTTATTCCACAAATTACTTCTTGTAAAACTGTTATAGAAAGTTTTAGAGATATAGAATCACTGTCATACATCATTTTCAATGTTAAACTTTTTAGTATCTTTATGGTAGTGCTGCATTTTGATAAATATTCTTCAGAATATAATAATATTTGGATTCTACATCTTGATCACATGCTTTAACCATGATAGAAATGCTTATGAAAATAAATGTCTTCATAATCTACAAATTCAAAGCAATTCATATTCATTGATCTTTTCTTTAATTTCTCTCAATATCAGTATGCTAAATCATTTTTAAATCTAGCTCGTTCTTTTCATTGATTACCATTCAAAATTCACTGCAAATAAGTTGTAATTATTTTGAAAAAGATTTTGTATGGAACTTATATAAGATTGATAGGTCTGTAATTTCTAATATCTTCTGTATGACCTTTCTTAAAGATCAATATTTCTACTACATGCTTCCAATCACTTGATACATTTTTATCATTTAGATATTTGGTATATAGTTTTGTTAAAAAATGTTCTATTTCTTCATTCACTTCTATTAAGATATCAATTACAATTCAATGATTTTTTGAAGCTTTTTTATTCTTCATAGATTTAATAGTATGTCTCAGTTTTTCAAGTAAAATGCTGACCAATTTAGAAGACATAATAACTGTAGAGAATATCTTGTTTTTTATGTTCATTATTACTGTATAATTCTTTATAGAACTCTTCATCCATTTAATGACATCATCTCTTTTTTTAGTAATAGATCCACCTTTTCTTCTTATTGCAGAAGTAATTTTCCTTCCAATAACAGTTGTGGTTCTCTACGGTTGAGATTTTTACTTCCTTTGAGAGATTTCTTTGCCAACCTTACAATAATATTTTCTTATATTTTCTTTTGCACTTTTTTAAAAATTCTAGATATTCAATTTATTTTTAATTGATAATTTTTAAAAATTTCATATTCCTCCTTTTCTTTATACAATGTCTTGTCTCACTTGAAAGTTTACTGGAAAATTGCTGCTTTTTTGGATCAGCTATCTTTTTTTGTAGTTTTTAATAGAGTATCAGTTATCTTCTTATTGATTTCATCCTAATTAAAATTCATTGAAGTGATTGTGAAGATTATAAATATCAATTGTTAATACTGTCTTTCTTAATTTTTGTCTTTTTAGTTTTGCATTGACACATATCATAATCTCGCTAATTAATATCATTTCCTGTGTTGAATCTGTTAAGATCATTACAATCTTGAAATCATATTTTCTGTTAATCAAAATATATTTCAATTCTATTGTACCTTCATTTGAATTATTTCCATGTCCATTTCCATTAGAATTTTCCTTAAAAAAATAAATAAATAAGAATTCATAATACCATATATAATTTTCTTTTTTCTATGAACTCCTTAATTCTGTGCTTTCTTTCATTTCTACCACCATAATTTTCATACCAATTTTAGCATTAAAATTTCCTATGACAATTTTAAAAGGTTGTTTGTTCAGATCAAATACTATTTTATATATTCAAAAAAAGATCTCTACTTCTTCATTACAATAAAAACTTGTTGGGCATGAATTATTTGCATTTGGTATCTTCCATTAAGTTGAATAACTGATCTCTACTCTGTCCAATACACCATCAATTGTCACAATGTTGATCTTCCACTTTTATTTATAATGAATCCCACTTCACTTATGTTTCCAATATTTGTGCCTTTGCAAAGAAATGTATATATATTATTTAAATCAATTATTTTTTCATTTTTTCTCCTAACTTCACATAATTAACAATGCTCTATCTTATATTAGATAGTTATTCTAATTGATCAACTTTCATTCACTTGAAAGTGATTTGCAATTATAAATAGCTAAATAAAAGTTCATCAATGAATGCCAGCCTAAGTCCATAATCAGAGGATTCTTAGCACCCTTGACTTTTTGCCATCAACTGCTGCTTTGGCTGTTAAACTTAGTCTAGTTAAACATATATTTAAACATTATACTTATCTGAATCCATACAATTTTTTTTTCATTACTTTAAAATTTTTGGGATTATACACAAGGCAAAAGAAGGATTATAATATAACAAGTTTCCTAGACTTTGGGTTCAAACACACCATGAGTTCATGAATAACTAATCAAATGATTATGCTAGAATTATGAAACAAAATATCTATTAGTATATTATGTGTAAATATATTGAGAATTTGCAGAATGATTTTTTTGTTCTTGTGCATGCAATCTCTTGCTCTTTCATTACATAAAGATTTAGTGCATATGGATTATAGATGATTCTTATGTATAGTAGTAACTGATAATGTAAACTAATATAAACACATGATAAAATAATATGAAGAAGCAAGATAAATAACTATGATAGCCCAAATATATCAGAAAGTTTTGATAGTAATAATTTTGTTAAGTAATTGAAACTAAGCTTGCAAAAAATATGAAGAGACCACAATTACAATAAATAAAATATGCAGATAAGAAGTTCCAAAGTTGATGTACTGATAAAATACACAAGACATGCTTATTGGCTGGTAATAAATGACCATGTGCATATAAACAAAAAGAGCAATATTTTTTTTTAAAAATATTTATAATAAATTTCATGACTTCTAAAAGTAGAAATATATATAATAACAATATAAATTATAAATATAATGGTAATTAATTATTATATACAGTCCTTCAATTTGCAGAAATATTTTCAGTTAATTCCTTAACTCTCCTCAACTGCCATTAAATTTAAATTGAATTAAATGGCAGTTGAGGAGAGTTAAGGAATTAAATGAAAGTACTTCTGCAGATTTAAAGACTATAAATAATAGTTAATTACCATTATATTTATTATTTTTGTTGTTATTACAATAGTTTTTAATTAATGAACATTTTATTCGTATTATATATATACACACACATACACAAACAAGCAAAGATCTAAAATCAAATAAATTTCATATTTAAGTTAAATTGCATTCAATATTTTCAATCTTAAATTACTGCATTAATTTATTCCCACATCTATAACTTATTATTAATCCCTAGATACAGATAACAAAGTAAACAGATACTCAAATACTTTTTTCATATTTTTAAAAAGAAAAAAAATTACTTCCAAATGGTAAGTTAAATTTTTAATACACAAATCCAACTGATAATTTATTAATAAGTTTACTGTAAAAATAAATAAATAAAAGATTACATTTAGTTATAATATATAATATCTATTTCTCTATATAGAGAGAGATTTTTCACCTTCAGTTATTAAAAATGAATTTAAAATTTAAAATCAAATTTTAAAAAATTTGTTAAAAATATAACAATCCCTCAACTTATGAATTAATGTGTTTTTCAAGATTGGTACATAATTCAATTTATACATAAGTCAAAAAAATTATAAAATATTGCTTTAACACATTAAAGTGCACTTTCTTTAGATGATCATGTTTATAGTGTTCTTATATTGAAAATCTTTTATAAAGCATACATTATTTAAGTAACGGATGCTGTGCAATTAACAATTTTATATAGTTAATAGTTTATTCTGCTGTTAATGAATGACAGAAAGATTATTTCTCTTCTCTTTTTCATACATTAAATTTAATTATTATTCAGCTTGAAAAAATATTATGCATTTACAATATTTTCAATCCTTTCTATAATTGGTATGTATCAAATATTTTTACATTAAGTACAGATTTATGAATATAGAGTTTATATCAATAAAGAAATAAAATTATTATATGCAATGTGAATAAAAATACATTAAACAGGCTATTTTTATCATAATATATATTTCTATAAAGTGAGAAAAAAATTAGTGAATTAAACTAATGTATAAAAAAATTAAGACATATACATGTAAAATCAAACAACAGATTACTATTTCATCAAAGTAATTTTTGTTTGACAAATCATAAAGCATTATATTCTTTTAACATATGTTTATAATTTATTATATACATATGTATTAAAATAATTTAATGAAAATAAATATAAGTAGGTTTTGTTAGTGTAAATTATATGGAAGTAAACTACCTAAAATCTATAGGTACTTTTGAGTTAACCTTTATAAAATCATATAATATTAAAAAAATAGATATAAAGAAATAAATAACACTGAAAAAGATTATAAAGCAACAAATATACTAATTATAACATAAAAGCTTTTGGTGTTTCATTGCCCTCTTCAGTGTAATATCTATGTTATGAACATTAACAGAGCAATATTCCAGAATTACAACCATTCTTTTTTTTAGTATGATTATTATACATATTCCTGCATAGTTTGGCACAACAGGTAGAAATCCAACTTGGGATTGGGAGGTTCCAAGATTGATAGTGGTGCTTGCAAGTCTGAACCCAAACTTCTTATCAATTCCCAAGCAATAAAGCCATATGCAATTTTTTATTAATATAATTGTATATAAACATGTATACATATACATATATGCCTTCTTATAATACCCATATATATATATATATATATAATCAATGAATAAATAATAAAATTTACAAGTCATAATGTACAGATATATGTACATACTTATCATCACAGAAGCCCTTACTGAAGTCTATATACATACATATGCATTATTTAAATGTTCCGTATGTATTTTCGTTTTAAAATACAGTAATTATATATATATTGCTACAATTCATCATATATGGATACAGTTTATAAAAAAATAACAGTAAAAAAAAAATTTTTTTAAAAATAGAATTAAAAAGATCATGAAATTGTATATGCTTAGATTTAAAATTATAGATATTTCTTTAAAGAAATTAAAAACATTTTTTTTTTAAGCATTTATAAAATTTATTTTTTGATATACACTCTTAACACGATTAATTTTTTTTTAAAAAAGGATAACTGTGACAGATGACTGATAAACAAACCAATTAAAGACTTGGAATAACAAAAATATATATATATAAAAAATATTTTTAGAAAAACATATGCATAGCATACAAAACAAATTTAATTACTTGTATTCGAAGTTAAATTGAATTATAATTCAGTGTTAATTAAAAATTCATAGAGAAAATTAGGAGGTTTTAGAGTTAATAGTAAGACCTCCAATTGCTAGTAGAGAAGAGCTATATTTTAGATAAACAGCTGCGTCATGGCTATGACTTGCTTTGGACCAGTCATTAATAAATTTCTGAAAGAACATCTATTCCCATCATCATATATCTACCAAGAAATAATTGATCTAAAATAGGAATAATATCTTGATACTTCATTAAAACTCTTACTTGCCTGAAAGATTAAAATAATAAAAGCACATAACTAAAAATTATTCAGAGGTTAAATAAGAAGAAAATTCTGCCATATTGGATAAATTTTGTTAATAGGATGATTGAATTTAGGCAGTTAAATTTGTCATAACAATAGTTATAATTTTAAATTAATTTATATTTATCAATTCAATTTATATATTTAAGTGAAATCTAAATGTATAAACTCTTTTCATGAAACTATGTAACTCTTAAGCACCTGTTGACTTCAAGTTCAGATGAAAACGTATAAATTAATAAACATAAACTAATTAATTGCACTGAGTCAGCTTTAGTCAAAACATTGCCAGTATCAGTGATTTACTGAAACCTGGTTCAGTGCAATTAATTTATGTTTATTAATTTATACCTTTTCATCTGAACTCAAAGTCAATGAATGCTTAAGAATTATATTTAAATGAAGTATATTCAACTTCCCTTAGCTTTATAAGAATTTTGTATTTTGTCTGTAAATCTGTATATGTTAGTGTTTGTAAAATTATCATATACACAAGTACAGACTAAATTAATAATTTACTTTATTTTTTTTTAATATAATTTAACGTCATATATATAAATAAGATATTTCGTGAATATATTCTCAGAAGAATTATTTTAAACGTTTTTTAAAACAATTTTGCTTTTCATTCTTTTTTTTTTTTTTAAAGAAAAAAAAATCAACTTTGTCATATATTAACTGATCTTGTATAAACTTTCAGAATCATTTCCTTAGTATAATTTCTTTTAGCATTGTTATTTATCTGTCATGATTGTAACAATCTGTTTTTAAAAATGTTTATTCACAGATATATTCATTCTCTTTTTAAGAAAACTATTATGATAAAAAGCATGACATGTTTCTTGATTTTAAACTCAAAAGTAAAAACCCAATAAACTCACCAGGTGCTGATGATAAAAAAACTCTAGGAAATTATGGGAATTGTAATTAATATATTAAAAGATGAAATGAAAAAATCAAAAAATTGTTGACAAATTTATATATCAAATAGCTAAATAATAAAGGTATACCAGATGTTTTTTCTGAAGGTTTGTGATGATGGTGTTCTAGCTGTATTTTTTTTTTTTTGGTAGGATAGCTCAGTTGGTTAGAGCGTTACCTTAAACTTCAATAATCAAGAATCTAAGAACCCAGGTTCGAATCCCATGCTAGTACTGTCACTGGTCAGGCCAGCAACATCTGAAGAAGAGGGGAGAAAAATACCTCTCGAAATGTTGTGCATATACTAACCTGTTTGCTGTGATATTATTAACAGTTAGTGCATATACTAACCTGTTTGCTGTGATATTACTAACATTTGTTTGCTGTGATATTACTAACAGTTGTTGCATATACTAACTTGTTTGCTGTGTTATTACTAACAGTTGAATGCATTTGGAATATTTAACTAAAATTAAACTTTTCTAAAGACATTCAACACACACATTAGATGGTGTAAATAGTCCAATATAAAAAATACAGTTACCAGATGATTGGGAAATTGCTATAGTAATACTGATATTTAAAGAAAGTGACAAATAAGTTATTAGAAATTGCAGATCTATCAGTGTTTTATCAGTTCTATACCAAGATATTTACAACAGATGTTTAGAAAATTATGGATTTTAACCAGTCAAAAGAAAAATCTGGATTTAAAAGTTATTTTAGCATAATGGATTATATTCAAATACTGAGAGAAATTATAAAAAGAACAATGAAAATGATTGTCATTAAGCTTTGAATTATAGATTGTGAAAAAGGCATTTGTTTCTATAAGCATTTCTTCAGTGATTAAATCATTGAATCAAGATATAGATCCAGGATATTGTTAAATTCACAAGAATATTTATCAAAATTCAACAGCAAAGATTAAAGTATGTGGTGATACTAAGATTAACATTGAGATGGGTATGCCACAATGACATTCCATATTTCCAAAACTTTTTATAGCAGTTTTACAAAAAGCATTTTGTGGATTAAAATAGGAAGCTAAGTGATGGAGACTATTTAAGTTATTTCAATTTTTCAGATGATGTGATTGTTTTTGCAAATAATGCTTAGGTTTCATGAAATATTGCAAGAGTTATTAGTTGAAAGTAAAAAAGTAGAACTAAAAATAAATACTAAAAAAGATTAAAGTTATGTTTAATAAATATTCCCAGAAGAAGAAAACAAACATTGATAATGATAAATTAGCAAAAATTAACAACTATAAATACCATGCAAATGGAATCTTAATGGATAAAATTAATCATAGAATTAAACTTGGACAGAGTGATTAAATTAACAACTATAAATACCATGCAAATGGAGTCTTAATGGATAAAATTAATCATAGAATTAAACTTGGACAGAGTGATTTTGCTAGGAATAACTTGATATTAAAAGGAAATATGCCTACATATTTGAAAAGAAAGGTTTTTTAATATATGTGACTTACTTAAGGATCTGAAATTTGGACACTTATTATGATAGCAATTCAGAGATATAAAATTACTCAATTAAGTATGGAGAGCTGTATATCAGAAGTAACAAGAATAGATCAAAAATGAAATACAGGAGTGAGAGAACAAACATGTATCACTGACATCATTGAAAGAATTAAGAAACTGAAATAGAGCTGGATGGTAATATTGCTAAAAGAGATTGTAATAGATGGGCTGTTGAAGTCTTAAACTGAATCCCAAGAGATTGTAAAAGATTTAGAAAAAGACCACACATAATATGGATGGATGAAATAAGGAAGTATGATGTGAAGAAGGAAGCCTAGTGATCTGAGAAACTGGATTACACTTTGTGAGATCTTCACATTGTAGTGGATTGATAATGGTTGAAAATGGTGATGTTGAAGAGTACTAACATTTAAATGAGATAGACATATTTTTTTGAAATATTTTAATTATATTTGTAGTAAATATGAGTGCATTGTTAATTGATTTTATCTTAGTTTTTTTTATATTAATTTATTAAGCTGTATAAACTATTTTCTTGTCTCAGACTTTATGTTTTATCCAGACTAAAGAGTCTGACAGTTTTTATATATTCTTCAGATCAATAAGTAATGTGTATTACCTTATATCTCAGATTGACAACATTGTATTCTTATAGCATAATGTAACTAAAAATATCATAGAAATGTACAGCAAGACAAACACATAGCAAGTAAATATAATATTTTTGTTGATATTTTAGTTGATGACTCATCATCACAATTTTTACCAGCAACTCCAATTAAACTCACTTATGTTTGTTATTTCCTTGTCAATAAATATATTCAAGTATATATAGTGTACCAAGTTCCAAGGCAGAGCTATTGATTGTTTATGTATTATCAGATTTACTATTTATCACAATCATCAATGAATGATTATAACCCCTTATTTTCTAATTTTGTTACTATATATACATCAGACATTTTACCGTAATATTTCACTGCCACTTTTTCTTTTTGTTGCAATAATATTATTATATTATTAAAAATACAAAAGATATACGATTATATAGTTAATTGCCTGGGAAATCATGTAATATTTATGTATGAAAATGACAAGCCTAGCATAATAATTCCTATTATGTAACCAAATTTAGGTTGTTGTTTTTTTTCGTTTTACTCATCTGAGAATTGACTGAGACAAAAGCATATAATAGTAATCTGAAAAAATCAAGCAATGTATTTAAATTACTTGCCTAAAGAGTTTAGTGACTTCTAAATTTAAAGAATATTGAAAAATAAAATTTCTAAAAAAATAAAATTATTTGAATGGGGGAGGGACAGTTTACTGTCTTTTTTTGAAAATACATAAATTAAGAAAGATTAAATTCTTTTAGTAAAAAGATTAAGAATTGCATAATCTTAATAGAAACTATTTATATACTTTATTTTTAATATACAGTATATATATATTTCTATAGCTGTTGTATATATTTTTATTACTTATTACAATTTACATGGGGAAAAAACAACATAATGGACTTCAATATTTTCTATTTATGATGATACTTTATTAAAAAACACATACAGTTGGAATAGATAATTTCACATAAAATATGTTCCAAACTATTGATTTTTCGAATTTGAAGATATTTAAAACTCAACTTAAGAAAAGATTTTAAAAATAATACTATACTTAATACTTAGAATGAATATTTAATTTAGCTCTTACTGTTTTTAGAGAACTACCTCAATGTATTATTTTCAGTATACTGTTAGTGTTGTCCTAATAATCTTATAATATAAATATAGAACAAAAATTTTCAGTATAACTATGCTAAAAATTAAGTTTTAGTAATCTTTTCAAAATATAATGAACATAAAAATCCACTTCTAATCTTATTTATCCCTAAGTGTATATGCATATTCTTTATTATAGGATTTTTAAAATAATATTAATTTCAATAGTCTTCCATATACAAATTATTCTTTTTATTAATATAATTTTTTGCCACAATATTTTCATGGTAAAGATTGAATAATCAATCATTCTTAACATTTATTTTCCATTAATGATTATATTTCATAGTGAAGTGATTATATACTTCAATGCCCACAACTTCAATTTGAATCTGGGTGGATAAATCTTGGACATTTTTCTTGGTTATAAGTAGTTTAGGATCTTTCAGATACCTGATCCATAGCTAAGCCAACTAGTCAACCAGTACAGGCTGGAAAATGAATATCTTGCTATTACTAGCTGAAGAGTAAAGTTTCCAGATTAATCTGGGTTGATCTGACAAGTATTAATGTGCTGACTGTAAATGAAAAAATAATTACATTATAATGTGTTCTTTAGCATTATTCATTGAGCTATTATATTCCTATGTGAGCTGATATTAATCTTTTATCAGTGCAGGATCTTGCAAGCAACCAGTTATGATTCTGACTGTCATTCGACAAAGTATGTATGTGTAATTATATTTTGTATTGTAGCAATGCATTGCTGTTTTCTATTGCTGTTTAGATATAAAAAATTAAGATAAAAAATATAAATGTTTCCTTTAAAAATCTTGGAATAGATTTCTTGTTTTATGAATTTAATGTTTAATGATAAGTTAAATCATGTCAAAAGCTGTGTTTCTAAAAGAGTAAAGGGTATATGTTTGTATAAAACCACCAAAACATCAGACGATCACTGTATGGAGAGTTTTCTACTGTCATTAGCATTGGTTTGTTCAAGATAAACCATAGATATAACCATAAAAACAATGCAAAGTTATAAAGTAGTTTTAAAACATTCTCAAAGCTATAAAAATTTTCAGAGTACATAATAAAAAAACATAAAATATTGTGAAAAGTAATATGAAGAAATGTTGAAAGAGCTCGTGCCAAAAGTTTAGCATAAAAAAAAGGACCAATATAAAACAATTATAATGAAGAAAATCATCATGATATAGTAATATCCTCAAGCTGGAATTCAAATCCAGACTGGATAAAACTTTCTAATTTTTTTTTTTTTTCAGATTGCAAAGAGGCTTTGGCTTTTTCTTTCAGAAAGTTATTTCATAGTCAATCAGTTAGTCATCCAATTATAGGTCCAAAAATGGGTATTAGATATTTTTAGACAAAAGATCAAAAAAAGGAAATCCAAAAGTTAGCAAATCTATTGTTTACTGCCTTCTCCCTTATTATTTCCTTTTAAACTTTAAATGAAAAAAATCTTGCTTTATTACTTAAAGGCTTTGAATAAAATTATGCATAAGTAATATTAGATTGTTGATGTTTTAAAAGATAATAGCTGAGAAAATTATGATTTTGTTGAAGAATTAATTACTTATGCACATGAACATTTCTATTTGGCACATTGCATGTGGTATTTAAATTCAAACGTTCCTACTTAAGATTGATCTAAAAGGTTTTTTGAAAAAAACAAAATTGAATGTAAATTAAATCTACTTTATTGTGACCATCTTCATTCTACCCAACTATGAATCTTTTTTATAAATCAATACAGCCCATCATCCAAATCAATGTATTGCTTAGTAATTTAATTTTTAACTCCATGCTCCACAGTAAAAACAATTTCAATATTAAATGAAAAGAATTCATCAACTCCAACTCTGATTATCTTGGATATATATACTTCAGCTAAAAATAGCTAGGTATTCATTTATAATCATTAAAAAGTATAGAGGATATTTTTGATAATAACACATTTAAAAATTGAAGTGCATTTTCCAAACATTGCATGGTGGATATTTTAAATAATAAATTATCAATTCTTCATGTGTTATCAAAAACATTATAATTAAATACTATACAGAATAGAATTTCTGTGGCAAATGAAATAAAGATTTGTAAACTAAGAAACACTCAATGTTAACAATGTTAAATGTTTAATCAGAAATCAATAACCATTTATTGGCAATCTTTCACTAACTGTTGGTAAGTCACATCCTTACAACAAATAATTACTAGATCTGTTTTCCTGAAGGTTTGTGATGATGGTGTTCTATTTGTATTTTTATATTGGACTATTTCCATCATTTAATATGTGTATTGAAGGTCTCTAGAAAAATTAACTTTATTTAAATATTTTAAATATTATGCAACTGTTAGTAATATCACATCAAACAGGTTAGTATATGCACAAAGTTTTGAGAGGTATTATTCTCCCCTCTTCTTTATGTGTTGCAGGCAGGATGGCTCAGTTGATTAGAGCATTACCTTAAAATTCAATACTCAAGAATCTAAGGGTCCAAGTTTGAATCCCATGCTAGTACTGTCACTGGTCAGGCCAGCAACACCTTAAGAAGAGGGGAGAATAATACCTCTTGAAACATTGTGCATATACTCACCTGTTTGATGTGCTATTACTAATAGTTGCATGTATTTGAAATATTTAAATAAAGTTAAAATTTTTCTAAAGACATTCAATACACATATTAGATGATGGAAATAGTCCAATATAAAAATACAGTTATTAAATCTAGTTATTCATAATGGTAATTAGTGTAAAATATGTAAAATAAGTTGTCTTCACATAGTGTTAAAACATAACCCTCAAGATTTATATAAGATTGTAAGAATAGACTGATTCATATTCTGGAAAAATTCAGTAATCAACATGATACAAATCAGAACACTACAATGAACAAGCCATGGAATGAATTATCATTTGTATACTTCAGTTCTGCTAGCTATTGGAAGACTGAATAATCAATAGCTGCATTGCTTACTAATTCCCTACCCAGTGTTGTCCTATCCACATTCCCAGATTAGTTTCTATCTTATGGACCTGGTTTAAGTGTACTAACTTTTAGGATTAAATATCATTTATCAATTGTTGTCTACAATTTTTTTTTAAATATGAAGCTAGCAATCTAAACTTCAATAACATTTTAATGTTTTGATTCCAAGCCAATTTGTTGCATAATTATATTAGATCAGATAGCACTTTAATATTTATATATTTTGATATCTTTGATTGTTTTTTAAAGGATATCGCTAATCCTTAGCCAGTACTGGATAGAAACTTAATAATTATCTACTGATTAATGAAGCTTACAATATAATAGCAGATTTGGAGTAGTATAAAAAAACTTTGTTATCAAAAAGCATTGTGTACATTAGATTGGGGGTGGGGGTTTACATCAATCTTGACTAAAGTATAGATATTGATGGAATTGCTGAGGGAAATTTACAATAAAGTAAAACCCAATGGCACTCATCATAAGGTGCCACATTAAACAACAACAACTTAAAAGATATACCAGTAAATATGTTTAAACACTCAGCATGAAGTGTCATATTTACCGATATATACATAAATTTTCACATATAAAAATATTAAAACATAATCAATATAATGAATCTATGCAGCCATCTACACGCAACTTAAATTTAATACATTTCTAATAATTTAGTTATTAAATTAAGCATAAATTATAATTGAACTGCAAAAATAGAAGTGATTAGCGAACATTGTACAAAAAAAAAATGAGACTAGTTTGAATTTACGTTCAGTCAGATAAAAAATTTTCTTCGAAGTTTACGTATTTAAAATAGTTCTTTAGATAGTCAGATTAAGTGTTCATTTAAAAATTGTGTTTAGTAGGCACATTAAAAAAAAACTTGTTTGAGAGATCTAAAAGTTCATATTTATAAAAGTCTATACTTTCCGTTTGATCATGGTGATTCCTTAGACTTCGTCCGTTTTATGAATTCCCTCACTGATTATATTATTTGCCAAAATTTCTTGGCTAGGAGATGTAACTGCTGCAAGCTGTTCATTCTATTGGGAGTTTGTCTCAGCCGATGCAGATAGAGAAAATGAAATTTATTGTGTGATCCTTACATCATGGAGTCTACAATATAGCTAGCTATAAAATGTTTTAACTGGTCAGCATCATTCTATGAATAGTCAATCACCCCCTTTAAATTCAATCATTTTTCTTTTTATAGTATCTGGACTCTTCATCTCCAATCCTCTGGATCGAACTAACATGATGTCACTGATTCTAATGTTCCATTTTCGGTCCATGCTGTGGCTTTCTCTTATCTGACTTTTCTATTATACAGTGCCCAAGGGCTCTTCCATTTTAAGACTTAAATTATGACTTTTGAATAGAAATTAATTAACATTTATTTCTAATTTTTTTTATACAACTTTTTCTTTTAAAAACATTTATCTATCTTTAGATTTTTTTTTTTTTCCAAAAAAGTACTTTCAAATATTTTTTTTTTTTAAATATTTTTAAAGTTTTCCATCTGTGCGATTTACTCAAATAAATTAAATTTAAAATTAATAGTAAAGTCTAAATTTATTCATCAATTTTAAATATTTATATATGTGCATTAATAAATGTTTTTTGTGTTATTACTGGCAGTGGTTTATTTTATTTTTTTAATATTAAAAATATATTTTTAAGAAGTTTCATTACAAATCTCTGCATCTCCTCGAGCTAGTGGCATGGGCTAATGACCATAATAAAATATATACTGTACCGATATCCTATATAGTACATATGTAAATAATTTTGTTAAAAAATTATTTAAAAAAAAAATTATTAAAATAAATTATCAATCAGTTCGAAAAGTTGAAATAAATTTAGAAAGGTTTAAAGAATGTTCATTTTTAAAAGGACAAAGGAAATCTCCAAAAGTCTAAAGAGTTTTTTTTTATTAATTACACCTGGGTCTCGTTTTATGTGGTAGATAGGTTCAACAGAAAACCTGCATTAAAAAAAATCGCACAAAAATAGACTTAATTTACCTTGAAAAATGGGGGATAGGTAATGTAATTTTCAGAATTTGCATAAAAGCAAAGCAACAAAAGAAAATTATTTTAAAATTCGCATTAAAAAAATAAGCAAATAAAGTATGACTAATAAAAAATTTCAAATATTTGAAAAAAAATAATACAAGACAAACTTTTTTTACTTTTTTATTAACTACAGTATTTAATTTTACATTTTTCACATATATTTTAATCATTACAGCTAGTGTTTGTTTGTAAACTGGTAAGAAATCAGATTTGATGTGATGTAATGTATTGTGGTTTCTCCTTAAACGAAATCAAGAATTTCTTAGCGGTTATGCCCAGAGAAACCTGTTAGCCACTTTATTTTTATTCATGATGTGATGTACAACTAGCGCCACTTTCCGTCTTATGCTGTGTTAATGGTTTTGTTTCTATATTAAAAAAATTGAAATTGCAATCAAAACAAAAAGGTTATACACTATCATTAGAAAGATTATTTTCAGTTTATAAAATCTTCGTTTTTTTATTTTAAAAATCTAAAAGATTATTTATTTCTGTTATATATAACAAAATACGTTTTAAAAGTTTAATTTTTTTGAATATTTATTGCGATATTTTTATATGTAAGTATAAATCTATTATTATTTACTCATTAATATAAATAGGTTATTTACATAGAAGCTTCAGGCCATATTCACATTAGCTGCTAATGTAATGTTATATTTTTTGGGGAAAAAAAAGTATTTCAAGTGAAAATAAGTTATTAATAATTTAAATTTCTTGATATCTAATAAATATAGTGAAATATGAAAAACATTAAAAAAAAACATGAATCGCATAACTTCAAAATCGCATTAAAATAATCCGCATAAAACGAGACCCAAGTGTAAATAAAACACAGAAGGTAAAAGTCTAAAGAGTTCTTTTTATTATTGTTGTTAGTTTAAAGAAAATATTATTCATAAAAGTTATAAATGATTGATTAGAAAAAAAAAAAGAAGTTAAAGATGACGTTAAAGATGATAGTTTAAAAAATATAGAATGTTTATAAAGTTAAAAGCACTCTCTCTCTCGTTCAATTTAAAGAAGTAAAAACAAAAAAGTGTAAGTATAAATTTAAACAATAAGTCCTATATATGTTTGAGAGTAAACAAAAAATGATAAATGCGTGTATATGTGCATGTTAAAATAATATTGAAAAAACACATGAAAATAAATATTAAAATAAATTCAGCAATAACTACTGATTGAAAACAACACGTTTGTAATACTATTTAATTAAGAAAGAATTTATAAACAACGTAATTAAACTCTTATCAATTGAAATCGAAAGCAGTGTATAATGGATTTTGCTGGTGGCTACAAAAACAGACTACAAAAAAATGACAACAGATCATTACATAAATAGGCCTAAATTTTCACATGGAGTTCAGTTTCAGTTTTGATCAGTCAATCTATGAATTCAATTCGTCAATCAGTCATGCAGTGTTAATAGCTTCATAGAACATATGATGAATTTCAAACCTTGTTCAAATACCAGTGCTCTGCCTGAGATGAAGTAACAACCGCCAATAAGTGAGAGTCGCCCGAGTATCTACTGTCATAATAATAATATCATGAAATAAATAACCGTCCTTAACTTTAATAAAAGAAGTAACCAGGATCATCAATCAAAAGGAATCTGCAGAAGTATAAAACCAGCCGGCTGGTAATAAAACAAGTCAGAAACACATTGGAAACACAGGAAGCATACAACCAAAATCTCTACGCTCCAAAAACCTAGGTATTGAATAACTTTCTTATTTCCATTTATAAATTCAAAGTAGTCATTGCCATCCATAAAGCCTCCAGAGTCAGTAGTAAAGGAATTCTATCACCGCATAAAGAACTATTGATGTTCATGTTGATTTGAATGCCTTATATTTAATATTTATGATACTATTTAATACTTTGTCATTTATTGTTGTGAGATTATATTTTCATGTGTATTTAAAATGTGTGTGCATGGCCATATATAAGTGCCTTAAATGTTTATGTTAATTAAACAATATTTAAAAGTAGTTTAAAACTTTAATAATTAGTGTTTAATTAAAATAAATTGACTTTTAAACTTAATATCTGTCGGTCAATTCTTTTTTACCACAAATTAAGGCAATAATTCGTTATTGTTATTGTATTACTTTAGATTGAGCTAGTCTTGGGATATTTCGAATGCTGGATTATGGGCCTACTGCCCAAACACATTAGTTCTAATAACTAGCTAGTGCCCGGGGTTTACTCCGAAACAAATAAAGTGTTTGGATAGTAGGGGTTTGAATCTAGCAGTTGAGGTGGGCCATGGTCTGGAAATGTGATCGTGTTATGCATTGCATAGCTCGGTCTGATCATGGATATTGTTGCTAGTTCTGCTATCGATGATATTCTCCCCTCTGTTCAAAGGACCGGTCCATTCACATAATAGTTATTATATAAAATATAAAATCATAATAAGTAAGGTTTAAACTCAGCAAAACCTAGCAAATGGAGTACAATGGATCTTCTATGCTTCGGACCCGGCACAATATATAAAATAAAGTCGGATTTTAACAGTAAGTATCTGCTTACCATATAAATTTTCCAGGTTCAAATGGCATGATGACGCCCTGTACGGCAGTTATGAAAAGCCACATCCACCCCAACCATTATAATTGGCACCCAAGGTACTCATGGTTTTAACGTATCATGCCATGTTGGGAGGCCAATTATAACAGTCAATATAAAATAAAATTTGGATCTTAACAGTAAGTATCTGCCCTACTATATAAATTTTCCAGGTTCGAATGGCCAAGTGGCACCCTTGTATGGTAGATATGGTAAGATTCAAATCCATCCCATTATAACTGGCCTCCCAACATGGCACAATACGTTAAAACCACAAGTACATTGAAAATTATGCCAGTAACATTTTTTTTTAAATGAACTCTTTTTTTATCTATATTATATAAAGTTATAAACTTGAATTTTGTGTAAAAAGTACTGCCAGTAAGGAAAATTATGCATGTATAAATAAATGTGAGGAATAAAATGTAATAATTAATATAAATAATTTATTTTTTTTTTAAAAAAAAAAAAAAAGGCTAAAATCTAACTGTTTAACTTGCCTAAGTAATAAAGAAACACAGGGAAAAGGGAACTCTTGAGGGAAAAGGCATAATCTCAGCTGGGATAGAAAAAAAAGAATAGTCAGCATTTTTTTTTTGTAATTACTAACCAAAGTTTTGTCTTTTTAAAATTTTAGTATATAATCAATTTGTGTAACGAAATTACTAACACTAAGTAAATTCTTTTCTTTTTTAATGTTTTGTTTTTGAGGAATTTTACTGATATGTAATGGTATAAATATGCTGTTACATTATTTTAAAACTAAAATAAAAGAGGAAAATAAATCTTAAATAAAATTGATTTATTAAAAACTAAAAGCCAAAATTAAAAGAGTTATGTTAACATAGATATATATTACACAGATGGAAAACTTTAAAACTATTTTTATAAAAAAAAAAAATTTTAAGTAGTTTTTTTTGGGGAAAAAATATAAGATCTAAAGATAGATAAATATTTTTAAAAGAAAAAGTTATATAAAAGAAAATAGAAATAAATGTTAATTAATTTCTATTCAAAAGTCATATTTGAATTGTAAAATGGAAGTGATTGTTTTATTAATTAAATCTTAAGCAGATGAGTCCTTGGGCATTGTATAATAAAAAAGTCAGATAAGGAAAAAAAAATTAGATTAACCAATGCAAGCACAAAGCCACAGCATGGACCAAAAATGGAACATCAGAATTAGTGGGATCACGTTAGATCGATTCGGAGGATTGGAGATAAGGAAGCCAGATACTATAAAAAGAAAAATAATTGAATTTAAAGGAGGTGATTGATTATTCATAGAATGATGTTGACCAGTTGAAACATCCTATAGCTAGCTATATTGCGGACTCCGTGATGTAAGGGTCACACAATAGATTTCATTTTCTTTATCGGCGCTGGCTGAGACAAACTCCTGACAGAATGAATGTCTTGCAGCAGTTACGTCTCCAAAAAACTTTGGCAAATAATATAATCAGCGAGGAAATTCATAAAACAGATGATATCTAAGGAAGCACTAGGATCAAATGGAAAGTAAAGACTTTTATAAATAAGAACTTTTAGATCTCTCAAACACGTTTTTTTTAATGTACCTACTAAACACAATTTTTAAATGAACTCTTAATCTGACCATTTAAAGAATTTTTTCAAATATGTAAACCTCTAAGAAAATTTCTTATCTGACTGAACATAAATTCAAACTAGTCATTTTTTTTTGTATAATGTTTGCTAATCACTTCTATTTTTACGTTTTAGTTATAATTAATTTTATGTTTCATTTAATAACTAAATTATTAGGAATGTAATAAATTTAAGTTGGGTGTAGATGGCTGCATAGATTCATTATGTTGATTGTTTTAATATTTTTATACGTGAAAATATATGTATATATCGGTAAATATGATACCTCATGCTGAGTGTTTAAATGTATTTACTGGTATATCTTTTAAGTTGTTGTTGTCAATGTGGCATGTTATGATGAGTGCCATTGGGTTTCCTTTATTGTAAATTTCCCTCAGCAATTCCATCAATAACTTTATGATTAAAATTATTTATATTTATTTTAAAAGGGTTAAATTTCACACTATTTGTCTCATAGTTAGGTCAATGCTAGTAGAGAGATATATGGGTGTTTATATTAATGCAAAGTGAAGCAAGTTAGTGTACAGGACAAAGCCCAACTGAATGCATGACCCAAAGGCATAGTCATTGCATTGCAATATATGCAATGCATTTCCTGTGACATTGACTTCCTTTAGCTCTATGGATAGGGACTATAGATCGGCAGATAGACCCTTCTCCCCTATATGTAGCATTTCTCTTTAAATATTTTATATACATGATTCCTTCGCCAGACAGATCCACATTCCTGTAGTGGACGAGGATCATGTCCTTCAAATAATATCAAGCTGTAGATGCACATTCCTGACAGCATGGTTTTATGTTAGCATCTTCATATTGCATTGGTTGCATCTGTATATCTGGAAGCAGGCGTTGGGTTGGCTGTGAACTTTTAGTCTGAGATTGAATGATTGATATTGAAAAGTTTTTAACTGAGTAATCTATGTAGCCTATCTATACTCAACATTCTAAAGTAAAAATATTAATAAAATGTCCATCTGTGCAGACTTTCTAAAATAATAATTTAAATTTAAAAAATAATAAATTTAAACTTAATTTATTCTTCAATTTTAAATATTATATAGGCATCAATAAATGTCTTTTTGTGTGTGTATTATTTCTGGCAGTAGTTTAATTTAATTTTTATTAAGTCTTTCTTTATTGAATTTATATATTAAATCTCTGTGTCTCCTTGAGCTAGTGACATGGGGTAATGGTCAATATATAATTATAATAAAATTAAAGTTGGATTGCTAACTTGCATATCTGCCTACTATACAAATTTTCCAAGTTCGAATGGCCTGGTGGCGCCCCTGTACAGCATATACGGTAAGACTCTAATGACACCCCGACCATTATAGTATATAAAAACTAGTTTCAGATCAACATAACCGTGCAAATAAATCTTAAAATAGAAAAATTGAAGTGTTTTTAAATTTCAGGCTAGTATTGATTTAAAAAAAAAAAGCATAAAATCAAAAAATCTAGAAACATTAAATCCACTTCCAAATTTCCTCGCTAACAAAGGCCATAAAGGCAGAAGCTAATCAGAATATATGAATAGGACTATATTGGATTGAGATTTAGTAAGCATTGCCAACTAGCATCTACTTATTACATAAACTTATGATAGGTGGTCAAAATATAAAAGAATATATGGTAACATAAAAAAAAAAAAAAACAATATTATTATGATTTTATGCAAGAGCTGTAGATACTAGAGAAAAAAGATAAAAAAATGGAATAAAGATTTGGATTGTAGATATAGTTTATATAGAGATGGAAGAAAGAATATTGGACATTTGTTTTTAGAGTGTATAATATTGAAAGAGGATCAATATAAATTTTGGAAAAAAAAAAAATAGAGATAAAATGAGTGAAAAAGTTTTTTTTTTAATTTTGTTTAAGGAGTGGAGAAATTTAAAGATAAAGAGAATGAAAAACTAAAATTTTTATGATTTTTTTTATTTCAGGTCTATATAAATGAAATTAGGGAATATGAGATCAGGATAAAGGAACTGTCAAAACAGCTTTGATTAAAATGGGATAAGAAGAGCCACAGCTAAAGAAATAATTGATAATAAGTAGAAACCTTATTGAGCTATATAAAAAGTTTGAAGGAAAAGAATGTTTAACTTAGCTAAAAGGTTTTTGTGCATACAGCCTATGCATAGAAATTTCTGACTTTAAGAAGAAACCACAGATTTATAGCCTACGTATTAAAATTTGATTTTAAATCATATCACATAAGATTTGGTTATTAAAAATTAAGCGGAGTAGACCCGGGATCATTAAAGAGACTTTCATAAATATATAAAAAGGGCAGAGTTCATTCACAATGTAATGGCTTCACTAATTTAAATGCTTTTACATAAAGTGTGCACGATCTGCTATAATATATTATTGCCATTTATTATAATGATGGATAAAGCAACCCCCCCCATTATACCTAATATATTTTATTATTCAGATTTTCTCTTCTTTTTTTCAGTTATTTTATTTACTAAACTGATCTAAACAATTAAAAAAAAAAAAACAATTGTTGTGTTTTATTCCGTTTAATATAAAAATATTGCATGTACTGTTTACATGTGTATCACATGCTTTCAATAATATGACAAGGAAACAAACAGTATATAAATATTCATACATTTTTATAACTCATGCAAGATCGATATTTCATTAACCTAATTTAAAGTGTTGGAAAAGATAATCAAAACCCGGAATTACATTCATTCTAATTTTTATATTACTGTACTTATAAGATTTAAAATAGATCACATGATTAGCTGTCTTTCAAATAGTTTGGAATCATTTCAGAAATTTGTATTTAAAAAAAAATCTATCACATAAATATAAATAGTATGCAAATAATATTGCAATATTATATTTGATATATATCATCATCATCACTGTCAGCCATTATCAATCCATTGTAGATTAAAGGTCTCTCCAAGTTCATTTTATCTTTTCCAATCTCTAGTCTCTCTTCTTCACATCACCTCTGCATAATTTCTCATTTCATTCATCCATCACACACATGGTCCCTTTCTGAGTCTTTTACAATCTCTTAAAATCCCATTTAAGATTTCAACTGTACACCTATTATCATCTCTTTTAGCAATATATTTATTTAGTCTCTTAATTCTTTCTACAAAATCAGTATCACCATATATTTCGTTTTTGATTTATTTTTGTTACTCCTAACATGCATCTCTCCATAGTTCTTTGAGTGGTCTGAAGTCTGTGTATTGCTCTCCTATTAGTGTCCAAGTCTCAGATTCATAAGTAAGAACTGATAAAACACATTTATTAAAAACCTTCCTTTTCAAACACATAGATATGTTTTTGCTTTTAATATTAAATTATTTCTACCAAAAACACTCAAACCAAGTTTAATTCTATGATTAATTTCATCAATTATGTTTCCATTTGTAGTAATAATCTGACGAAGACATTTGTAGTTGTTAACTTCTAATTCATTATTATCAATCTTTATTTTCATCCTATGAGAAAATCCATTGAACATTCCACATCATCAGCCAAACTAAATGATTTAAATAATCTCCATTTACTTTTATTCCTTTAACTTCCCATTTTATTCCATGAAATACTTCTTGCAGCACTACTATTAAAAGTTTTGGAGATATGGAGTCACCCTGCCTTACATCCTTCTCAATATTAACTTTTCTAGTATCATTACTTAATCCAATTGTTGCTGCTGAATTTTTATAAATATTCTTCAATCACTAAAGAAATGCTTATAGAAACAAATGCCTTTTCTTAAATTACAAATCCAAAGCATAATGGTAACTCATATTCATTGGTCCTTTCTATAACTTCTCTCAATATTTGGAGATGATCCACTTTATTAATACCACTTTTAAATCCAGCTTGTTCTTTTGGTTGGTTGAAATCCAAAGTTCTCTGTAGATGAATTGTAATTATCTTGGTAAAATTTTTGTATGAAACTGATTAAAAGACTGATAGCTCTGTAACTTCAAATATCTTCTTCATCATTATTTTTAAATAGTAATATTAATACTCCATTCTTCCAATCATCTGGTACATCTTTATCATTTAGACATTTGGTATATAACTTTGCCAAAAAAAATTCTATTACTTCACCTGCTTCTTTTAGAGTATTGATTATAATTATATTAACTGGAGCTTTTCTCTTCTTCATAAATTTAATTGCATCTCTTACTTCTTCATTTAAAATCCAGGGTAATTCAGAAGATATAGTAATTGTAGAAGGTGCTTGTTCTTTATTAATATATAATTCTTGAAAAAACTCTTCTACACATTTCACGATATCATCTCTCTTTTTAGTAATAGTTCCACCTTTTTTTTCTTATTGCAGATATAAGTTTCCTATCAATTCCAAAATATTGTTTTATACTCCTGAGACTTTTATTCTCTTCTATAGCTTTCATTGCTAGTCCACAATTATACTTTCTTATATCATTATCAACTCTATTTCGCATCATTTTACAAAATTTGAGATATTCAATCCTTTTTAATACTTCATTTTTATATATTTTCATATTCCTCCTTTTTTTCGTAAATTCTCTAGCCTCAGTAGAATTTTATTGGTCAATTGCTGCTTTTTTCTACCATCTATTTTTGTTGCAATTTTTTAAAGAGTATCAGTTATTTTCCTATTGATTTCATTCAAATCTGAATCATGGTTAAAATCTGCTAATATTTGAAAGCAAGTTGCAAATTCTGATTTAAATTCATTAAAATGTTTCTGAAGATTAGGAATATCAACTATGAATATTGTTTTTCTTAATAGTTTTTGTCTCTCTAGTTTTGCATTAATGTGTATCTTATATCTCACTAATTGATGATCACTTTCTGTGTTGAATTTACTAAGAAACACTACAATCTTAAAATACACATTTTCTGTCAGTCAAAATATAATCCAATTCTGCTGTACCTTCATTTGCATGCTTCCATGTCCATTTCCTTTTAACATTTTTCTCAAAAAAGAATTCATAATATGAAGTGTTTTTTTTTTCTCTGCAAACTCCACAAATCTATGTCCTCTCTCATTTCTATTACCATAGTCAAATTTATCTACAGTACTTTCATCCTTCAATTGTTTATCAATTTTAACATTAAAGTCTCTCATTACAATTTTAAAGTATTATTTGGTCTAATCAAAAACCTTTTGTATATCCATATAACAATCATCTACTATTTCAATATAATAAGAACTTATTAGGGCATAAACCTGAAATATCTGCATTTGAAATTTGCTGTTAAGTTGAATAACTAATGTTGCCACTCTATCCAATACACCATTAATCTTCACAATGTTGTTCTCCCACTTTTAATTTACAATAAATCCTATTCCACTTTTGCTTCCAATATTTGTGCCTTTGTAGTAGAGTACATGTTCACTTTTTAAATCAATTGTCTCTCCACCTTTTCTTTAAACTTCACCAAGTCCAATAACGTTCCATTTAATATAAGACAGTTTTTCCAATTCTTACAATCTTCTTCACTTGAAAGTGATCTACAGTTGTAAATAGCTAAATAGAAGGTTGTCATCAAATGATAGCCTGGGTCCGCAGTCAAAGGATTCTTAGCACCCTCTATCTTTGGCCACCAATTGCTGCCTTGGCTGGTGACTTTACAGTCTCCTGAAAATAATGATTTCGTTTTGTCCGTCGTGATTGTAAATATCTATAAAAAAAATTCCATTAACACACACATTCATTCTGCCTTGAAGAAAACTCAACTGATATTTCAGTGAAAAGCTATCAGGCAACTGAGAAGAAAGACTATAGTGTTCCTTGATCTTAAACTCAGAGGTAAAAAGTCAAAAAACTCTCCACACTGGCTGATGCATGTTAGTGAGCGGTCCATCTATGTTCATATACTAAATGAATAATCACATAGTAATAACAGCTGCAATGATAAGAATTTATGGAGTGGACATTAGGAGTTTGCTCTGCCTCCAAGAAGAACCAAAGGGTCTCCTTTCAGTTAACAGCAAATTCTTTTATATACCAATGCCAAATTCTTCAAAATAAATTGTAAATAGCACTTTTTTTGTTTAAAAAAAAAAAAAGACTTAATTTAAATTTTCCAGACTTGCGATAATTTTAATTAAAAATATTTACTTAAATTTAGATCTAAAAACTTGTTCACAAGTAATCCAAACAATATATATATAGTAATTTGTCAAAATCATTATTGTTAATTTTCGTAAATAAATATGACCATTCTAACTTGAGAAAAAGCAAACAAATATAAAGAACAAAAAATAAAATATTAAAGAAGTTTTGCAAGGATTAGGCAATCGTTTCTTTCTGAGAGATCCAGTACCTTGCCTACTTGTATTCTACTTTAGCTATATCCTCTTTGAAAACAATCAGTAATGAACTTTTTAATTTCCTTAATAATTTATACATAAATCAGATCTACCTATTCAATAAAATTAGCTTTAAATTCTACATTGAATATATATTTTTTGGAAAATTTGTTACTATTTTTTTCATTTCACATGTCTAATCCAATTAAGATGTGATTTATAATAAAATCACTATCATTACATTAGGCAAGCTGAGTTGGTCTTAAAAATTTGTCATCATTAGTTAAGAACTTATAGAGCATTTTAAAAATAAATTTGCACAATGTCTTTACTGTTACATCATTAAAGAGCCCATGTACCACTTCCATACAATAAATTGGCATAATAAAACCCTATATTTAACTTATTTGATAGAAATAGTTACATAGATATGATACCCTTTTTAATTTGTCACATTTGACAACAGTGCATAGAAATTTAAGTTATACATCAAAGTCCAAGTCCATATTTCTGTCTAAAAAGCTAAAAAATTATAGAGAATTGATTCACATTTTCTAACTGAAAATCATCCTCAAGTGAAAGAGTTTCTAGAATTTTTTTTCCAATCACTGGTTTAAAAAAAAAACAACAGAATTTTGTTTTAACATTAAGTACAATACAAATGTTCTTATAAGTTTCAGTCACAACATTTATCAATATTTTTATAGATCATTATTTGAATTGGCAAGAATAGCACAAACATCAACATACTGTAAATCTTGACATTATTAAAACAGGAAAAACTCTCCATACACTAGTGTCACTTAGAGCAAGTCAGAGTAATCAATGGATATCAGAGACTTGTGCATAAAATCCTATCTAGTTCCTACTCATCCAATATCACCAGACTAGTTTCTAGCTTGTGGCTTTCATCAGTGAGGAGTTTTGAATCTGGCTTGCATGAGTGGCACTACTATATGGAAAGTTTTGCCTGTTTTAATAACAGTTATGAGCAAGCATAAGAAATGGTGATCATGTGATGTTTAGTGGTTTAAATCTTGACATTCATTATCAAATATAAATTCCATTTTAATAATTAATTCATGAAACTATTTATACACCAGGAGATATGGACTAAGAATAAACTCTGAGAAATCTGCTATCTGGAAGATCCATTGGATGACAGCAATTCCTTCTAAGATTCTCGGGAAAACCTCAAAACTTTCTTGAATTCCCTCTGGTGCTGTCCAGGTCAGCTATGAGAAAAGCACTAGAAAACAGCATTCTAGAAAAAACCAAAAAGGTTGCAAGTGCTCTCTCAGGGATCTACTTATCACTCCCGGGTAAGGCGGCACTGGTCAACATGTTGGTGCTTCCACAAATTAATTACTTCATGTCACTTCTTAAACCAACCAGGTCCTTTCAGAAATGTAATAAACTCAGTCTGTACTGGCATCTTGTTGAAGAAGAAAACAGTAACCATCAGTTTAGCCAAGATGCAGAGACAGAAAGACCTGAATGGGCTCGGGTTGCATTATTTTAACATTTTTTTATTCAGAAATCCCTATCAATGCTTAAGGCAATGAATGCAAGATTGCCAGTGGACTCATTACAGGATGAGATTGAGCCTACTGACATGCCACCACCCATACAAAATAAGTGGGCCATGGAGCTGCTAGCATATGCCAACAAATTCTTCAAAGTTATGGCATCAATTACTAACACTTACTGTCAAGTTTACAAATACATGAATGCAAACATTACTGAATTAACTACTGAGCTTGATTTATCTACCAGATTACTAATTAGGAAATTAAAATTTTGCTACTTAGAAACCAAATATATTGATTTTATCATAAAACTTAATTTGAAAACCTTGCCAATAAATCATTTTTTGGTAAATTATAAAAATTTCTCTAAAATAGAACCACCATGTAGCTTATGTAAAATAGCGGATGAAACTATTGGACATATTTTTTACTGCTTGCCCATTTTTAAGTCCTGCTAGACAAAATATTATAACCAGAGTACTGCTGGCTAATATAAAAATTCTAAGAATCAAGGACGCTATAACGAGTCGTGTTTTTGCTGTGATTAGAATGGGACTGTTCCTGCTTTATGTTGTGGTTAACTAGAAATTACTTTGTTTTTAAGCAAGGAAATAAGGAACCATGGGAGATGTGTAAAAAATTTATTCAAAGGACTATGTTCAGGGATCACTTGTTAATGCCGGAAAAGCTCTTCTGGGACACTTAAGGGGAAACTTAGGCCCCTGGATGAAGAGCCTATCCTCAGGCATGCTAATTAAATATTAATTCAAGGTTAAAGAATAAATGGTCCAGTCAGATAGAGAATAACAAAGAATTGCCGCCAATTAAAATACGGATTGCATAATGATCACCGGCTAAGTCACTAAATGAAGAGCCTGTTTTTCTGATATAAAACTAGTTACATCATAATTACAGACTAAGTTTGAATGATGAGCTTCTCACTCTGATCATGAAATTAATTTGTCATAATAATTGTAACTAATGTATCAAATGGCTATATTTTCTAATTTGAAAAATTATTTACTGATGATTGTTGTAATAAGTGTAACAAATCTAAACAAATGTATACCAAAAAGATTTATACTGTAATTGTATGCACATTTTCCTTAATAAAAATAATAAAAAAATATTCTCATCAATTAAATAATTATTAAATTGTGTATGTGCTTTTTTACTTTATTTTTAAAATGTACTTTTAAAAAAAAAAAAGTTATTTGAAGTAAACTATGCCAAAATAATAAAATCTAACAGCTGTAAAAAATTTAAGTTTAACTATTCCCCTCCCCCTTCAGATTAACAAGGTCTCAAGTGATATTTAACTTATATAATAGTCTCCAGTATTGATGACAATTTGATTTCAAGCTCTGAGTGCAGATATTTTGAAATAGACAAATAATACCAAATCTTTTTTTTATTATATATATAATCTAATTTAATTTAACAACTACATACAGGAAGACATTAATAAAAATAAAATAATTATTTAAAAAAGACAGTATAGTGATAACTGAAGAGAAAGCATATTCACAGTATATCAATAAAAATAATTAAAATTTTTATAAAATAATGATATAAAAAAGACAGTATACCAATAAATTAACCGACAACACATTCACAAACATACTACAGTATAATTTACATAAGAGAATATCACAAAAATATACTTGTTCAACATATAACATCTTTCATTATTAAAATAATTACCCACCCCCCTTTAATCATTGCTTAATATAAGTTAAAGATATTTCTAAAATATCTATAATTTTTTAATATATATTTCATGTATCATATTTTAACTGGAATGATTTATTTTGATCAGATAGTGAAAACAGTGTTGTAATATTCAGCAAAAAAAGATCAACATAGATATCCATTAAAAAGTAAAACTTGATAATAAAAATATATTTTATTCAAAAGTTTAATAAATAAATTGTAAAATAATAGTCCTATGTATATTCCTCAGTCACATACAACAAAGTGTAAATAATATATCAAATTATATTAAATGAATGTGGATATGTATGATGGCATCCTTATGCTATATAATTCAGTTTCTTTTAGTTTTGGCAGAATTGCTATCATCATAAATTTTGCATTTTGGGACCATTTTAAATAAATTTTTATTCAATAATTCATAGCAATAATAATATTTTCAGTTTAATGGCAAACATAAGACTGGGTGTATACAGTAAGGAAATAGCTAAAATATGATTATTTTTTCATGTTATGGATACTGAATTTATATTTCATATTAATATTGTTAGCCTGTGTAGTTTAATCCAGTGCTATAATCAAAACTTAGAAATTTTTGAATTAGTTCCCAACTAAAGGGGGGAAAAAACTCAATTTGGTAATATAAACAGAATTGTTGTAGTCATGATTACATTTTTTGTTAATGACCTCCCATCCACCTACCTAATTATGTATTACTCTGTGGATTTAATGCAGTGATAGAATAGGCTATTCAAAAACTAAACATTTCTGAATTAATTCTCAACTGGATAAAGTAAAAGAAACAATTTCTATTTTAATCAATTAAATGAAACTATTCTGCTCAGCTAATCAATTAAACACTTTAATGTTACATGATCTCACAAGTAATACTAACCATATAATAATTTATTTTAGAATAGTTAATATTACTCTATCTAAAGTCAAAACTTACAAAAAAATTAAGTCAGGTGTCACATGACCTAATTTAATAAGGTTGTATTTACAAATGTTATATATGTATATAGTTTGCAAAATAAACTCTTAATAAGCTTTGAGGATATCGCCAATCCCAAACCGGTTTCTGCTACTGACATTACCAGTGAGGTGCTAGGATATTCAAGCATTAGATTAAAAATACTAGGACAAGCCCAACACTTTATCTAATGTATAACTATTAAGTAGAAAATCTGAAATTTTCAGACATTCATATGTCTTCCAATCCAGTTATCTAACTTAAATAGCCATATGGGACTGAACTAAGTTCAGATACACTATATATTAATAGCTTTAACAATATAAAATTGTCAAAGCCTTAATAGCAAAAAATAAAATTACAAAAAAATTAAGTCAGATATCACATGACCTAATTTAATAAGCTATACCAGTAGCAGAAACCAGTCTGGGGTTGGGGATATCATTAAAGCTTGTTAAGAGCTTATTTTGCAAGCTCTATATATAATATTTATCATTACAAACTTATTAAATTAGGTAATGCAACATCCGACAATTTTTTTGTAATTTTATTTTTCACTATTAAGGCTTGGCGATTTTATATTGCTAAAGCTATTAATATATGGTGTATCTGAACTTAGTTCAGTCCCATATGGCTATTTAAATTAGATAGCTGGATTGGAAAACATATGGATGTCTGAAAATTTCAGATTTTCTACTTAATAGTTCTACATTAGATAAAGTGCTGGGCTTGTCCTAGTATTTTTAATCTAATGCTTGAATATCTTGGCACTTCAGTAGCAGAAACCAGTCTGGGGTTAAGGAATTCTCAAAGCTTGTTAAAAGCTTATTTTGCGAGCTCTATATATAACAAAAGTCAAAACTTCTCTTATAAAAAGTGAAGCAGATTAAGACAAAAAAAAGGTGTCATACATATGTAAAAACCAATCTTAATCTTATGTTAGCTAATTAATTTGAACTATAAATATTTAAAACCTTACAAACTTTTTATTTTCAACAAAATATCACAAAGAAACTTTTGTGCTAGATCAATATTTATCACCATTACAAAATCTTTTTTTAGCAGAAGCAATACTGAACTGACCTTGAATGATAAATAATCATAATCCACTTTCTCTTAATGTTTAATTACATGTTTATCTTAAAAGAGTTAATAATCTTGTACAAAAAGAATTTTATTTGAATCTTAAATTAATATTCTCTTACATTTATAAATTTATATTAATTGCATTTCTGAAAGCAAATACATGGGGGGGGGGGTTATGAGCATTAAAGTAAAATTTAAAAATAAAATTCGTAAACATGTAAACATATTTAAAAATGAGAGCAGAGGCAATTTAAGCATAATTTTTACTTCCTAAAAAAAACAATGTTCCACTATTTAACTATAATTTTTTAAATAAAATCACCTGAAATGTAGCTTATTACTACTCATAAAAAAATTGGCACACAATCAGTAACAAGCAGTATGAACTGCAAAACTAAATGGATTTTATTGGTTCTGAAAATAAATGGACTACATTGTATAAAAATTAAAAATAAATGTATGTAAAAAAAATAAAAATTATATATATTGTTTACAGATTTTGAATTATATTTAAAATCGAATTTAACTACTACACTAGCAGTGATGATGTTAATAAATATCAGGTAATGTTTGGGTATAATGTGAATCAAAAATTTTAAAAATACAGATAACTAGATATCTCTTGATCTCAAAATGCTGGTGGAGAGTAAATGTAGCTTGTATATATAATGTTATTGACAGATAATTTGAAAGTGAATGATAGAGAATGAACTGAAGAAGGCATATATACAGTGATATTAGACAGATGCCATGAAGATAATTTAATAAATAAATGCTTGGGCAATTATAACCACAACAAAAAATCATGATCTATAACTATAGAGAAGAAAATAGTCAGCTTGTTCTCCAATAGTTTTTGATAGTGTTGAGATCTGTTATGAATCTTGTTTCCTTGATAAATTATGTTCCTTTCTAAAAATTCTGCAGAATAAAATCTAATACAAAATTAGAACATTTCACAGTAGGACTCAAAACTATTATTTTTTTATAAATCTTTAATTCACTGTAGCTTGAATCTTACTAATTACTTTTTTGCTTGATGTATTCTTGATGTTTTTAAACATAACACATTTTCATTGTGAAAAAAGAATTTATATATATATTATTAGTATTTATATTTCAGTTTTTATTAATTTCAATATTGATAGAGTGCTGATTCATTATGCTTTTTGAGTTTACAACAAACCCTTTTATTTTTCTTATCATAGTTTTTAACCTAAAGGCACTGTCCTCTCTTGACCCCATGCTTGAGAAATATTAATATATATGGACAGCCTGATTTGGTCTTGGTATAGAGCTCTGTATGCTATGTAATCACAAACTGTAAATTAAATATGGACTCACTAATACATAGGAAGACAATCCATTTCAAAACATTTAATTGAATTCATAACATTTGATTAATTTACCTTTGTTTTGTTCAGCTTAATAAAATTTTATAGCTTATTCTGATGTCATTTATATTGCCTCTAACTTCTTATTTTCTAATGTGTGAATATATTAAATTTTAATACAAAACTTTGGAGAAGATCACATTCTTACTAACGACATCAAAAAACTACAGCACATATCTATCTTCTTGAGAGGCATAATTTTCTTTTGGTATTTGATTTACATTTAATTAAGTTTTAATACAGTTAAACAACAGGTGACAAAATAACTGAACATTGTATCATGCAATAGTTTTGAATAATCATAAGGTGGATTCATAACAATCATGAAGCTTTTCATTTGATTTTCAATGTAAACTGCACTTAAATCAAAATACTTTAAAATAGTTCTAGATTTATAAATTAAAGAATTAAGAGAAATAACAATATTGCATTTGTTCAGAATACAAAAATTTAATTTATACTTGTAATTGTTTATTTGTGATATCTATTCTTATTTACTATTGTTTTAATTATTTCTATAGAAATATTTCATACTGCGAGCATAGTATTTTCGAAATAATTATTTTAAATAAAGGAATTTTGACATTAATTTAAATATATCTACTTGTGTGCATTTCAAATGCTATACTTTATTATCATTATCTAATAACTTAGAATCTAACCAATTTTCAAACTAATTTCTTTCTGAATTCTGACTTTTAACATTTAATTTAATTCACTCAACTTTTGAAGCAGGTGGAAGATATTTAACCTTAACTAGAAAAATTAAGACAATTATAAAAAAAAAAAAGTTACCACTTTCTAAAAAAAATTCTTGTCATTTATTCTTCTAATATATTATTAATAAAATTAAATTATTTATTTTAAAAAAAGAAATACAGAAAAATATAAATAATATATAAATTTAACAACTTCTAACTTTAAAATTCAATATCTTTATGCATATAAATTTAAATAATTAATATATATATATATATATCCACTTATATATATAATAACAGTATAACCAAATTTTCTATAAAATTTGCATCTGATGCTCTGTAGATATATAAATAGTACCAGTAGTAGTATTAAATGCCTTTTAGTCAACAGAGACTGATGGTAATCATATAAAAAGCATTTTCCAGCATGATCTATCATCTATTTCTGCTTTCAGACTACTCTTAAGTGCATTTCCAAAAGCTTTTACCGTTATCGCAACTCAAAACATCAATACTTTTATATTTTTATTCCCCTGATCAACATTCATATCCAAAAACTAATATAGGAAACACCATAGCTTAAACAATTAAATTTTCATTTTTGAGATATGTTTCTACATATAAAATAAAAAATCCAGATTTTTAATTGCAATTCTACTCAGAATTAGGCTGCAATAAAATTCTTAACTACTAGAATTATATTTTGATAATGAAGGATCCAAAAACAAAAAAAGAAACACTTTGCACCATTTTTATACCTTCATTATCAATTTTAAAGTCAACTTTATCTTTTTCATATTTAACCACAAAAAAAATAACTTTCATAACTTTCCTAACAGAGAGTTTTGAGATTTTCTGTATGAGAGTGAAATCCATCTACAGCATTATTAGTCATCCTCTATTTTTTTCATTGTTTTTTCAAATATTATTAATTTTTTGATGAATTAAGCATGTCTTATAATATGAACAAAATTTGATAATTTCAATCCAGTCATTTGTGCTTCAAGTGAGTTCAGTTCTAATCCAATCAATTCTCCATATTTCTTTTTATCCATAGAATTATTCATCAGCACCACAATTTAAAAAAAAAAAATACAGTTTTCAACAACAATCATAATCTATAGACAGAGCAAAACTCTTCATACAGTATTGCCACCTGTGCTAAACAGAGTAACCAATGGATGCCAGAAGGCTTGTGCATAAAATCCCTACCTAATGCCTACTCATCCAATATCCCCAGACTAGTTTCTGGCTTGTGGCCTTCGTCAGTGAGGAGCTTTGGATATGAGAGCACTGCATCTAGATCTTAGGATCTAATGCAACCCTCTAGCAACCACCTTTTATCTCTACTTAACTACAAAACTATGAGAATGAAATTGAAAACACAAAAAATATTTTCAATAGCTTATATAATCATATGGGTCTGAACTCAGTTCAGCACCCATACATTTTGATGTCTTTGTCTCTTTTACAATCATAGCCACCACTATCCTATTAGGAGGTGTTAAACCATTAAGCATCACATGATCACATTTCCTATACTAGCACATTAATTGTTGATAAACAGAGCAAAACTCTCCATACAGTATTGCCACCTGTGCTAAACAGAGTAATCAATGGATGCCAGAAGGCTTGTGCATAAAATCCCTATCTAATGCCTACTTATCCAATATCCCCAGACTAGTTTCTGGCTTGTGGCCTTCGTCAGTGAGGAGCTTTGGATCTGAGAGCACTGCATCTAGATCTTAGGATCTAATGCAACCCTCTAGCAACCACCTTTTATCTCTATTTAACTACAAAACTATGAGAATGAAATTGAAAACACAAAAAATATTTTCAATCTAAGCTCAATAGCATCCATTGATTACTCTGTTTAGCACAGGTGGCAATACTGTATGGAGAGTTTTGCTCTGTTTATCAACAATTAATGTGCTAGTATAGGAAATGTGATCATGTGATGCTTAATGGTTTAACACCAATCCTGCATAATAGGATAGTGGTGGCTATGGTTGTAAAAGAGCCAAAGACACCAAAATGTATGGGTGCTAAACTGAGTTCAGACCCATATGACTATATAAGCTATTGAGCTTAGATTGAAAATATTTTTTGTGTTTTCAATTTCATTCTCATAGTTTTGTAGTTAAGTAGAGATAAAAGGTGTTTTCTAGAGGGTTGCATTAGATACTAAGATCTAGATGCAGTGCTCTCAGATCCAAAGCTCCTCACTGGAAAGGCCACAAGCCAGAAACTAGTCTGGGGATATTGGATGAGTAGGCATTAGATAGGGATTTTATGCACAAGCCTTCTGGCATCCATTGATTACTCTGTTTAGCACAGGTGGCAATACTGTATGGAGAGTTTTGCTCTGTTTATCAACAATTAATGTGCTAGTATAGGAAATGTGATCATGTGATGATTAATAATCTATAGACAGCTTGAATAATTTTGATGTTCATATTTAAAAATATGTTCCTACTTCTAAAAAAATTTCAATGTTTTCATTGCAACTCTGCCCAGTAATAAGGCTGCACAAAACTCTTTATTTGTTATAGCCATTGATCCAAAGGAAGGAAATAAACTTTCTATTACTTTAAAGTATTTATCATCAATTTTGAAATTAGTTACTGAGCCTGTTATCATATTTTTTTTTTTCATATTTATCTATAATTCCATTTTTTACTATGTTCTTTAATTTACATAATGAGAATGTTGACATCTGCTGTATTATCAATTACAAGTCTAATGTCGTATGCATATCCAAAAAAAAGTTGATATTTTCTTTTACTATTCCTGAATCGATATTTGTTTTTGTCTGATCTGCTTTTCTTCATTGTATATTTAGTACAGAAGTTTATTACATGTGTAGTCCTATATAACTTCTTTGCCAATATGAAACCAGTTTATTTTACCTCAATCTACTTTGATTATAGGTTCTAATCCTGCATGGTAAACTACATTTCTTTCTGGTATTTCTTGGCATTTCCTATTCAATACATACTGATAATATCTCTATTACCTATATCTTTCCTAAAACTAATTTCTACATCTACCAGTTATTTTTCAATGTAAGATTCTAATGGCATGATTTTTTTTTCTTTCTGGCATTACAAATCAATTAGAATAATGTTTTTATTGATTTAGTGCAAAAAAAAAAGGGTAGCACGATCTAGAACTTAAAGTCTGTAGATACAATTCAACTCTGTCATTTTTGGAACTGGAAGATTACATAAAGCCCCAAACACAAACCATTGATTATTTTTTTATTGGCATAATACAATCAATATTATTATTGATTCTTCTTTACTTTCTAGTAAAACTTTTGATGAAACACCATAAATTACAACTATCTTATCTTTTGGAAGTAATATCAAGACTAACTGTATCCCCATTTTCATTATTGAAAGTTTTTGAAAGTAGATATTTCATGCTTAGAGTATAGATTTTCTGTATGTTCCTTGGACCTCAATGAAATATTAATAAGATCATAATATGATCATTTTCACTTTACAGCAAACCTCATTGCTATTTTTTTTTTTTTTTACAAATCTCCTGAAAGATTGTTCTTCAGGTTTGTTCCACTTTCATTATCTCTATAAATATTGTTTTAATCTAGCTCTTTGTCTTTACTGAATGTGTTTTGAACTTTCCTATTTACTTTCCTTAAAAGACTGTTATCAGCTTTTCTCCTTTTTTTCTTTACAACTATCATTATATCTTCAGCTCTCAGATTTATCTTCAATTAGTTTTTTTCATTTACAATTTTCTAATTACAACCAAATTTCATATTAACTTTAATATTATTCTTAAAAACAACAGATATATTCTCTATGTTATACTTAGTACTATGTGGTTTTGATGATATCAGACAAGCTTGCAACTGTTTTTGTGTGTTTCTTTCCAAATTTATACTAAATATTTTATAAGCTGTTTTACAATACACTCCTGGTGACATTTTTTATATTAACACTTAAGTCATTCCTGTATGACAAGAATGTCATCACTTTGATTTCTATAAACTCAATTCTGTTATCCATGTTATAATGGACACTACATAAGCAACAAAAATATTGTTGAATTCATTAAAGCTTATTAATCATCTTCTTGTTCCAGTTTTGTTTCTAAATTCTTACACATCAATAAATATTTCCAATCTTCCCATTTCTAGCTTCGACATTTTAATTACAATTCACTAAAAATATATCTTAACTTTAAGTTTCATGAAAGTCTTCCTGCTTCTGTTCAATTTCTTTTTCATTTGTTTAGGTTATTAGAGCATAATTTGTATTATAGCAATGTTTAATGGGTGCTTATAAAACAAAGTGATATCAATTAATCATTCAAGATTATTGCTGGCAATGATAACTTCCCCATCTTTAATCTAAACATAAAATGTTCTCCATAATACAAAATCTCTCAGTCCTATGTATCTTACTTTATTAATTCCTAGGATATCAATGTGTAACAATCCATTTTCATTTAGATTACATCATCCTTTTTTTATTTCTTACTCTCCATAATGATTTTCTCCTTGTAGCTTTGAATTTTTCTTTCCTGCATGGAAATACAAGCTATTAAATATCCATATAGCTTTAATCTAGTCATGTCATATATAGTCACAGTTCTGGAAAATATTATTGGCTCTTCTTCAATAATAAATTGAATGTCTTCAGACCTAAAGGGATATCCTTCCAGCACTAAAGCAACATTCAGTTTTATCATACGATTGATGTTTTTCAACCCAGTAAATAAAAGTAATTTGTAACTGCTGTTCCCCTTACAATTTAAAGTATTTACTTATTGCGATGACTATGATCAACTCTAATATCATTCAATATTGTTGCTGCCCAATGTGAGTAATGAAACATTAGCAAAAAAAAAAAAAGCAAAATAGATATAAGATTATAAAAATAAATATATAAATCCTCCTTGTGATACTTGTTAAAGGAATTCAAGATAAAACTCTAATAATTTTTAATATTAAAATGATATTTGCTATAGTACTTTGGGTCTGCTAGACCTATACTCACTAGCTATGAGGCCACAAAAAGTAGTGTTGACAGACAAGAAAATTGTTATATGATGAGATGAGATTTGTATTCTCACAAAAGGCATGACTGGAAATAAAGGATAGACTCTATTATATCAATATGAAATATGCCACTAAGACTCTTAAAATACAGAAGAATTCATTGTAGAATAATGATTCTTTGGTTCTAGAATAATGATTCCTTGATTCTATAAATTAATGCTGATTTTCCAGTATATTGTAATAATACTATATATAAATCAATAGTTTCTAAATCCTAATATAAATCTATATTATAAAACTAACACTGAATTGGGCAAAGCCAGGAAAATCATTGCAAAGTATTTTAAAATTATAAGTTAATTTTTTTTTCTTATTTTGAATAAATAGCAATCTATAACTTATATATATATAATATAATGTGCCTGCCAAAAAAAAAAAAAACGGGGGGATGAAAATTATACTATAGAAATATTATTAATTATTGGATAATGTTTAGTCTAATGAGTGACTAATAAAAATTATTAATATATTAAAGTTGTGAGGGGTTGCACATTTGACACATCAATTAAACTGTAGTAATTTGATATATATATACTGAACAGTGATAAAGATATGTATAAGAGATTATGATTTGAGCCAACTGATGGCTGCTGGTTCAGCACAAAATGTACATCTTGGGGATTATAGATCTTTTCACATGTCTCTGATCATATGTTTATGATTATATCCTCCACAAAGAGTTAAAAGTGGATAAAGGGTCAACTAATCAGTGCTGGTTCAGCATGAAATGTGCATCTTGGGGATCACGTCTTTCATCATATGTTTATGATTACATCTCTCACCAAGGTATTAAAAGTGGATAGAAAACACTCCCAACCTTGCATAGAGTGGTACTATAAAAAATACACTACAGAAATATTATTAATTATTGGAGATGGAGTGGGGGAGTTGGAATTGGAAATGAGTAATATAAGTATTTCAAATAAAAAAATTAAATTTGCTATTGTTAGAGAACAACTTACTATTTTTAAGTACTTGGAAAACCTATTATAAACAGCAGCAGCAGCAGCAGCAGCAGCAGCAGCAGCAGCAACAACAACAACAACAACAACAACAACAACAACAACAACAACAACAACAACAACAACAACAACAACAACAACAACAACAACAACAATAATAATAACAATAATAATAATAATAATAATAATAATAATAATAATAATAATAATAATAATAATAATAATAATAATAATAATAATAATAATAATAATAATAATAATAATAATAATAATAATAATAATAATAATAATAATAATAATAAAAAATAAAAAAAATGAGAACAATTGTGAAAGAGGTTTTTAATAGAATGACTTATTTAATGAATCAGAGAAATAAACAACAAAAGATTGGTCTTCCTTTCTACATTTCAGGAAAAAAATGTAGATTATTAAAAAGAACCATTAAAGAGTATTGTATTATAAAAAATAAAAAAAAACAGATAGATATAGAAACGGGTTAGAAATACTGCAGCCAAAAAAAAAAAAAAAAATCAATAAAAAAATTATTTTGAAAAATAAAAATAGAGTGAATGAAAAACAATAAGGTATGTGATAAAAGTGAAACCATAAAAATAAAATCTCAAAAAAAAAAAAAACGATAGATGATTTTGTGGAAATGGTAAGCAGAAATAGTTTTAGAAAATAGTAAAAACAAGAAAGTTTGGAAATGGAAATGATAGTCAGAAATAAAATGAGCAGTATTATAATTTTAAAAACTTTTAAAAAGCCATGATGAAACCATATTTATATCAATAAAGCCATAAATGGTAAGTTATAATGTAGTTATGCATAAACTATATATTTATAATAATTTTTTTAATTTCCAGTAATATAACATATTTATTGATTAATTCTACATTTAAACAATGTTTTGCATGTTTAACAAGAAAAGTTTATAAATTTATAAAGTGTTTGACTTGCAGAGTATGCTATGGTCAGATTCATATATTAAAAAAAAAAAAAAAATTTTTTTTTAAATTTAAATCTTAATGAAATGTCTGGGAAATTTTATTAGGTTTTAATCAGAATCAATTTCAATAATTATTCATTAATTACTTAAAAACTGAGCCATTTCATTAACAGTTCAACAAATTTATACTGCCTCTTAAAGTAATGGCATAATCAATTAATTCATAAAATCAAAAACATAAAATGCAATTCTGGAAAACAAATTGAGGTCATATCATTAATCCATATGTAAAACAGGAGAAGAAATAAAATTTAGTTAGTTACCATTTACATCTCTGACTGAATATTATTTATATTAAAACACTGCTGACAATAAAAGTCTGTCATTAATTAGTCTTTCCATATCTAATGAAGTCACTATAGCAAAAAATACTAAAAGTCATTCTCTGCTCTACTAAATTTGAGCTAATTGGTTACCTTAAAATAAGACAGATGAAGCATTCTTATTTATCTATTCTTATTTATCTATCACAAAAGAATCATGATATTGCAAATAAAATAAAAAAAATTCCAAATTTCCAAAATATTTTAAGAAAAATCAAAAGTTTGGAAAAATGCAATCACTGATTATATTAGACGTGGGAACTTACATTTAGCTGGATGAAATATGATGACCTATGTATATAATTGTATGATATAATTCAAATAATTATTACTACTCTAATTATAATGTGATTTATCTGCAGGATAAACAAATACTTAAACATAAATAAAATTGGGTTATTGTGAAAAAAAAAAATTACAATAATCCATAAAACTCATATAAAGAATAAATGTAATTCAAGGTTATGATTATCATCAAAAAAAAATAACTAAATAAAGCTAGAATCTGGCACTGATAAAAACCATAACTAATTGTTTAATGTAAAGTATCATTTCTAGATAGATAGTTTATTTAGGCAAGAATCCAAATATAGAATTTTTATAAATTTCTAAGAGTGCATTACAGAATTAATGTGTGCATATGCTCTAATTCTAATACTATCATGAATTCTTTTGAATAATAATATTTTTTTTAAAAAAATAACACATTAAAACATTACTATTAAAAAATAAACATTAAATTGATATATTACCTCATTAGCATTTATTTTAGAAGACAATAAGGCATCGATTGATTTTTGAGAAAAATTAAAAATAAATAATAAATCTGGCGCTAAAGTGCTGTTTTCAACTAAAAGATGTTGCAAAAATAAATCTGGAAAAGAAAAAAAATTAAATATACATAATACAAAAAAAAAAAAAAAAATTATAATGAATAGAAATAATATGCTTACACATATATATAAGCACAAACCCCGTCATGGTCTATTGACTATCTTCAAATATGATTAACAAATGATAATAATAAAATGTTATATAACAAAATAAAAACAATTCAATAGTTATATATATTTTAAAATTTGAAATGTATTCAAAAGCAACCAAAATACATTGGAAATTTTCAATAATCGTTGTATATATTCATTTTTTATACTGCCTGTAAGGAAGAGAGTTAGTTCTTCACATTTATTAATTAATTTCTGATTTAACACAAAATTAAAAAAACTTTTTAAAATTACATTAATATATATATATATGCATGAATGCTTTGTGTCTAATTATCATAATTGTGGATTAGGGAGGAGGGGTGTCTATAAAATAAAATAAAAACTTACTAGGCCCTTTGGAAATCATATGCTGGTCACAAATGAAAAATTACATCAGAAGATAAAAATTATTAAGAAACTTGGATACAAAAAAAAAAAATATATATTGAAAATAAAAACCTCCACACATATAGATGATGATGATAATAATAATATTATTATTAACATCAACAACATTAAGAGTTTAGTGAAGAAATAATAAAAAATCTGTCACATAGGGAATAGACAGGTGATAGAGTTGAATTATGGTTAGCAATGTATAAAAGCTAAGTTACTATGAATATAATACAAAGTTATGGCACATAATAACAAAGAAAGTGGTTAAAAGGCTTTAAAAAAAAGATGGGTTAAAATTGCAACAGTGATACAGTTATTTCCTAATCATGATCTCTTTAGATCTTTTTCAATGCAATAAAAATAATATATGGATTTGCAAAAAATAATATAATAATCATAATTAATCCATAATGGTCATTCATTTATATGATATTAAAATTTCAGACAAATAAAAAATGCTTTTGTTACCTTTTGAAAAATGAGACAAGAATGCAGGTGTCAGCTCTTAATGAATATCTTATTCCATTATTCATTTAGTTTTATATAAAAATATGCATCTTAATGAAGTTAAAATGATTCTTTGTAATAATAAAAATGGAGAGACTGCAAATCCTCATGGGATGTCTGCTATATATTTAAAATATAATAATGATATGCTACTCTTTCAATTTACTATATGCTGATGTTTGTATTGTTCTTACCAATTACATAGATAAATTTATAGAATGTTTTTAATATTTTGGATGCAACTTATAACAACTTTGAATTGATACTAAATATTTAAAAAAGTTCAAATGCTTTATTAGTAATTGATGAAAAAACAAATCGACAACTTTTAAAATGTCTGGCAGTTTTTTTTTTTTTTTGGCTGAAAGTAGCTTTCGACATCATAATGCAACATGGGTTACATCTAACAAAATAAAAGGATATTTCATATAATTACCACAAATAAATTAGTCATATATAGGGCATTATTTTATCCAATTTACTATAGAGAAATCAGGCATAAATCACCTATTAATGTAACATAAAAGCATTAGAAGTTTCAACTAAGAATGCAAGGATGCTTCAGAAGATTCAAAAAATATAATAACATGATCCTAAGTCCAATTGTTACATTTGTATAGTTTTCTGAATGTGATGTCAATAAATCTTTTACAGAAAATGCATATCTTCATTAGATTAAGCATATAAAACAATAAATGGTAACAGACTTCATTAAAAATATTTAATGCTGAACTTGAGATAATTTATATAAGAATACCAACACCAGTGACACTCTAAAGAATGTCAGGATGTGACTGAGGATACAATTAAGTAATGTGGTCAAGGTCTTTCAAAAATTAAAATTCAGTACAGATTTAACATATAGCAATATAAAATGTCAAATAAACAGATAAAAGAACCAAATTGTAATATGCGTGGACTTAATTGTGGTTTGGCTTATATAGTCATTGTAAAACTCATTTTCTCTGCTTTGTTATGGGAATAGAATGGACATCCTTATTTATGAGTGGCTAGTAATGATTAGACATCAATGGGCAGCAAACTCATAGCAAATGTCAATGATAATGCAAAAAAAGTGTGTTTAAAAATACAATAAAACATGAAAATAAATTCAGAAAATATGTATGAATATTTCAGAAAAATAATTAATATCTGTTGCAGTTTATGCAGACATTGTTTCATGCCTCTGAAAGCAGATGGATATATTGAGGGAAGAGTTAAATTGTAATTTAACCATCCCAAGTTTAAAGCAAATAATAAATAAAAAACTAAAATATATATTTATAGCAATTATAATAAGATTCATTCAAAAAGAGACAAGTTATTAAAACAGTTATATAAAACAAAATAGTGATGGTAAGAATAGTTTTCATATTTTGATACATAAGATTAAATTATCATATGTAAATGAGATATTTATTTATATAGTGTGATGTATATAAATTGTAATAAACTAAAGATCAGCATTTCAAGCTAATGTATTCATTTATTATTAAGGATTCATAAAAAAAGTGCATGTACATTAGCTTGAAATGCTGATCTTCAGTTTATTAAATTATCATGTAACGTTTTTATTTTTGTGCATTCTGAAGTAAATAAATAATTAATTTATTCATTTATAAATAATATTAAGTCATTTACTTACATTATTTGTTCATCTATAAATGAATCAAAACATTATTACACATTATCTTTATCTTAATGTTTGATTGAATGTTTGTGACAATGGTATTTTTAGTTGAAATATCATATGTTGACCTATTTTCATCATCTACTTGTTAAATGTTTTTAGAAAAATTCAAACTTTATACTAATAGCATACAGATTAGTACTAGAAATCTAAGAAATGAGGACATCAGGATGATGCAAATCATCATCATCAAAAGCACAGTTTTTCTAACCATACAAAATAAGAAAAAAATTCACCATAAAGAAGCCAATATAAGTAATAAATACAGCATCACCAATATAACCATCAAGAGTCAATGAGTAACAGCAGCAAGTTAAATCAACAGTCAACATTTGCAAATTGATATAAGAGATACACCATAAAACTTAAGTTAATCACCACATAGCCAATGCCAATTAGGCATATTATAAAAGCAATTAATATTTCATCTGGATGCACATATTTAAGTACTAAAATAATTACAATAATACACACATAAAAAAAAAATATTGATCGTAATATTACTGCAGATGTCCATCAAATCTTTGGACCCTTTAGTGTACTTGCCATATCATCATAAAATTTATAAAATAATGAGTAAACTTTAAAGATGACTATTCTCTTAGCACCAGCTAAATAATTCTAAAGAGAATTATTATATATGTCCACATGCAAACATATACATTTCACATGCCATTATGTCTGAACTAGCTTTGGGATCACAAGGACCCTAGTAAATGTGAACAAGTAAAAATGTATAATATTTAAACTACTAAATAACTTCATGGGAATAATTTAAAATAATGATTAATAAATTTATTAATTAGAAATAATAATAATACAGTAATTAGAAATAATAATAAGAAAATTAAAAGTATAAGTACTCAATAATACAAATATATTCTGTTTTTAATTTACAAATATCAAATATTTCCATAGATTGATAAAACTATATATTAACAGTATTTAAATTGTAATTTATAGATATATATAAATTGTAAGCAGTATTAAATAAATACATATCTATATGCACATATGTGTGCATCTAACAATATAACATATTTCAACCATTAATAAACTAATAAATATTATTCTATTTTAACCGTATATAAATAATTCAATGTTAATGTATATATGACATGCACACAAACATATATGTGCATCTAATATAAATATAAAATATTTCAGTTATCAATTTAAATAATCTCTACCTAATAAACTTATTATATTTAAATTGTAAACATGTTTTAAAATAAAGAAACATTATTTGTTTGAGTTTCTCTTAAAAGTTCTTTTGTTTTATTATCTCATTTGGCAAAGAGAATTGTCCCAGTACTTGATTTTACTTAACTTTCATAAGTTTACAAACTAAGTTTCATGCATAGTGGGTATATATATACTAGAGACAAAAGATTCCTTTGTCAGTGCTTTTATGCATATATATGACATAGTATCTGTTTATAATAGCCTTGAAGTCTCTCAAGATTACTTTCCTCTTGATTACTAGACAAATGAGATGGCTGTCAACTCAATTCTGCTTCTCTATGATTTTATTAATTCCAGTCAGATAACCAATGGAATACACACATAGTGGCTTTGAAACACTGCATAAAAGATCTGCCACTATGTGTTCAAGCTAGCAACTGTTTTCCTTTACAAAGCTCTATACTCTCTACATTCTCTCTCTAACAACCAGTTAATCTGAATATAATATTCATAATAGAAGCAAAAGAATTATAATATACCCCATTTTGAAATTTAAAAAATAAGACAATTATCATTGAAATGTTTTTTTATATATATTAATCTTTTTAAACAAATTATAAAATTAAATCCAATTAAGATGCATTGAAAAATTTTGTTTTACACATCCAAACCAATAATGGATTATATATATATACTATTATTACCCCCTGCTTTAACACTACTAATGTTATTACTATTTGTTATTACTTCTACTGCATAAACAAGAAATCCATCAGGCATGACAGCTTAGCCAGACTGTGAGAATAGTCATTTTAAGGCCACATTTTCTAGATCCTTCCATTTCATAGCAAGTATAGGAATGGACTTAAATAGAGCACCCTAAGCTTACAATTTTTGCCAGCCAAAATTCTATCTTAAACAAATCTACTTCTAACCTGACTTATTAGTGAAGGTACTGTCTCAAATTAAAGATCATGACTAAGGACTCCCAGACTATTAAGCCTATCCCAATCATTGTTTTCTTAATTCTTGAATATATGAACTAAAAAAACAAAAAAATTGGAACAGGAGTCAGAAATGTTGGGCATACTGCTACACAATCATACAATCATATTGTCACAGTTAGTATACAGAAATGTCTGATGGCACGAGAGGTCATGATGACAGGGCTCTTCAATAACTTGTCACTAAAGAAAAAAAGAATGTGAGATAGAAAAGACTTTGTATTAAAACAGTAACTAGCCTTTCATGAACTAAAATCCCATTCTGCAAGACAATAGAAGATTCTCTTGATCAGACACTATTTATTTGTTAGTCATTTCTGGTTTCACATTATCCACCTGTGGAGGCAGTCGTAGTTTGAATATAGCACTTGATATATTTTGATATTAATCAAAAAAAATTGAATGAGACTTAATATCAAGGTATTATTCGTTTTTATAAACAGACTACCTGAATACAAAACCCAAACATTCAGTGCAACATGACTTTTCAATAATATGATTATATATTCTCAGTACATCATATTTAAAAGATATTACATACACAGATAAATGTATATATGCATATGAAAAAACACACATACAAGAATACAAAAAAAGTTCATACATAAAACAAGCATAAGCAAAAGTGAAGGCTATTGAATGTTGTGATCATGTTTATTTTGTAAGTTTCCAAAAAAGCTGTGAGGAATTATTATAAAAAAAAAAAACATAATCAAGAAGACCATTGTGATGTTACAGAAGAAAAAAAAACTTTAATATCAATACATATAGCATATAATTTGAAATTATCAAGACTCTTATCATCAGTAATCGTTAAACATCTTTAGAAAAATTCAAACATTATTTGTGTTTCTGTCATGATGCAATATATGTGCTAAATATTTTATTTTGAGCTTGGATTTTCTGTAGGCTCTAGTTTTAATTTGATATAAGGAAATCTTGTCACAAAAACATCTGAGAATACCAATTTTAATTCGTATTCAATTGTGAATTTAATTAAAGAGGATATCTCAGTGATATGTATGCAGAATATATATGACCACAAAACATATTTCATCGACATAGGGAAGCTAGATTGAGTTGGAATAGTACTTATAGGTAGTTTCAAATACTTCTATGTAAGTGATGTTGATTTTTCCAACCAAATCAAGAAATGACTATAGGTTCACCACTGTCATCTCTGATTAAAAACATTTACATGCAACAGAGAATTCAACAAAATCAAAGAATTGCTATGGATTCAACTGTCACTTCTGTTGAGCAATATTTATGTGTAATGGAAGTCTTTTGACAAAATCAAGGAAAGTCTATGGGTTCACTATAATCACTCCTGATCAGCAATCTTTATAAGAAAAAAATTAAAACCATCATAATAAATACTACTCCATCTTCACTTAAAGTGTGGCTTTGCTACGTTGATGATACATTTGTTGTATGGCCATATCATGAAAAATTACTTCATATATTGTAGACACACATCAATACCATATGCCCTACAAATAAATTCACAATAAAATTAGAATAGGAATAAAAATTGGCATTCTTAGATGTACTTATGAAAAGACTCTCTTAGCAATACCAAAACTACAATCTACAGTAAAGCATGTAGAAATAATATACATCCAATTATGACAAAAACAAAATTTGGAGTTAAACTACCACTATGAAACAAAGTAAGGGAAGTTTGTTTAAAAACCAGAGCTTACGCATTCATGAAAAATGGTTATCCATCAACTACATTAAAAAAACTTTAATTAAATGCCAAAAAAAAAAAATCAATGAAAAAAATGAATTGTAGTCACTATAGTATATTCATGCATATCAGAGATAGTAGCTAAACTAAAAAAACTCTACAAACAGTTTAACATCAAAACAGTTTCCAAAGCTATAATATATTATGAGAAATCCTAATTGCTACAAAATCCAAACTAAAAATGATGGGAAACAAAAGCTGTATCTAAGGAATGTTATGTAAATGTGGAAGGATATGTATCAGTGAAAATAGCTGACCATTAAAAAATAACTGAAAGGCCAGACAACTTTTTGAAAAATGACAGACTAACCATAGGCACTGTAGTGCATCTATGCATCCATGTATAGTAAACAAATTTACAAAATCTGAATCAGCATATCGGAAAAGCTTTTCAAAGATACTATACATAATAAAGAATGCAACTTCTACAAAACTCTGATTGGAAATACTGAAAAAACAAAAACATGTGAATGAAAGAACATATAATGATGAAAACAGCTAACTACTGAATATAAAAATAATATTTAAAAGGGAAAGAATAAATGTACCTAAAGTAGCAGATCATTGATAAAAAAAAAAAAAAGTACAAAGAAGAAAACTTAAAAAAAAAAAACTGCTTATATGACAATAGCAAATAACTCCATAATTCAACTTAGTGTGACAACTTCTCATTAATCTTTTTCTTAAAAAAAAACTGTGAGAAATCAGGAGTACATTCACAGATAAGTATATGAATTTTTCTACTGACTATACCATTGATAGAATAGCCTAGTTGGTTTGAGTGATATTCATAAATATGAAGATATCAGGTTTTATTACCATGCTAGTATTGCCAATACCTGATAATGAGAGGAAAATAATACCACTCAAAAGATTGTGGGGTTACATACTAACCTCTGTGTTATTACTAATAATTAAATGTATTTGAAAAGTATTTTGAATTTTTCTAAAGAAATATAATAATTAATTCTAGATAATGAAAATAATACAACATGTAATTTGCAAATAAAATGCCATTATTACAAATTTTCAGACAAATACTAATATACTGCCATACACATAAAATTAAAAAGACATACATTTTGTATATACATTAAACTAAACTTACTTGAAATATTTTTAAAATATTTATGAAGCAAAATCGGATCTTCAACAAGACTTTGATAAATCTTTGGTATATCATCTAATTCATTAGGAGTAAAATTGGGTTGGAAAAAATTATTCTGTTGTGCAATATTATCCAATCTAGTCAGGAATTTGTTGACACTGAAAAAGTAGATAAACATATATATATATGTTGCATATTTTTGATTACTGTAAATTCTATTGTTCTAAGTATATATATACACGAGTACAATAATATGTATACATATGGTACTATCAAAATAACAAAAAAATGATTGGATGATGACTATTAATATGATATATAATTTAAAGTTTCTCTTGAATATTGCATTTGTTTGTAGGTTCCATTTTCATTAGCAAAACAAAAAAAGGTTTTTTTTTTCTTTTTTTCCCCCATAATGGCCAATGATCTAAAGTGTCTAAATCTATTATGAAAGTTCAAAGTAATAATTAAGGATTACTTCAGTGAATTTCTTAAAATAAATTTATTAGAAAATTAAAAAAATTATGATCAAGAATAAACAAATTGTCAAAAAGTAATAGTTTCAATGAGGATTGCTTTTGCTTACAAAAAGTTGCTTTAAGCTTAAATTTTTCTGTTAACTTAAATGTCAAAACAAAAATGCAATCAGATGAATTATTATTCCACAAAATATCTCTGAATTGATGACTGAAGAAGAAAAGTCTATCTAAGCATCCCTCACCCTAAAATGATACAATAGACTTCAAATCGTTCACTAAACAATTAAAAGAGAGAAAGAAAAAAACACTGCAGATATCAGTGAAAGATTAGATTCAGAAATTACTAATAATCAGCAACAAAGTTCATTAAAAATGGATTTTGATACATCTCAAGATAGAACAGCCTTTTGATCATACTTTCCATTTTACTGCTTCAAAAAAAATATTTCTAATTAAATATTGCTGGAAAACTAATCTATTTCTTTTCAATAATACTCTTCTATTTAATACAATAAAGTTAATGATAGCTTGCTGGCACAAACAATTTTTTCACTTTTTATAACTCATCCTGGAAATGGGTTTTCAGTGCTTTAAACCCTCCTCAAATTTCTATATTCAATAAGAGTGATGGATAATTGGTCTCCCAAGTCACAACATTACTATTTGTATACATCATAGAAGACTGGAACACTATGTACAATTGAATTAGAAAAATCATTAATTAAGATAATAAATGGAAAACATTAAGATCAGGTGATTAAAAATGATCATTCTATTGCTGTAGCTACAGTTTTTATATACCACTTTCTTTGGCTGAGCTATTATTCAACAGAAAATTGAAATAATTGATTTATAGAGAAAGATGAAATTTGGCTTTTGCTTCTTCATTTCCTCTAAAATATTAGATTTTTCATTGAAAATCAAACTCTGTGTTGTTTAATACAGTAATAAAAGTGTGAATCAAAGCTTAATCTATTATTTCTAAGTGCTCAAATTTCACATGATTTCCATAATAACTAACCATTTGGTTAGTCATTACATCTAAAGAAAGATGTCTCCATTAATCAAATGCTTCATTGTTTTACATATAATAGAATTCCAAAAATACAACTTTAAAAAAAGACTTGCTGCCCTGAATATTTTAAATGCAGCCATCAAAGCAAAAATGCTAAGTAAGTTCAAAAATGAATAAAAAAATTTAGACAGCCTTCACAACAACCAGTTAATACTGAATTAAATGATTAGCAATGTATATTTTACTCATAATTGACTGATATTATTAAAGATTAGTAATATATTTTGCTTATGAATGACTGATATTATTAAAGATTTGAAATATATTTTACTCACAACTAACTGATATTATTGAACCATGCCTAATGATTATGTCCCATATCAAAAGATCAAACATTCTAAATGATGTAACTTTACAATATTCAATTTAGACTCAAAAAAAAAATCTTAAATTTCAATCATTTTAAACTGAATTATGTAGATGATAATTTCTTGTGTTAATATTTCACAGAAATACATCGAACACAGGCCACTTTTCACTATTATTTCAATAATTTGAAAAAAATAATTTATCATTAATTAAAAAAACAAGTATTAATTATAATTTTATTCTAATAACTAGTTAAAGATTCCTACAATTTATTATTATTGATGGATTTGCTAACCAATATACTATGAGATTTTATAAATGCAATGCTTTCTGATCTTTTTTAGCAATAAAGTGAAAACAAACAAAAGGAAATATAAGTTATAGCAGTACCATTATAATATTTTAAGTTTCTGGAAAATGTGTTATTGCCTCATCAATCTTTTCACATAATAATTCTCACATTTTTAATCTTGCTTTGAGCAGTTTAACATAGTTGTGAGAACAGCAAATCCAACATTAGAAAACTGAAGTAAAGTGTTATAATGTAATGTGTATAAAGCCTATCAATGAATGTCACACATTCTCTAACACTCATTATCCCATTGAACATCTAGTGATTTTAAAGTTTATACTAGATAGCATACAGTTTGCTAATGAGTACAATGATTAAACTAGGATCAGATGATATATTGCTGTTCGTATGATAGCTTACACAATTATTATTCTGAGATTTGTATTTAATACTAGTTATATTTACATACATTCCACCCTCTCCATGTAACAATCTCATTAAACAACTACAATCTCTAAGCTAATAGTCCTTTGCTTTCCAGAAATTAAGTATTGGGGTGCCTTATTTTTGACACACCAAATTACTTCAGATAATATTACTAGTGCAATGCTAATAAATGTTGTTTAGAAATTTAAATACTGATATTTGAAATTAAAATATTTGAACTTTGTGATCAAATAAAATATAAAACTCTTTCTAGCAACAGTTTGTCTACTAAGATGAAAATTTCTAACAAGAATGCTACTTTGCAATACCCATCTAATATACAGAAACATCACAGTTAGTTTCACAAATACATACATATCATACCCAACTGTGTTAATAAACAGCATTAAAAATGAGACTCTTTCTGAATAGCAGCATTATAATTTTTAGCAGTTCCTAAAATGTCACATCTATGCAAACTCTAAATTTGTAAACTGCAATATCTTTTTTTCAATAAGTTTAAATAGAATTAAGAAATTAAACTCTTGCCTCCCCCCTTCCCCAAGTATAGACAGTCACATTTATATTACCAATAATCTTGTACACCCATACTAAATTTTTAAGCTATCTCTCAAGGAGCATGTATCTATTTATTTACATGTTAGTGTAAAATATATATATATATATATTGGTATTATCAAAAAAGGAAATAAATTTATAATTTTAAAATTTGTTAAACATTAATTTCTTTTATACAAATAAATAAAGTCACAAGAAAAAAGATCCTAATATGCATTTCTGCTAAACTAGCTTCATCAGATATCCAATATGCATTTCTGCTGAACTAGCTTCATCAATTACCCAGATTATCATACCCTCTCAAATATCTCTTCATTATCATTCATTATTTATAGATTATATTTTTTTCCCCATATGTCACAGCATCGGCTGGGAGGCGAACCCACAACCGTCTGCAACCAACTACTTGCTTGCAAGGCAGCTGTGATGACCTTTCGGCTAACAACACTTGATTGCAGTATAGGGTTAATGATGATTTACTGTTGCATGAGGCAACTTGTCACAGAATAGCTGGAATTGACATCATGCCTACTCACAAGGCAAGCTGACATGGTACAGCTGAAAGTGATAGGTAAATCTACAAGAATATCTGAAGTCCCTTATATTAATAGTTGCATGGAAACTAAACATTATACAAAACCAATGATATCAGGCAAAAGTATACCAGCTGTATATAATGTAAAAACATATTTTTATATGTTTTAATTAATAAATATTTGATATTTTTAGTCTGTATTTATCATAATCACAAACACAACAACTATTAATATAACAATCTCTAACTAAATTGATAAATGTATCTAAAAGATTCTAAATCATTAAGATTGAATGAAAGTTGTATGTTTATAAATTAATTAAATTGTAATAAGTACAATGAATACATACTGAATGACAGTGAAGACATTTGAAAAGATGTGATAACCTGGGTCAACTAATGAAGCTAGTTCACCAGAAATGCGTCTTGGAAATCATTCACCTTGTTCTGATATCTTAATTCATTTGCTTGAAGAAAAATTCAAATATACATTTAATAGTATTAATCTCAATGTATTTATAATATTAAACACTTGATATATCTTATATTTATATTTAAAAGTATGCATATTTCATAAACGAAAGAAAATTAAAACAAAATCATGTGTGATGAGTTTATAATAATAGATAAATCTTTAACTGAGTTTAAAGACTATACCGGGGCTAATATTAATATAATAACATCTAGCTTAATAATAGTTTATAAACAAAGCAAAGCAAAACTCCATATAGTAGTGCCACCTGTGCTAAACAGAGTAATCAATGGACGCCAGAAGGCTTGTGCATAAAATCCCTATCTAATGCCTATTCATCCAATATCCCCAGACTAGTTTCTGGCTTGTGGCCTTCGTCAGTGAGGAGCTTTGGATCTGAGAGCACTGCATCTAGATCTTAGGATCTAATGCAACCCTCTAGCAACCATCTTAATAACTTATAGTTATTAATAAATTGATATATTTATAAAAATAAAAAACCGTTAATTCGTCATTAAGATTATACAGGATTTGTAAGCTTATAAATTATATTTTTTTAAGTAATTCTTATTTCTCTTTATTTAAACAAAATAAATACAGTATATAAAATGTACTTTTTTATTGGTTTCTTTTTTTCACAATTAAAATGAAAAATATAGTGTAGCCCCTATTAATTTAATTTAATTAAATTACTTTTATCGCTGCCAATATAAGCAAATTATCGTTCCATACAAAATAACTACAAGTATGCATGACAATAAAATATGTTTAATATATATAACTAGACTATTCAAAAGTTGTCAGAATAATCCATTAGATTAATGGGCTGGACCAAAGTGAATGATCAATGACAAAATCCCAAGACACTCGTATAATAAGAAAACTTTTTTTCCCCCTCTATAAATTATAAATTTAATTTTAAAAGGATAGTTAATCGCTCAACATCTTAAAATTTTATAATTAAAAATATATTAGATTATTAAAATTTATCTTTAGCAATTATTAAATAATATTTATGGCAATAATAATTCATCGTCTAATTAAATATCTAACCTTATTTATGCTTAAAATAAAAATATCTAAACCGTTTTCTCATTTAAAAAATGAATTTTTTTTAAAATTTGCTCTTTTATTAAAATAAAATTCCAACAACATAAAAAAATGTTTGTATGTATGCTATAAACAGTTTTGTGTGTATATATCAATGGAGAATCTTTCTAATGCGATAATTTACTAAATTAGTATTACATATATAGACACAGGTATGTAATAAGCCTGTGTTTCAGTTGTTAAATTAGTATTACGTAACTTTTGTAAAGCAGAAATAAATAAATATTACGATAGCAGATGGAAAATGTGACGCAATTGAAACAAAATTACTTAAAGAAGGATGTGTAGGAGTTGCAACTTGATTTCGCATTTCTGACTGTGTATTTAGTAATATTTATAGATAACTTCATTATCAAGATGGGATATAGATTTGATGGGATTTTAAATCTGAATCGATTAAAAGCAAAAACAAAAAACGTTATCATTTTGGCATCTGGAGTTCAGTATGCTAATGATTATGCTGCCCTTGCAATTTGGAAGACAATCCACAGAATGTTTTCAATGTTATATACAAAGACTTTATATTTTAATCATTAATCTTTAAAAAGCTCAAGTTCTTTATTAGACAGTGGTGTTGTGAACCAATTTAAATATCTTGACAGTTTTTTTAATAAAAAGTTGAATTTAAATGTTGAATAAAATATAAAAAATATATAAATGTTGAATGCAGGCAGACTGTGCTGCTGCTTACTTTTAACAAGTTAAAAGATAAAATGTTTTATTGCAATGATGTAACTGCTGCAACTAAATTGTTAAATGGAAGTAAAACTTGATGTTCTATCGATATAACATAAAAGAATTAGAAAAAAAATGTTCTAAAAAATTCTTGAAATATGATGGCAAGATCATAAAATCAATCACTATGTTTTTCAATACGCTGGGTGTGATGCTCTTGTATCTACTAATGTAAAGTCTTCAGTGGACTGAACATGTAAAATATATCAACAATGTTAAACTTCCTAAAATGTTGTTTTATAGTGAACTTAAGCATACTTTTCATGAAAGAGACAAACACTTTTATGTTATAAAAATTATATCAAAATTATATTAGAGAAGTATAATGACAATAGATTGTAGTAGCCATAAACTATGCCATATTTTGTTCTAAGCCCCTCGTATATACAAATATATAGAGAGAGTATAATAGCGCTTGTTCTGTTGATAAATACTGATTAGAATAGAATACAATTGCTTATTGAACTGCAAGTGTATAGTTCTTTTCAACATGCATATTGAAGCAATGGGTCTGAAGTCCAATCCATGCTTCACAGCCTCCTATAAACTTAATTAGTATTGTAGGCCTGAATTAAGTTTATAGTCCAATATCAGCAGGGTTTTGCATTTAAATATTTTGTTTTAAATATTCCATTCTAAGATTAGATTTCTGTTAATAAAAATTGCTTGTAAAATCTATTAGTCAAACATATATATACGTCAAGCGTATATATATGAGTTAATGCAAAATTCTGCTGAAATAAAATACTTATTTTATTAAAAGAAATAAGAATGTAGTTTTCTTTTTAAATCTTGTTCAAATATTTAGTATGATTTGATTTTGAGATAAGCCCGCCAACATTTTCTAAAAGAATGTATATTTTTAATTAATTAGCCCATTCAAGGCAAATTAAAGATGGCCTTCTCTTTCTTTTTTAATTAATAAAATTCAAAGTTTAAAGAAAGAAATTTAGAATAAAAAAGTAAAAGTTATTTTTAGAAAGTGTTACCTTTAAACAAAGGAGCGCGGTGGGGCTTATCAAAATCTAAGATCATACAAACAATAGAAGATAGCTGACAAAGAGGGTATAAATAAAAGTGAGAACAAAAGACTTGGTTATTCAGAGTTTTCTTGCTGGCATTCAGATTTCACTTTTTAAAATTTCATTCAGATTTCTCTTGGGAGAACTCTTGCAGATTTTGCTTTTGCTTGTTGAGATTTTATTCCAAAAAGTTATACAACTGTCGTCTTCAAAATCATGGAGAAGTTTGAACATGCTCAAGCTAAAAGTCATATGAATTTGATGGATTCTACTATGCTTGGCTAGGCAAATAAATAGCTTTGCCTATCGCCGAGGTTCCTAAATACCATCAAAATGCCTTAGTATCCACCCAATAGTCATCTGAACTCTGTGCCGTGTCTGTAGGACTTTTCATAAAAGCATGCTACATATTTCCATTTTCATTGTCCGGACAAATACCTATCGATGGACGGATCAAGCTACGCTCGTCGATGGAACATGACCAAGGAACCAGGACGGTAATAGTATCTCTCCCCCATTGAACTATTTACTTTCTACTTTTTTTGTTCATACCCTTTTTTAAGTGCTTCACTGAATTATATTATAAATTGTCGTATTTAATTATATTTGTAATGTAACCATTTTTTTTATTAGACTAGTCTTAGATATATATATTGTGTGATCATCTATCTATATATATTTAACCCTTTTTCCTTCGCTATTCTTCATTACTAACATTTATAAATATTTCGTATTCCATTGCGGTTAAGTTGAAAGGTTAGTTTTTCATTTAAATCTCTTTCCAATTTTCATTATATTTGTAAAATTCAATGTGAGTTAGTTTCCTTGCCAACTTGATCTCCTCGATAACACTTCTTTTGTCCATTACTAGCTTATTACGTATATCAGATTTAGCTATATACGTTTTAAATAATTTTTAAACTCTGTTTTAGTGCAAAGCAATTAAAAAATGCTTTGTGAAAGATTTTTATTATTGCACTTTATCGAGGAGATTCGGGTTGACAATTTTAATAAAATTGGGAAGAAAAGATTTAGACCGCAAACATATTAATCTGTTTTTATTGTCTAATTAGTTTTCATTAATTTAGGGGAATAGCGGAGGCCATTAAATCATTATTCATATTTTAAAGTTGTTAATTAAACATATTATTTAACTATAAAAAGCTTGAGTTTCCTAATTTTATTATAATGCTTTATTTTACTTTTCTAATGATCCAGGCACGCAAAACACATATTTCATAGTACTGTTACACACATTTAACTATTTAACTCTGTAGGTGTTCCCGTCCACGTCTCTACCGCTGTTGCTAAGCTTTGTGGCTGGATGAGAAAATAATTTATGCGTGTCTCAGAGTTAGCCTCGAGAATAGGCGAATAGGGCAGAGGTCATAGTATTCTTGATTTAATATCTCGCGCATGGATGGCCTTGAGGTACTTTCGCCTAGAATTTGAACTGGGTTAAACCAATATACATCATCTGACTGTCACAGTTAATTTTTTTTCCGCATTCTGACGCCAACAACGTGGGCCGAATTTCGTTTTTTTTATTGAAAGAATAGGAATAGGGGATTTGAAGTAATAGATATATGTAGATTTTTTTTCCTCGGATTTGTACGCATATATATGTTTTTTTAAATAACACGAAATAATAGTTAGTTATATGTAGAATTTTTTGCTTCGAGTTTGTCACAGTGGGACGTATGCCATTTTTTTTAAAAAAAAAATTTAATACCCTGAGAAGTTAGTTTTAGTTTAATATATTTATATAAAAATATATGTATAATTTTTCCGAGTTTTGTTTCCTAATGTGAGCCAAATTTTTTTTTTTTAAATTAATTAACAAGTTAAATGTGTCATAAGGTAAACATTTTTTTTTCCGAGTTTAGTATATATAAAATGAATATTTTACATTTAGAAAAGTTAACACTCCGTTAGTTGTTGTTTTTTTTTTTGTGATTATAAAATGAGATTTTAGAGTTATAGCAAATTTTTTCCCCCTAATGAGTAGTTTTGTCATGGCCAGTTCGCTATATTGTTGTTTTTGTCGTATAAAGTATATAGCGTCAATGAGGTGGAAGTGTCAAATAAATACCCACCCTCCCTCCCTTAAAATAGCTTTCGTACTTTATGTTACTTTAGTACTGCTTAAACATGAGAAGTTTTGAAATAATAATGTTTTTTCGAATTATAGTGTATATTCGGTGTGTTAATATTTTGGTAAAAAGTACAAATAGATAATAAAATTATTTTTCCATTTGTATAAATTTTTGTAAAGATCTAAGAGATAACATTTTTTACATTAAAATGTTTTTCTAAGATCTAAAGTCTGATAACTTCAAATTAACACGTGTCAACGTACGGTGTCATCAAATATTTTTTCACTTTCTCTGCGTTTCGTTTCTTTAAATCAATAATTTTAATCATGCAAAAAATTTTTCCACTTTTAAATATTTTGCAAGCAAATAATATATAAGTAGAAGTTTTGTTTTAAGAAAATTCAAATTTAATTCAACTTGTGAAATAGTAAATGCGTATGTTCGTTTTAATAAATATGTATACGATATATTTTCTGTATAACATATATGTCAGCCACCTTTAGTTAAGATTTTTTTTCTCAATCGGATTATGCTATTGAATCATTTATTGAGTAACCGTTAGGTGAAGCCCTTGTTTTTTAGTGATCGTTTTTGGTGAAGAGCCCCTTCGTAACCGTTTAGGTGAAGACCCCTTACACTTTAGAGTTGCTGAGTAGCCTGAAATAATAGGTCTATGTCTGCAATCATTGCTTCCTTGTCATATTTGCGACCAGCGTTTACTAGCCTGAAATAATAGGAGTATGCGGTCTGCAATATGACAAATCTTTCTAATAAAATCATGTACATGATAAGAAAAAAATATTTGTATAAGTATATTTGTTTGTATATTTATATGTAGTCATATATATGCTTATTTAATGATGTACATATTCATATATATGGGTGTATATGGTATACACTTCGTTATAGTTAGGTAAAACCCGTTTTTATATATATATGTTTTTTTTAAACAGTTTTTGATCTCAATGCGTGATTATGTAAAATTGCTTGATAATTGTTAATCTATTTCGGGTTGTGACCAAAATGGTATTTGGTTTCGATCCCAGGTTCATAATTCAGAGTGGCGGTTATCATGGGATTTTATTTTAATTGTTTTTTTTGTATTATATATTTTGTTTTGTTAATCGTACTTTAGGCTGTTTAAATTGATTTTTTTTTTGTCATGAACAAAACGGTAGCGTGGTTTCGAACCCAGGTCAGACATGTTACCTTACTGAGTTGTATACGTCTTAGACTTAATTAATATTGTCGTTTAAAATAGCATTTACTTATTCATGCAGAGATTTTTTTTAAAAAAAGTGAAACTCAAAATAAATTTTAATCGCGCTTAAACATTGTAAATCCTTATCAATGTGTGCTTGGATCATTATCCATTAATATGTATATTTGATATGGCCATTGTCTTGTCGACTGGCGCCCCCATCAAATAAATTTGTCGGCAAGTGCAATCTCTCATATCGGAATACAAATAAACAAACCATAGGAGGTAGATGATCAAAATAAAAAAATGTATGCGTAGTGAGCCAAAATAATTTTTAAACATGACTTATATATATTTTTGCTCACATATTCCTTTATATATATATATATATACTTGTATATTAATGTAAATGCATTTTTTAGTGGTTTCAGGTGTCAGAGAAAGCCAGGTCAAGCTGTAAGTGGGTTATTTTAATTATATTAACATAGCAGTGACATTTTAATGAAATATAGAAATAAATAAAGTGAGGAGAATAGTATGTAGTATAGTTATTAAAAACAGACACGGCAGGATTTTATATATTTTTTCATGTACAAACTGATACATATAGGCATAGGTTTAAGATAGGACCTCGTGAGGTAGGCAAAGTTAATTTCTGAAAACATATAAATAAAACAGATAGTTGGAATTTAGAATACTGACTTAGTTTAGAAAGAACTAAATTTTTTTATATACAGAAGGATATAGCTCCTAGACACGTGATATAATACACTTATCTAGATTATTTATAAAAGACTAAAATACATTTTTACAAATAAGGTGGAGTGTTAGATAACAAAATAGCCAATATTAGGCAAAAATGGACCAACAGAAGAAAGACGAACATTATGACAGTGATGAGGAGATAGTGCTCAACCTTCCAAATATGGCAACATATATTCATAGTGACCAAAAATACAATTTGGAAGATCTCATCAAAGAAATGAGAGACGAAAACAAAATGATGATGAACATGTTCCAAGAATTCATGAATATGACATCACAAAGACTGAACCGTTTGGAGGAAAACATGGGTCTCCAGCAACAACATACTACCAGAACAAAAGTATTGCCAGATGAGGATACTCAGTTAAAATGGCAACATCAACAGAAACAAGATGATACCCAACTTAAATCATTGATGGATAATGAATTAGGAAAGGATATGCATACCTTGGACATGTCAGTCAAGCATCAAATACAGGATGGAGAAGAAAATGGACAGATGAATGAGGATAAAAAGGAAATGAACATTCGTCAACCGATGAACCCAATCCAGGCGCAACAAGGCAACCAAATCCTTACGCCAATAATAATTAATCCGGTAACATCTCCTGTGGCAAAATTTGTACATATACAATGTTTTAGAGGGGAACCGGGTGGAAACCCTAGACACCACCTAGACAGTCTCAAAATGTTTTTTCAATTCCAGAATATGACGGAACAAAAAAAAGTGGCGATCTCCAGTCATCATTTAAAAGAATCTGCCAGAGACTGGTGGAACACTCTATCTATACAACCACAAACATTTATGGAATATGAGAATGCAATGATGTCGATGTATTGGAGTGCAGAGCTGCAGGAAGGTTGGATGTATTCCATAATGCATGAAAGATACCCGGCTAACCATCAAGAGACTTATGCTCAGTTTTTTGTTAGGCAGGTAAATCAAATAAAAGCCCTAAGTGCATTCAATTATCCAGAAATGCAGATAGTAAGGATGATTAGGCACAACATGCCACCCTGGATAAGGAAAATATTAATAAGCACTCAAATGCAAGATATTCAAGGCACGATTCGGATACTAACTGACATTGACTACGGAAACTTAGAAGAAAACCAAAATGATAGGGCCATGAACCCGTCCAAAAGTACAAGGCAGTATATACCACCGGACCCCGGAAAATACAGACATTAAAATAGATACATACCTTGTTAGACTAGCACCAACACTGACCTGACCCTAGATATATATTAAGAAAAGAAAACACCGTAGTTAGTAACAAATTAAATATTACAGCAAATAAAGAGTAGGCTTGAACTCACCTGGCACAAAATTTTTACCTCTGACCTGAAGCAACAGCATTTTTTTTTAACATTTTTTTTTTTTGCTCACTAACTATTGGGAAATGAAGCAATGGATCTGAAGTCCAATCCATGCTTCACAGCCTCCTATAAACTTAATTAGTATTGTAGACCTGAATTAAGTTTATAGTTCAATATCAGCAGGGTTTTGCAAAAAAATTTATTATTTAAATATTTTGTTTTAAATAAATTCCATTCTAAGATTAGATTTCTGTTAATAAAAATTGCTTGTAAAATCTATTAGTCAAACATATATATACATCAAGCGTATATATATATATGAGTTAATGCAAAATTCTGCTGAAATAAAATACTTATTTTATTAAAAGAAATAAGAATGTATTTTTCTTTTTAAATCTTGTTCAAATATTTAGTATGATTTGATTTTGAGATAAGCCCACCAACATTTTCTAAAAGAATGTATATTTTTAATTAATTAGCCCATTCAAGGCAAATTAAAGATGGCCTTCTCTTTCTTTTTTAATTAATAAAATTCAAAGTTTAAAGAAAGAAATTTAGAATAAAAAAGTAAAAGTTATTTTTAGAAAGTGTTACCTTTAAACAAAGGAGTGCGGTGGGGCTTATCAAGATCTAAGATCATACAAACAATAGAAGGTAGCTGACAAAGAGGGTATAAATAAAAGTGAGAACAAAAGACTTGGTTATTCAGAGTTTTCTTGCTGGCATTCAGATTTCCCTTTTAAAATTTCATTCAGATTTCTCTTGGGAGAACTCTTGCAGATTTTGCTTTTGCTTGTTGAGATTTTATTCCAAAAAGTTATACAACTGTCATCTTCAAAATCATGGAGAAGTTTGAACATGCTCAAGCTAAAAGTCATATGAATTTGATGGATTCTACTATCCTTGGCTAGGCAAATAAATAGCTTTGCCTATCGCCGAGGTTCCTAAATACCATCAAAATGCCTTAGTATCCACTCAATAGTCATCTGAACTCTGTGCCGTGTCTGTAGGACTTTTCATGAAACCATGCTACATATTTCCATTTTCATTGTCTGGACAAATACATATCGATGGACGGATCAAGCTACGCTCGTCGATGGAACATGACCAAGGAACCAGGATGGTAATAGTATCTCTCCTCCATTGAACTATTTACTTTCTACTTTTTTGTTCATACCCTTTTTTAAGTGCTTCACTGAATTATATTATAAATTGTTGTATTTAATTATATTTGTAATGTAACCATTTTTTTTATTAGACTAGTCTTAGATATATATATTGTGTGATCATCTATCTATATATATTTAACCCTTTTTCCTTCGCTATTCTTCATTACTAACATTTATAAATATTTTGTATTCCATTGCGGTTAAGTTTAAAGGTTAGTTTTTCATTTAAATCTCTTTCCAATTTTCATTATATTTGTAAAATTCAATACGAGTAAGTTTCCTTTTGTTTGCCAACTTGATCTCCTCGATAACGCTTCTTTTGTCCGCCACTAGCTTATTACGTATATCAGATTTAGCTATATACGTTTTAAATAATTTTTAAACTGTCTGTTTTTAGCGCAAAGCAATTAAAAAATGCTTTGTGAAAGATTTTTATTATTGTACTTTATCGAGGAGATTCGGGTTGACAATTTTAATAAAATTGGGAAGAAAAGATTTAGACCGCAAACATATTAATCTGTTTTTATTGTCTAATTAGTTTTCATTAATTTAGGGGAATAGCGGAGGCCATTAAATCATTATTCATATTTTAAAGTTGTTAATTAAACATATTATTTAACTATAAAAAGCTTGAGTTTCCTAATTTTATTATAATGCTTTATTTTACTTTTGTAATGATCCAGGCATGCAAAACATATTTCATAGTACTGTTATACACATTTAACTATTTAGCTCTGTAGGTGTTCCTGTCCACATCTCTACCGTTTTGCTAAGCTTTGTGGCCGGATGAGAAAATAATTTATGCCTGTCTCAGAGAATGTTATTGGTTCATAGTTAGCCTCAAGTATAGGCGAATAGGGCAGAAGTCATAGTATTCTTGATTTAATATCTCGCATATGGATGGCCTCGAGGTACTTTTGCCTAGTATTCGAACTGGGTTAAACCAACATACATCATCTGACTGTCACTATATATATATATATATATAGATTATAGTAGCAACAAAATTTAAAATAATATAGTTATTAATATTGAGGACAGACATTCATGTATTCACTAAGACAATAAGAATAAAAAATCAATTAATTATCATATTTTTATTTTTTAAATAAATAGTGAAATGTCTGATTTTTGCGATCTTCTGGGACCACCAAGCAACTACATGCCATTTATTTGAGCCCCAGTTCTGCCCAAATAATTTGCACAGAGAAGAGCGATGCCAAAAAAAAGTCGAAGCTTATTACATAGCAAATGACCTCAGTGCCATTAATAGAAGAGAGGCATGCTTAGCTCTCTCCAAACAATGGACTAATTCATTAAAAATGCAAGCTCATTTGCATACATGTACAACAATTCACAACAGGATCTTCATTCTTAACTGTTCCAAATTGCAACATCATGCCTCTTACATTTCAGCATTACTGAAGTTTTTCTTTGTCTCACACATCAACATAAAATATATGATAAAATTATTATTTCTTTTCAAAAAATAATAAATTTGACTTCATTTGATAGATATTTTTGTCTATTACTGAAATAAACTTTAAATGTTCACATTTTGTTTCTGTAAATAATAAAAAATGAGGATGTAATCAAAACAGACATTACACATCATCGTTTCTAGAAAGATTATTTTCAGTTTATAAAATCAACAAAATATTACTGTTTCTCATTATTTTTAAAAACATGGATGAATATTTATTTCTCTTATATCTACCGAATTATGCTTTAAAAGTTTTAATTTTTTTAATATTTATTGCCAAATTACGATATTTTCTTACTGTAAATATAGCGTAGATTGTTTACTGCCAAAACTAGAATTTTTTAATTTGCTTGAGGCCATATTTATGTTGGCTGCTAATATAACATTATATTTTTGAAAATAAAGTATTTCTAGTCAAAATAAGTTATTAATAATTTATATTTCTTGATACCTAATAAATATAGTGCAAATTATTTTTTAAAAAAATTTTAAAACCGTAATAAATTTGCAAATAAACATGTTTTTGCATCATTAAAAACTGCAATGTCATAAAACACTGAACGTTTTACAGCCTTGGCAAGAGACACTGGTTGAACATGTCAGGGCGGGGCTTATATCTATTGTAAGAGTGGGAATTTTTAATTTCCCACCTTTTAGCATGGAATTTTCCAAAAAAAAATTATTATATTAAAATATACCATTTTACATGCATTTTAATGTATAATACTTATGAAAAAATTCACTAGAAGGCAAATTAGCTAAAAGATGAAATAATTTGTTTCAACTGGTTGTAAAGTTAAAGCTATGAGTATGGGATTTGAATACTAAATCCTGAAAGTGCTAAGCTAATATATTAAATCTTAAATTATAATTATAGTTTCACTAACATATGCAAAAAAAATCACATATTTATAATTACATTATTAAATATACTAATAGAAACATAATAGTGGTCTTGTTATCAAAAAATTAAGATCTCTCTAAGTAGATTCATATCAATTTTTAATATGTTCTAAAATTTATAAAACTTTTAGCATTATGCTCAGAAAATATTATTACACATCAAATTCATAAAGAATAATAAAGGATGAATAAAATAAGTATTCAAGATAAACTGAAGAAATTTTATTAATATATATAATTGTATACAGCATTCCAAAATAAAGAAATGGCTATTGGGGTATTATAAAATTTTATTTACATAATTTACTTTTTTTTAAAATATGATTGTGTATGGCATTCAGAAAAGGAAAAATATTTACATAAATATAAAATTTACAAATTTTAATAATTCTTTTAATGCTTTTATTGATTGTGGGAAATCTGTGTGTTTGTTTGCTAACTTTTGATCTTTTTCAAGTTAGAATGAAATTTTAAAATTGAGGTTTATATTTAAGTTCAATAGAATTGCTTGATAATTGATATATAACTAAGTTGTATCAACCTAATCCATTTGAAACACTTATCTTTTCAAAATGTGAACTAATTTGATAGATATGAAACAGAGGGTGGGAAAAATATGAAAAATATTCAATAATTTCATGTTGCAGTAGACTTTCATTTATTCTAAATAATGGTTGTGAGAAGTCAGTTTAATTTTTTTTTCATTTAATTTAATAATAATTTTAAACCATTTTAAACTCCTAATGTATATATATCACACTTAGTATGTGCACATAATTATATAGATATAGTAAATAAGTAACTATGTTTTCTATTTAAAATTGTTTCTAGTTTTATTTTAAAACAATTGTTTGTTTTTTTTTAAAAAAAGCAAACTAGAAAACTCAAAGCAATCACAAAAAGATAGCAATTTTTTTTCTTTAGCAATTTTTTTAAAAACAACTGTTTTAAAATAAATCTATTAATTTAAATACAAAACTTAGTTATTGATTTGTTATACATTTATAATTATGTTTACATACTAAATATAATATATTGTAACAGGATATATATATATGCGTTACATTCAAATTTAATAGTAACTTTTTTTATCTAATACAGAATTAAAACCAAACTGTCAAAATGCACAAATAACGAATTATTAATTTATTAATATGTTAGATTGATTTAAATATTAAAATAAGCTTTAAAAAAATAAATAAGTTATAGAATCGAAGCAAAGATTTTAATCTTTAAATAAAATATATAATAAAAAACCTTTTTTTTAAAATAATAGCGAAGATTTTTTTAATTTTCAAATATAAAAATTACAAACAGATCCTTAAGGCAAAATGACATTTACAAAAATGATTACAAAATAGATAAGAGTTCCCACCCAGAGATAGAGACACAGACCTCAGTGCAAAACCCAAAATCTTACCTTGGACACAAAGAATAAACCAATAAAATACAGACATGAAGTATGTTTGATGAATCCTGCATTCCAGAGATAAGGTGCCTAGGGACTATAAAAGGAAAATCCAAAATATAATTAATTAGTTGGAGAATCAGAAAATTAAAGTTTTGAATTCATCTGTAAAAATAATTTTAAAAGTTATCGCTGTCACCAAAAAAAAATGTAATTAGCTTCATCGTGCTTCCTTTGGTGCAGCCGGCCGAAGGCAGCTTTCATCTCCACGGATCCCAGGATCAAACCACTGGTACCGTCTTCAGAAAACATCGTAAATGCGTCTTCATAAATCGTCATCGCCCACAAGAAATGGATCTTGTATAAATTTGGATCTTCCTCGCGAAGGAACGAGCACGAACAAAGGAAAGTATAAATTTATAAATGAAACATAAACTCTCTTAAGTTTAAAATCTTCAAACTTTATGTGTCTTTAAAATGAACTATAGACTTTCTGAGCAAACCTGAACTTTTATCTTTCTATAAACTTTGTGATTTTAAACTCTTAGCTAAAGTTTTCAACGTAATCTTTTAAAAAAAAAAAAGTATTGTATTTTATTTTTGTTTATTCGTGTTTAATTAATATCTGTTTGTAATAGGGTAGGGGTTTGCAATTGCAAACTTAAATTTAAAAAATAGAAACACATTGTTATTTGTGCATTATTAAATTTAAAAAGAAAAGTAGGTTATATAAATTTGCAGTAAAAAATAAGTTAAAATATAAATGTTATCTTAAAAAATGATTTTAAAACCTTAATTAAACTAAAGATTTTTGTTTTGAATTAAATTAATAAAATGATTTAAATGTTAGTTGAGTGTAGATGGCTGCTAGACTAGTTTAAATATGTTACTTTTAAAGAGGGTTTTGATTTCGGACTATTTGTTTCGTAGTTGTGTCAATGCTGGTGGAGAGATATATGGACGTTTATATCAATGTAATGTGAAGTGTGTTAGCACCTAGGGTGACGAGTCCAACTGAATGCATGACCCCAAAGAGGTAGTCATACCATTGAAATGGATGCAGACGTATTTCCTGCGCCATTGACCCATTCCAGCTCTATGGATTTTGGACGATAAGCCGGCAAGATAAGACCGCTCTCCCATCCATACGTAGAATTTCTTTTTATTATTTTATATGCATGTTTCCTTCGCCTGACAGATGCACATTCCTGCGGGACGAAGGCCATGTCTTCTCCAATAATATCACGCTGTTCAGATGCACATTCCTGTTGACGTGATTCTATGCTAACATGTTCATATTGCATTGGTTGCTGATATATATCTGGAAGCGAGTATTGGTGTGGCTGCGGATTTTTAGTCTGGAGTCAAGTGATTTGAAAATTTGTGAGTGCGTCTAGGTAGCTCATCTATACTCAACATTCTAAAATTTAAAATTAAAGTTAAAAACAAATAAAATAATAATGGAACAGAATAAAAGATAAATTTCTTCTTGTGTTATAAAAATTAATTTTTTAAAGTTTGTGTGTTATATATGTAAATAAAATCTTTTTGTGTGTTATTAATACTGACAGTGATTGCTTTTTTGTTTTTTATTATTAAAAATATATTTTAATAAATATATTAAGTTTCTGCGTCTACTTGAGCTAGTGACTTGGGCTGACGGCCGTGATCTTAACAGCGCGTATCTGTCGACTTTATAAATTTTCTAGGTTCAAAGTAGCCTAGTGGCGCTCTGTCAGCAGATGCGGTAAGACTGGATATTTCATCATCACCGACCGTTATTAAGAATATAAAATAAAAATTCATATAACATTAACTTACTGCAAAATATCTAATGATTTACATATACTATATTTGTGATATTGATTTAAAGTAAAATTACATATATTAAGTGAAGTTCATTTATAATATATTTACACGTATTATTATATATACATACTAATTATGACCTATACATAAGAGATATACATTTTAACTTATAACAGGAATATCTAATGATATATATATATATCAACTATAATTGTCCAGTCAATTTAAAGTATGATATAGTTTAACATTTTCATTTATTGTGCATGAAATGCTTTTATTGACTAAGTACTAAAAAGAAATAAAATAATTTCAACCACAATTGCAGTTTTTAAATTAAACTGAAAATAAAAGCATGGAGGTCCAGAAATTAATTAAATTTATAACAAGGGATTTACTTGATTAATTTCTGGACATCCCCCTCCCATGCTTTTATTTTAAATTAAATCTAAAAAACTCCAATTGTAGTTGAAGAAAAATTATTTTACTTATGTTTAGTGCACAGTCAATAAAAGAGTTTAAAATATAAAAAAAAATCATCTCTAATATTGTTATTTATTTATACTTTTGTTTGCTTGTATTTGTTAACATTTTTTAGATAGCATATAATTGAAGTCATGAAGTTACATACAGCATAGTTCATGGTTCCACTGTACAATGGAAAGCTGCAATTAGACAAAATGAATATTCAAGTCATTTAGGAAAAAAATTGCTGCAGAAAAAATTTAAAGGCAGTATTACTAAATATGAACAAAAAAAAGGATTAGCATGTAATATATATGGATATGTTTGTGTTTCAAATATATCATAACATAGTTATTACAAAATTCATCTCTGGTATATTATTCTTTTTTTTTTGTCATTCTTGTATTTTTTTCCTAGGAATTAGCATGACCATACTTGATGAAAATGCCTGATGATGATGACAATAAATACATTAACATTTTTTTTAAAAAGTAAGTTTAAAGTCTTCTTTTTAAATAATATAGATAAAATTTGAAGACAGTCATAGCCACTCCAGTTAAACACCAGTCTATCCACATATTAGCAGAAAGAGTAAGGATCCCTGCTGTTGGATGGTTGATTGTCAAACTACTGATTGTTAAAACAAAACAAATATATGATCTGAATTTGACGGGAAATTTACAGAATAATAATGGAACTTGTACTTTCAAGAAACACTATTCTCATAGTCTACTTTCGTAACTATCATTGTATATTGTCAAAACTAAAAAAATTATCTAAAAACAAAAGACTAAATAAATAATTCTGATAATAATCATATGGTTAAGTGCTCAGGACATCATGTTATGTTAAAGCATCTTAATATCAAGCAGATCATAGTTCCATTCAGTTAATAAGATTTATATTTTATTACACTTGGCTGAAAGTCAATCTACGAATCTATCAATATGCTACAATGAATTTTGACAGAATTCTAATTTTCAAAACTTTCATTTGAATTATTTTATTCACTCATGAAAAATGGTTGAATATCATATCATGTAATACATCATTTTTGTTTTAAAAACCATTATAATAAACTGTAACAACTTTAAATAAATTAAATATTAATTTCACTTATAAATAAAATCATAAAGAAAAAGATTTGTATTTTATAAATCTATGCATGTACTTAAAATAAAGACCACAACATTAATAATAGCAGTCATAATAATAGTAGCCATAGTAATAAAAAATTGGTATTTTTAAAAATTCATGGGAAAATTGGGATTTAATACTATTACCAAAAAAGAGCAAAATAGTACCAACAATGATTAAATAAACAGCATTCAATGAGAATTACTGTCAAATTTTTTTATTAAGTGGATTTGTCTTTGACAGAGTTCTTAAAAAACAAATAAATAAAAAATAGTTTTACAGATTTTAGTAAAAATAATAATCTAACTATGTATCTAGAAAGAATTTATTCTATAACTTAAAAAAAAAATTGAATTAAAAATATTACTTTAGGATAATAATAATAAAAAAAAAACAATTATATATATATTAAACATCCCAAAAAAAAAAACATTTAAATTAAGTAGATTTTTTTAAAGCAATTTCAAAGACTAACTCATAATAAAAATGAAAAACTATTAATAATAATGAATTCATATTTAAATATTTTAAAGTGGTAGTCAATAGATAAGACAGAAAAGTATATTGCTGGTGAGAAAAAAATCCTAGATCAATTATATGCTTATGCTGAGTTTTAAAAAATCTCAGTTTGATAAAAATGTAAAAAACTAGATTATTAAAAAAAAAAAAGTTATTTAGTAGATCTTCGAAAGTGAATAGATCCCAGCCATAATTTACAAGAGAAGAAAAAGTAATTCCTTAGTGGGCAGAAGCACTATTAATGCATTGAGGCTAAAAATTGAATGATAATGATGAGCTGAGGATTATAAAAAGAATGAGAATCACTAAAATAACTTCAATAATATTTCCGCAATGCAGAAAGCAGAGTGAAACCTAATGTAATATACATCTTCAGAAGTACACTTCTTGAATTATTAAAAGTGATAATACAATGTGGCGGAATAAGTTTCATTTAAACTTCATTGTATTAATGGCATCTTTCTGATTTCAGTAATATACTACACTAATATATTTGAATCAATCAATATTATATTTATTTTTTTTTTACTGTATAAGTAGCTTTAGTATATTAGTATAGTGTTAGGCAGTTTTGGTTTTCTATTTAGGTATACTATTTAAACATTTATTTATATGTTTTCGAGTACAATATTAAAAACACACCCACGTGTGAAATATATGTAAATTAATTTGTGAACACTAAAATTAACGGGGGGGGGGGCGTAAAATAAATATTGATATAACAATTTTTTCTAAACTTTTCGAATATGAAAATAATATGATTCAGAATCAAAAATGTAAGAATAAATAAATTCATCAATCCCTTGGAAAATAAATTTATTCTGGAAAAATAATTAACTATTAGTACTTTTTTACATTAAAGAAAAACATTTGTATAAGGATAGATCTGCTTGAACTTTTGCCTATTATCCCCTAATGGGAGATTAAAACAGGAAAGAATTTGAAAAACAAAGCATTTGATTTCAGTTCTTTCATAAACTATTTTATCTAAATTCTAAAAATGGATTTCTAATTTTTTTCCAAATTCCTCAATCATAATAAGAGTAGACGGCATTTAAAAAAATATCTTTACTATTGCTTTATGCAATTTAGTTTAATGGTAGAATGATGAAATCTACTGGTAAAAGTTCCTACATTAATTCTCTGCTTCATTTAGTATATATATATCAACTAATCATCTGAATGATAATATTTATTTTAATAAAGCGCGAACAGTACCTGAATGATAGTGTATTCAACTTAAGAATTACTTGCTTCAACATCGCATGATCTTTCAAGTTAACTAAATATGACTATTTATAACAATATTTGTATTATTTATCTTTTAAGCATAAATCTTTATCTTCTATCCCCCCCCCCCCAAATTCATCTAGTAAAAAAAAATCATTTATTGTATTTTACTGCTGTGCATATATTTAATTCTATAAAAAAACACCTTTCTAAAAAATTAATCTACTTCCAGTCTAAGTTTGCTAATAATCAAATATATCAATGATTTTTTTTTTTTTTTGAAACACCTTTCTTAAATGCAATGATCGTGGGGTTTTTTCCTGTCAAAAGTGTTTACTTTTTTATTTAAAAACCAAAAATTATAAACATAATAATAAAACCAAAAATTACCCCCTCCCCTTTCAAAACGTCTTTACACCTTGCCCAAAACCCAAATTCATTTTCTACTGAAAAGTGTGTCTCACATTTGAGTGAATCACCTTTGTCTATTCTTCACCTATTAAATTCTATCGAAAATCAGATAATTCAGTTAATCAATGACTCTTAATCCTTTTTCTTAAATTTTATCCATCTCATTATTGCCAATCTCAGTCTTTTTATAGACATTATGATCACTGCATTTCTGAATTTACTATTTTAAAAGAAATGTGCATTATTTGATGACTGCTTCCTCAATATATTTATGGATAGATGGGTGGATAGTAGATAAAAGAATGGATAGACAGGCGGCAGGTTAGGCAGGCAAACAGATGTATAGACATGATCCAGTAAATAACTAATTGATGATCCCTCAATTTTGTTCCAGCTTTTCCCCTATCGCAATTACAAAATTATTTATCTATTGATCTTTCTATTATTTTTTATAATGTTCAATTTTTTTAAATAAGGTTAATAAATACAGTTATTCTGTAGAATAAACATTTTTTTTCATAACATCCATTATTCAAAAATTTTAAAAACTTCACCATTTTCTAGTATGTTAATACTTTTTAAAAAAAAAAATCAATGTTGAACAAAAAAGTTTTCATCGGGCTTTTTTATACATTAAGAAATAACAGTTATATATAATAAGCGTTGCTGTTTTTTAAAACCATCCAGTAGGATTCTTGAAAATATTTTTAAAATGTATTATATCATTTATAAGCAGCTTTGATAACATGGATCTTAAGAATATTATTTATTATATTTCTAACATATGATAACATTGCTATATATTTATAATTCCATGTAATTCATTTGTCAGGAAAACAATTTAAGATAGATTTATTAAACATTTGTGAAAGTCGAGATTAAAATTAATCACTAGAAATTGACTGAAATAAAATGTTTAAATAAATCTGCTTTTGAAATAATGAAATCATAAGTTTGATAATATGATGTAATTAATACGATATATTGCTCAAACTTGTTTTAGAGCACAATGATAATATTAACGGAGTTGTACACATCTGTTAGTGTGTGGGTTTATGATGCATAGAATTAAACATTTCCATTATCTCATTATGATCCAAAATGACAAAATATAATTGCTGTCTATAAAATTTTATTATAAAGTAAAATATATTACAATAAGTACAATTTAAATCATTAAAAAAATTAAAATTTACTATATCAACGTCATTCAATCAGATTACAAAAATATTATCAACAAAACACAAACAATAGAAAGGCTTAAATTCTAGTGTTTCAAATGCTTTGTTTTTAAAGTTTACAAGTTCTCTATCAGAAGATATATATGTTGAATTAACTAGGTAATAGTTATCCTATAATTAGTGATAAAAATCAATTACTCTTCATGGCTAATTTATTACTGCTTGTTATTCCTTAAACAATTTATTCATTCAGCTTTTCAAATATGGGATATATAAAATAATAAAAGGATATAAAATCTGGATATTTGTCAATGTAAATTTATGGCTATAAATAGATGGTAAAGATATATTAATTCTATCAATTGACAAAAATTATGCTATTTGCTTTAAATATATAAAAAAATGTTATAAATCAAAAGCCATTAAAAAAAGAATACAAAAAATATATACCTTCTATTGACAAGAGTAATAATACTAAAGTCGATTCAAACTGTACTAATTCCAAGATGAAATACTTTTATTCTGACTAATATACTCTTTCATCAATAAAATTATTCAATATAAAGATTTGAAAGAATTCTTACAAAAAAATCAAACAATTATTCATACAGTGAAATTCAAATAACAGCTTTGTTTTGACTGTAAATATAATTTATAGTACTATATTAAATGTATCTAGCAAGTCATTCTGAAAAATAATAAAGTGATTAAATATTTCTGGTTCTATGCATTGTAACTCATGATACATTAAAAAATATCTATGCAACCATCACAATTCTCATCCTGTTTAAAAACAATAAATTATCAAAACTCTTATGTCTATAAAATTTATAATATATATATATAAACTTTCCCAGTAGTGAAGATTATATTATAATGAATAGTAATACTCCAATACTGGTTTATTAAGTAAAAGAAATATTCTCAATCCAAAGCATAACATAAAACTCTTTGAGAGAAAAGATCAGTTGTCTTTACTCTCTTACTTCAATTCATTTATAGAGGCCAATCTAAAGCACTTTGGAAAGAAAACATGAAGATCTTAAATTGATCATATTACTTTTTTAAAACTATATTTCAAATTGCTTTATGTTAAACCAGTGTTAATCATAATTATATTTATATATAAAGAATGGGGCAAAAAAATGAACAATTAATCAAATATATGAGATATTAAGACAAATTAACATTTGGTAAACCATAGATAAAGGTGATTATATTTATTGTATATCAAATGCTACAAAATTTCAGTGTTTTGTGATCTTAAATTTCTCATATGATAAAAGTAGCTTTCTCAATGACAAAAGTAATGTTAGAATTGTCTTACACTACACTGATTCTACTATCTATAAGTTAAACTTTATCTTATCCATAATGTAGTAAGTAAGTTTACAAAAAGATTCTAGTTTCAATAATAATTTATTATTTCTAATGTATACAGTGATGTGTAATCATACAATTGGGATTTACATTGTTGTTCTAACTATCTTTTTATTTCCATTTGGGTTCTGATGAGTCTATGTTGTCCAATATGGTGTGAACATTAGATCTTTCACATATTTGTTATCTGATTGTTAGCTGCCCCCCCCCTTTTGCCTTGTTGTTAGTTTGGCATGTTGTATAATGTCCAAGTGTCCTCAAATGTTTTTGACGATGCCAGGAGTTGGTCTCTCTTCTGGATTTTAATCATTGTTTTTGAAAAAACCTGTTTTATAGTAGATTGTGGGTGTTCCATGATTAGTTTACAATGTGTAACCCATATGTTTTAGTATTGATACTATCTTTCGGAGATGAGATCAGTTGGAAATCTATATTGGTGTTGGAGAGTATGATTTCTCGGATCACTCTGAATCCCATACATTGTGAGAAAAGGTGTTCCAATGTCTCATCACCGTTCATGCAAATGTTGCAAGTAGGGTCTATGTTGTGACCATGTTTGTAAAAGAGGAAGTGATTAGTAGGTAGTCCATTAATGTTGTATTTAATGAGGAAGTCTAGGTATTTGGCCTCTAGACTCCATCTTTTAAAGTTGGATATCAGTTTCTGATTATTGTAATAAAATGTGTTGATTATAGGATGTAAGATTGGATGGAGGATTGTGTATGCTTGCCATAATGATATTTTAGAATTGAATGTGGAGTCAATTATTGGGCAGAACTGTTTGATAAGATTTGTGGTTCTAATGATCCATGTTTGTCTGTCTGGTGGGGGTCGGTCACTGGGTGTTACCTTTTGAAGGAAAGTTTTTTGGAGAATTGTGTTAAAACCATATGATGCTACCAAGTTGTGTATGACATTGTGGGTTTTTTTGGTAAATCAATGCCTGAATGGAGTGGAGAGCAAGACCCTTTAGCTTTCTTGGTCACTGAGTGCCTTTGAGGCTGATCGCGACCGTTTTACCTTTCCAGAAAAGCCTTGAGCACAAGCCATTTATTTTATTTATGAAGCTTTTGTTGCAGGAAGAGGTATGCTATTTTTGGCATCACATTCATGTTAATTAGTGCTACCTTGCCAGGGAGGGAAAGGTAGACTTGTGACAAGGAAGTGATGAATTTGTTTGTTGTTTCTAGAATGTTATACTGAATCTCTTTGGTCATTGCTGGGGTAGATTTGAATATGTAAAACCCAAGATATCTCTGTGGCTTGGCAGAGAAGAGGGTGTTAATTTTCCTTCCTGAAACAATTTGCCAGGAGGCAGACTTGCTGGGGTTGAATTGCAGCCTGTATTTCTCAGTATAGTGGCTTAATATTATTTGTAGCAAAGGAATATGTTTTCATGATGGTAGGATGATCATTACATCATCCATGTAGGCAAACGTGTTGATTTCTCTGCTTAAATTGGGTATAAAAAGACCTGGTAGATTTTTTTCCAAATCCATCAGGAGAGGATTTATATATGCGATGAAGCATAGGGCACTGAGGGGGGAACCCTGAGGGAGAGTTTGTGTCGGTTTAAATCCAGAGGTGATGTTACCATCCATAGTGATAAAAATTTCCCTGTTGTATAGTAAATTGCTTATGATCTGGACAGCAGCTGCAGGAACATCATACTCGGCCAAAATATTTAAGAGTATGTCTATATGTACCAAGTCAAAGGCTGTAGCAATGTCCAGTTGAATAGCTATCGGTCCTGACTTCCGGTGGATTCTGACATAATCAATGATGGAGATTATGTTGCCCATTGCATGTGCAGTAGAGGGTCCCTTCTTGGCATATTGGTTGTTAGATATGTGCTTTAAGACATTTGGTTGGATGAGGTCTTTGATCACGGACTCTACAATTTTAATTAGCAGGGGTGTCATGAAAATAGGTCTGATGTTTGAGAGATCCAAAACCTGATTTTTTTTTATAAATGGAACTAGCGCCACTGGGTAAACGTTAGGTATCACTCTATTACCAGTTGCTAGGTAATCCACCATCTTCTTCATTATGGGAATTGCAAATTGATTGAGGTGTAGGATAGGAATCTGGGAATCCCATGTAATCTAGGATGTACACCATCTGGGAAGGAAGATATTTTCTGTTGGAGTAGGTTTTCTGTGATCCCATGTGGTGCCTGTGGATCAATTTCAGACCAGGATTGTGTGCCATTGAAGATTGCAGTTTGCATTCTTTGCCGGAAGTGTTCTTTTATTGTGTTTTTTTATTGTGTTCATCATAGGTGTTCCCAGTAAGGTTTTCCCATCTGCAATGATGGAGGTGGGAGTGGTTTTGTTATTTTTCCCTCCAAGTGCCCATCTCAAGTAGCCTTTTGTCCAGTGATGTTGTTGTGATAAATAGCATTTGGCTCTCCTAATGGATAGGTATTCCGCCAGGGATTTTTGTCTTGATCGGTATAGGTTTTATATATATCTTGTGTTTTGATAGGTTGACTTTGGAGCGTCTGAAGCTGATTCTCTATTTGTATAAGATCTCTGAAGAGGCCATTAGGGCCTTTGACTTTCATGGTGTGGTGTTTTAATATTGTCTGTAGGATGCCTATAAATGAAAACCAGGCTTCTTCAGCTGATCTTGAAAGGATGTTGATTTTGTGAAAATATATATAAGATTCGGACACTATGGCCTCTGTCATGATTGATTTTGTTACCATCCGCATGGTTTTGTGAAAAGCCTCTGGGGTTGGGAGGCCAGCCATGGTTTCAAGAGTAACACTATAAGGGCCATATGGTCCGAAAACGAAATTGGTAAAAGTTTTGCATTTAGATGAAAATGTAAATCTGGTGAATAATATAATAGGTCTATTAGGGTTTGGTGGGATTTGGTGTAAAAGGAGTAGGATCCGGGAGGAAGGAATCCTTCCCCACACATCAAGTTTTCTATTTATCAGTGGAAGAAATTTTATGTCAAAGCAACCATATGTGGTGTTAAAATCTCCCAATATAAGTAAAGAGCCTGATTTGTTGCTAAGGATAGCATTTAAAATCTGAATGATTTTGTGATAGATAGTAGGATTGTTTGAAGTGTATATATATATATAAGCTAGATTTATGCTGTAGCCCCAATAGTCTATTTCTAATAAGATTAAGTTGTTATCCAAATAGAGTATACAGAATTTATTTGGAGGAAATTTTTTGTTAATTAATACTCCAACCCTCCAGCTGCTGAATGTCCAACTGAAAATTTAGTGAAGCCCATAGTGGCAATTAATGTTTCTATTTTAGTGTCAGTGTTATTATGGAATTTGGTTTCCCCATTAGAAGGATGTGGGGAGAGTTAATGCTTATCCAATTTCTAATTGCGTGAGCACGGGCCAATGAGTTGAGGCCACGGACATTAATCCCTGCAATTTTATAGTTCATAATATAATGTCCCTACCCCCTTAACCGGCCCCTGGTCTCGGGGAGAATTTAGAAGTAAATGACTATAATTGGTTTCTTGATCTGATGCTTCTTCCAATGAGAGTTGATGTAGATTTGATTCCATGAGTACTGGAAGGTCCTCATTTTCCATAGAATCTGGTAATTCCAAATAGGGATCATCTTCCATTGGTGCTGAATCAGTATCAGAGTGCTCAGAGGTTTTTCTTTTCTTTTTTTCCCATGACACTTTGTGTTTATTTTGTGATTCTTGTGAATCTGGTTTTAATGTAGGTAGTTGTGTTATAAACCCAGAATTCATATCGTCATCTGAGCTTGATTTATCTGGAACATCTGATTTCCGTTTATTAATATTTGGTATAGCTTGTTGTGTTAGCTCTACTTCTTGCGAAAGATCCTGATTCCAATGTCCAGATAAACCATCCTTTTCCCCCAGGTTTGGAGTTTTGGTGTATGCTGGGTTGAGTTTTTTCCTTGGTTTATTGGTTTTGTTACTTTCTTTTTGAGGATGTGGAGTTGATTGTATTTTGTTTACTTTGTGACTTTCTAGGTGATTGGGTGTTATTTTTGTCTATTTGATTCTATTGCATCTTTAGAAAAAGAAAAAAACAATGTTATTCAAAAATTTTGTTCTCAACACAAGTTTGATCAACAAGCTTGATTCAGAAAATTGAGTTATTTTTATTTTATTTTGAGATTTAAAAAAGCCTTAAAAGAATGAAATGTAAGTTATCACATTACTATATTTTGTAATTAAAATTTTATAAACTACTCTCATGGTCTTCATAAAGTAAATTATTTTTGCAATGACATAAAATTACTTCTATTTCAATCATTGAATCCAATACCTGCCGTCACTTATGAACTTATACCAAAATGGTTGTAAAATCCCTCCCATTAAAAAAATATCTACAAAACTATCACACTATTATAATGATCACAAGCAATCAATTATAAAAATTCTATCATGCTGTGCCTACAACACTTATGATTCTAATACTTTAAAAGCAGAGTTAACTTTTTTTTAATAAATTTTTATTTCTAATGCCATTTGCAACTAATTAATTTATTTTAAAATTTCTGATATCTTGATCAAATAATATTATAAATGGATAGCAGCATTATTACCTTACTTTGAAATGCAACAAGTATGATGAAAACAATTATTCATGGGATAGTATTAAATCTATCACAATTGCAATATATAAAATAAGCTATCTAATAATTGTGGGGTCTAAAATATCTTTTTAAAAATGTCTGACATATATAGGCCAAACAAGATAGTTTTCATCAATTGAGAATGAAAAATTTTGCTGTGTATTGACTAAATTGTGTAAATAATAAAGTTATATATATGTGTAAGTGTAAAATTAGTCAATATACAAGACAATAAAAGTCACTCTAGAAAGTTATGCAAATACCATAATAACCTGGATCTGCAAATTTGCATTGAGATAATAATAAAACTAATAATTTTTAATAGTCATTCATAAGACTAGTCATGAATTACTAATAAAAATTATTAATGTACTTTCATTAAGTGATTTATGTCAAAAGTTGTGAGGGCAGCACATTTGACACTTATCACACTGTAATGATTTTCTATATATATACTGAATAATGATAAAGATATGTGTAAGAGAATGTGGTCTAGGCCAACTGATCAGTGCAGGATCAGCACAAAATGTGCATCTTGTGTTTGGTCACATGTTTATGATTGCATCCCTTCACAAGTTGTTAAGAGCAGATAGAAACCAGTCATTACCTTGCACAAGAGTGGTGTAGTACACTACAGAAATATTATAATAATAATAAAACTGTTTTATGCAAATTATATCTAAAAACAAAACATAGTATTTAAAATGTCAGGAGACTGTTAAAGACATTACTAGAGACCAGTTCAATGCTAACTATAATGTGAGCAGTAAGATGCTTGTGAAACCAACAGCCCAAGAACAGTAAAATATGTTGAAGAGAACATTATGGTGAAAAGCTAATAAAGAAGAGCTAACAGAATGAAATAAAATACTGTATAATAAATGTGATGTTGCAATTTAATATCATAAAGAACTGTGCTTGTATGATTAAGACTGAGTTTAATTTATGGAATTCAACTAGCAAACTACTAGTTGAAAATACTAACAAGTTGCTAGTATTATATATAATGAATAATAAACTTTTTTTCTTTATGTATTATTTCCAAAATAATATTAGTTTACAGCTATCTTAGTTCAAATTTGGCCCTGTACACATCTATTGGCACAGTCTCAAGAACCTGTATTAAGCATCAGTTAATAACATAGACATACAACATGTCAATGCAGATTCAGGACAATGGCAAATATATATTAGTGATGTTGAAAGATACAAGATAAATAATAACATTACAGATAATAAGTTGAAAATTGCTACCCTATTGTGGATGTGACAAAAGAATGTTCTGCAACTAGCAAATTATTTCTGTGACCTGAAAATATTTCATACAAGCAGTTGAAGCAAATTTTAAATTCATATTTCAAACCAATAATTTCAAAATACATACTGCTACTTCAGCTTTTGAAACAAAATGCAATCACCAAATGAAAACATTGAAAGTATGATATATTATTGTGAGAATTATTGAAGGAATATGAATTTAAAGACTGCTTAGAAGAGACGCTATTAAACCAGTTGTTTTAGGGGGTGTGAGATGAGAAACTTAGACAAATATTGCTGAATCTACATTTAATTATACTGTCACCATTGAATGAAGAATAGCATGTGAAACCATTATAGATCATGTGCTAGAATTTAAAAAATATGGCAGGCAAAATTAAGCCAACCACATGTATAATAAATAAGGTGAAGGCACAGATAATGGAGAAGAATCCTAAATAGAAACCCAGTGTCTGTTATTGCTGTGGAGGAAAGAACACATAAAAAGAATGTGATTCATGAAATATAACTAGCATAATTGTGGATTGACAGATCATTTGTCAAAGGCTTGTACAAATGAATGACAAATGACTAAAGCAGATTTAATTGCAAAATAATATATTATGGAGAGGAGTTGTTATGAATGCTGTGAATGTTAAATAAATAAAGGAAGTTGAGGATACATCAAATTTACTAGATGTCAAAATTTGTAATCAAATCCTAAAAGTGGAAATTGATAGTGGGCAGGCATATCACTCATCTCTTTTAAGGATTGGATAGTCATTAATAGAAAATAGAACAATAAAATATAAATTAAAAAGACAAATTTACAAATGTAAATAGGAATCCTATTAATATAAAAAGAATGGTGATAGCATTAGTAAAAATAAACAGACATACAAAAAATTTCCCATTATATGTAATAGCTAAGAATCTTAGCCCTACATTAGATCGTAGCTCGTTCCAAATCTCTGGAAATACCCAATGAATGCGTCAAGCAAGTCAAACTGAAAATTAAAGTCTGAAACAAATTTCCACAACTATATAAGTCGAGTTTAAAGAGACTAAATACTAAACATACAAAAGAATGGATAAGAAATGACATGGGATACCAATTAAGTTAAAAATTGGATTAAACAAGGCTGGCCAAAAAAAAATGACCAAACTATATAGTGCTGCAAATTTGGAATGCTCAGAAATGTCTACATGATAAGAATATATTTTTATGACTGACCAAGTATTAATTCCAACTGAGAGGAAGAAATGTGTGCTATAGTTACTATATAAAAGCACCCGAGAATAATAAGCATGAAAAAACTAGCTCGCTCATATGTTTGGTGGTTGGACATGAATAATAACATTAAAGAAACAGTAAAAAAATGTCAAGCTACTCAAAAAAAATGAGGTTATCTGTAGAGGAGTACAAACCATAGTCTGAAGCTACAAGATTTGAAGGTATCAAGTTCAATATAGAATAGATTATCTGGATAAGAGTTACACTGAGGAAAAAATGAATACCAGAAATTATAATTAAATAACTGTCTAAACAAATATGCAAAATTAAGCTAGAATATGGTAGAGAAATAAGATGGTACATTATCCATATTAAAAAATATTTTATTGAGATAGTAGAAATAATGGATAAGATTCTCCAAGAAATAGTGACAATATTAAAAAGAATGCATTCACCATTACAGAAAAAATATTGAGGAAAAATTGTCTAGTTTACATTTACAGGAACTATCTCCTACATCAAATAGTGAACTACCTATTGAAGAGGAAAGATCTGTACCATTTCTAAAAAGGGCTAGACTATGGAAAAGACCTAAAAAATCACAATATTTGCAATTAAATTCTACCCTATTTCTATGATGAAGAGAAGGTATTGCTGTGTACTGACTAAATCATGTAAATAATAAATAAAATTGTGTGTATGTAAAATTAGTCAGTATAAAAGACAAGAAGTCACTCTGGAACTAAATAAATGCATAAATTACGCAAATACCAAAATAACCTGGATCTGCTAATTTGCATGAAGATATATAAAAAACAAAATGGACTATCTAAAATGTCAGGAGAATGTTAAGAACATAATCATAGACCAGTTCAGTGCTAAGTATAATGTGAGTAATAAGGGGTTTACAAAACCAGCAACACATGAGCTGTTATATATGCTGAAGAGAACACTGTGATGAAAAGTTAACAAAGAAGAGTTAACAAAGTGAAGTAAAGTACTATATAAGAAATGCAATGTTACAACTTAATGCTATAAAGAATTGTGCTTGTGTGATTAAGAGTGAGTTTAATTCATGGCATTCAACCAGCAAGTTACTAGTTGAAAATACTAACTAGATACTAATATTATAATTCTGAATAATAAACTCGCTGTTAAGTTAAACTTTTTTTCTTTGTGGTAATAGTATTAAATCTATCACAAATATAAAATAAATTATTTAGTATTTGTGGGAATTCTAAAATATTTTTAAAAAGGCCTGACACATATATATATATGTAGATCAAACAAGATCATTTTCATCAACTTAGAGTGAAGAATATACAAAGGTTTATTTAAAACAATATGTCAAATCAGTCATCAACCAACAGGCATTATGATATGCACAAAACATTATTAAGAAAAGTTTTATATGAAAACTATTTCTATATATAATTTCAATATGAATATACAAGATTTAATTTTTTAAAATTATTCCCAACGCACAAAATCAGAAATATTCAGCTATCTAATAGAAATAGATATATGTCAAACAAGCAGTCATAAATAAACACTATTTACTATTATGCCAAAACCATGGCAACCTTCATTATAAACACTAATGTCGTCTTTTTTAACAACTTTATTGCCTTCATTTTTTTATTCATATTCAAAGAACTAATCGAACGTCATTCTTCGATAATGTTTTGGAAGAAAAAAACGAATGGGAGGGGAGAGGATATATTGTTAATACTTTCTAAACAATAATATGACAAGTAAATCCATCTTTTTTTTCCCCCACATATGAATTGATATTCTATGTGAATGCACAGCAAAATTCCAAAAAAAAAAAAAATGATATATAAAATTCCAAGTTTCTATATGTATTTTTTGCGAGTATAAAAATGTATATATATACAATTTTGTGTGCTTATATACGTATTTTTAATGTCATTGTGTAAACAGTTGCCAAAAAAAATTTTAAATAACATCAGGGCAATGACATTAATTAAATGTAATCCATCAGAACATTTGAATAATATAAATGTTTGAATTATTCCAATCTGATCTACAACTGACAAACTTCCTGCACTCACATCTTCGGCAGCAACCACTTTAGATGAATACGTTAATGATTATTAGTAATCATTTATTATATCATCCCAAAGTTCAGATATAAGCTTTAAACTAATTAAAAATACGTTTGTTTGCTTTTTAAAATTAAACTTATAGTACCAATAATTCAACTTCATCTCACTTTTTCCACGTCTAATATAATTTTTGGATATGCTTAAACTTTCATTCTATCACATACATATTTTAAAAGTGTGTAGTGTTATGGAAGCTTTTTTTTAAAAAAAAAAAATCTGATTTAGATTTATGAGATGGTGCAGCTCTCTCCATTACAATTTTCTAGACTTGAAAAAAAAAAAGCTGACTTGGGTTTTAAAAAAGAAGTATTGCCCTTTTCAGTACATTTATTCTGTATTTTTGAATATATATGTCAATAATGAAGTGGGTTTGCATATTTACGAAAGATGATTAAATGATAACGTAAAACTATCACAAATTAATTTACATTCATAGTTTAATTAATAGAATAATTATTTCAAAAATATGATAGCATTTAACATTAATATAATGATCAAATAATTATTAGTACGGTAAGTTTACTACATTAAATTATATTTACCTCCATTAATTTTTATTATGCTCGTTTATAAAATTTGTATTTCCATTACGTGCAACAAATCAAAATAACTTAATAGCAATAATATTTTATGATCACTTTAATTTTGTTCCTTAATTATTAAAATGAATTATATAGAAGTAAAAAAAAAATCATTTATATATATAAAAAAATATAGCATCAATTAATAAGAAGATTAAGCCAATGAAAAATCGGCCATTTAAATTTAGCAATACTTCATGAAGAAAAAAGCAAATGTTGTGGTTCTTCCAATGACGACGATAAAGCAAGAAAGTTAATTTCAAAAACGATTGAGAATCTTTAATGAATTGAGGGTAAATGGCCTTAATAAATAAAAATATTAAATGGATAACAGAAAGATTAAATTGTATAAGTATACACTATGACATTTACTTTCTATAATCTTAACTATATACACTCATTAATTGATTTTATAGAAGCATAAACCCAGTTTAAAGGACAATTTTTACACATGTACTGGGTTTTTTATTTTAAAAAAGGTGAAAAAGGAAATGTTCAATGGAGGCTATATTTATTATTTCTACTGTAGCTGTTTATCTATAGAAGGAAGTATAGTGCATTCAAATACAGAAAAGTAAAATTTGAAATTTTTTTTCCAAACTACAACAAGAATAGGATTTTCTTTCAAGTAGAAGATCCATATTCAATTTCATCTAGCCATCAAATTGATTAAGAATGGACATTTTAGTTAATAGGTAAAACAAAAATGGAATATCTAAAATTCTTATCATCTAACAGTAGATATGTTTGATGAGTAATGCCTATTCCTCCAATGTTCCTTTATTAAAATTAATAGAAAAAACAATGTAGTGGATTTTTGTAAGAGGGCTTTTATATTTTTGACCTAAAAAAAGGGCATATGGCTTTATTGCTCAGAATTTCATAAGAAGTTCAAGCGTCAGTTCTGCAAGTGCCAGAATCGATCCTGGAATCTCCGATCCCAAGATGGACACTACCAACTATTCCAAATCATCCAGGGCATTTCTGACCTAATATATATATATCCCTTCATCTCCATTTTACCCCATTATCAATCTGTTGCCGGATGAAAGCCTCAACAAATTTAACCCAGATTTTATAATCCATAGCTTATTTTCTCCAAATCAGAATAGCAAACTTCACCTCACTCATCTATCTCACATATGGTCCCATTCTAATTTTTTTTTGTACAATATCTTGGGATCCAATTAAAAATTTCAATTATTTATATATAATCCTTTTAGAAATATGTCCAGTTATCTTCTATTTTAGCCTCTTAATTCTTTCAAGGATGTTAATGATACCTGTTTATTCTCTCACCCATATATTTCACTTTCAATCACTCCTTATTATTCCTAAGTTACATCTTTCCATACTTTAATGTGTGATATAAAGTTTTTGTATTATTTCTATGTTTAGTATACAAGTTTGATAAAACATATCTATCAAAAAAATATTTCTCTTCAAACACTGCACATTTTCTAAATATTAAGTGGTTTTTATCAAAAGCACTTTATTCAAATTTAATTCCATGATTAATTTCATTCATTATTTTTTTCATCTGCATTAAAAGTCTCATCATGGTACTTACACTTATTAACTTCTACTAATTCATAATAATCAATCTTAAAACCACTTACTTTTCACCATTATCACACTTTCTTGTTTTTATCTGATAATTTACATAACACTTTCTCAAGCTCTCATACATTATTTTCAAAAACAACCAAATCTTTCACAATACTTAGATTACTTAAATAATTCCTATTTAAAATGCTTTTCAAAAAAAAAAAAACTGATATAAAAAGTTTCTTACTGTTATCATGTAAAGTAATCACTTCTGATAGATTTTTAACAAATAGTATTCAGAATATGATGATAAAAGCATTAATCACTGTGCAAGTATTTATAAAATCTGATAGATTTTCATAATTTACAAATCTAAAGCATAATGAAAACTCATACTCTTTAATACTTTCTAAATTCTCTTAATACTTAGATGTGATCTACTATACTAAACCCACTTTTAAATACATCTCATTCTTCAACATTATAAATTAATTGTAATTATCTTGATAAACTTCTTGCATAGAACTAACTGATAGGTCCATAATTACTTTCAACTTTTTCATCTTTCTTAAAAATAAATTTCAATATTATTACTGCATTTTTCCAGTTATCTCACCATTATCATTTAGATTATTTAATATATAGTCTTTCCAAAATTTTCTTTTTTATTTCTTCATTTGGTTCTCTTTAATAAATAACTATAATTTCATTATTTTCTGAAGTTTTTACATTCTTCATAAATTTATTGCATGTCTCACTTCATTTTAAATGTTTGGGGTGTTCTTTGTAGAAACACTCATTTCATGTATTGTTCCTCTTTTTAGCAATAGTTCCATCTTTTCTTATTATTGCTGAAACAACTTCCCATACTAAAATGTTGTTTTATACTTTGGTGACATTTTATTTTCTCATGAAGCTTTTACACTATCTTTAATTTTTTTGTACTATTTTATAGCATTCTGATTCTTAATACTCAATGGATTATCTTCAATATATTTGTATTATATAATTATAAGGAATTTGAATTCAAACTTTCAAGCTCCCTACATCTATCCAATCTTTCTTATACAACTGATATTGACCACATACATGTGAAAAAGATAAATAATCTCCAATGCATATATTTTGTGCACTCATCAGTTAGTCCCAACCACCATCTTCCACACATATATAAAATCAGTGCTCATTTTATATTAAGATAGCAAATCTTTAAACTTTAATGGACAAGCTTCAATCTTCTCCATTCTTCAGCCATCCATTTCATTGAAAATCTGAGGATGTAATGTTCATAGTCCTTGTTTATGCCAATATTATTGTCATACCCATGTTAACCTTAAGTCAACCTAACCCATTACACATTTAATTATACTGAAGAGGGATGGACAGAATACAGGCTGAATATGTAATTTAAATATATATGTATTTTATACTAAACTTAATGTAATTATAAAGGACTTGAATTCAAACTTTCAAGTTCCCTACATTTTTCCAATCTATCTTATACAACTAATACACATGACAACATATATGTGAAAAAGATAAATGATCTCCAATATATGTATTTCGTGCTAAACTAGCACTCATCTGTTGGTCCAGATCAGCATCTCCCATACATATATTCAATGAAATGAATGGCTGAAAAGTTGGAGAGTGGAGAAGATTGAAGCTTGTCCATTAAAATTTAAGAGATTTGCTATCTTAATATAAAATGAGCACTAACTGTGTATGTGTATGGGAGATGATGATCTGGACCAACTGATGAGTGCTGGTTCAGCATGAAATACATATATTGGAGATTTTTCACATGTATATGGTCATGTATATCAGTTGTATAAGATAGATTGAATAGATGTAGGGAGTTTGGAAGTTTGAATTGAAGTCCCTTATAATTACATTAAGTTTAGTATAGACAATATACATATATTTAAATATATATTCAGCCGGTATTCTGTCCATCTCTCTTCTGTACATTTAAATGGGCATATTAAGGTCCTATGTGTGATGAGTCAGAATGGCTTAAAGTTAACATGGGTTTGACAATAATATTGGCATCATCAAGGAATATGAGCATTCCTTTCTTGGATTTTTATTGAAATGGATGGCTGAGAAGTGGATAAGATTGAACCTTGTCCATTAAAGCTTAAAGATTCCTATCTTAATATAAAATGAGCACTAATTGTATATATGTGTGGGAGATGATGATCTAGTCCAACTGATGAGTGCTGGTTTAATATGAAATATGTAAATTGGAGATCATTTATCTTTTTTACATGTATGTGGTCATGTGTATTAGTTGTATACGATAGATTGGATATATTTATATTATACATATATATGGAATATTATTTAAAACAAGGTTTAAATTTTTTAACAAAAAATGCTATAAGATAATGGCAAGCTATTACTTATAATAATGAATTTGCTGTACAATCATAGTATCCTTTACCAAAAGATTATTTGATAACAAAACTTATATTTCAGCCGATTACTTAACATAATGCCTTAATCCAGCTAAATAATTTGAAAGTTCATTACTTTAAAAAAAGCATATAATATATCCATATTACTGCTGTACAAAAAAATGGAGGTATAATAACATCTATCTAATTGTGTTTTGTAACAGGCTTTTTCCATATAATAGTGTCTGAAAACAATTGAATTCTGTTTTTATATGATTTATTTTTGATTATCATGGTGTAGAAATATTTACTTCTCTTTTGATCTCATATAACAAATAAATTTGTCTTTTCAAAACCTTTCCTTTAATTTATTCTAAGAAAAAAATATTCCTAATTATTTTTCTAAGACATTACTTTTAATTTTTAAAAAAAAATCTCAGAAATTGCATTTTAAATTATTATGTAAGCTTAATAAATGAAATACAGTCTTATTATATACCTGTATCAATATATGTAATATATAGGTTATAAGAGCACAGGTTTTCACATGACCATCATTCACCACTCTATCTCATATCACTGATACACTTGAACAAATATATGTCGAAAAGATAAATAATCACCAATATACGTATTTCATGCTAAACCAGCAAACATAAGTTGGTCCAGATTATCATCTCCACACATATATGCAATAAGTGCTCAGATATATATTAAGATAGCCAATCCTCATACTTTAATGGACTGGCTTCAATCCACTCCACACTCCAACCCTTTGAGCGTTCCATCATCAGATTTTCAATTGGATGGACGGTTGAAGAGTTGGAGTGGAGTGGATTGAAGTCTGTCCATTAAAGTATGAGGATTGGCATCTGAGCACTTATTGCATATATGTGTGGAGATGATAATCTGGACCAACTAATGATTGCTGGTTTAGCATGAAATATGTATATTGTGGTTATTTAGCTTTTCAACATATATGTGTTCAAGTGTATCAGTGATATGAGATAGAGTGGTGAGTGGTGGGTTGTGTGAAAGTCTGTGCTCATATACCATATATATGTAAGCTTAAGTAAATCTTAAAATTTGTTTCTTTTTATTTGAATGTGTGAGCAATAATATCTTAAATTCTCACTTTATCACATGACTGTAACAGTGAGAAAAATTAATTTGAGAAGTATAATAAATTGTTTATATAACAAATAGAGAATAGTTTAAAAGAAAATTAAAATAAGAGTGAACTAAATTTTTCTGTTAAGTAAGTTACAATTTTCCATTCTCTTATTATTAACTACAACAGAAAGTGACAATAAATAAAATAAGTTATGCATGTATGCAATAACAGTTTTTGCCCAAGATTTGTGTTCATGAATCAGTGAGATTATTTTCTTTATAAATATTAATGTATTGTATAAGTATATCTTTATTAATAAAAAAAATGTATTAAACAATTCAAAACAAAGCAAACTCTCCATATAGTAGTGCCATCTTGTGCTAACAAGAGCAATCAATGGATGCCTGAAGGCCTGTGCATAAAATCCCTATCTAGTGCCTACTCATCCAATATCCCCAGACTAGTTTCTGGCTTTTGACCTTCATCAGTGAGGAACCTTGGATCTGAGAGCACTGCACTTAGATCTTTGGATCTAATGCAACCCTCCAGCAGCCACCTTTTAACTCTATTTAACTACAAAACTATGAGAATGAAATTGAAAACACAATTAATATTTTCAATCCAAGCTCAATAGCTTATATAGTCATATGGGTCTGAACTCAATTCAGCACCCATACATTTTGGTGTCTTTGGCTCTTTAACAACCATAGCCACCATTATCCTATTAGGCAGGATTGGTGTTAAACCACTAAAAATCACATGATCACTATCTCATACTAGCACATAATTGTTATTAAACAATTCAAAACAAAGCAAAACTCTCCATATAGTAGTGCCATCTTGTGCTAACAAGAGCAATCAATAGATGTCAGAAGGCTTGTGCATAAAATCCCTATCTAGTGCCTACTCATCCAATATCCCCAGACTAGTTTCTGGCTTTTGACCTTCATCAGTGAGGATCTGAGAGCATTGTTTAATAACAATTATGTGCTAGTATGAGATAGTGATCATGTGATGTTTAGTGGTTTTAAAAAATGTAAGTGCATAAAAACCAAATCAAGGTTTTTAACATAGATTTTTGTTTAGCTTGTTTTAAATCAATTATATTAATCACTTTAGTCTAAAATAAATGTTCTATTTTCCCCATAAATTTTTATTTTACATAAATTTTTCAGGAACATATCTATTGTGTAACAATAGAATCATGCTTAATATCCATGGTATAAGCATGACATATAAAAAACTTCATGATTAATACAATGAAAGTTTTCAGAGTGAATAATTAGAATAAATCTTTTTTTCTCACTAAATGCAAACAAAAGAAACTCATAGAAAACTAAACAATTAGACCTGGTATCACAAAATTGACAAACACTATTGAATGGAATAAAAAAATATTACAAGTGCCACAGTTGAAATAATAACCATACATATAGACTTTTCACAGTGATTCAGTTTTGAGTAAACACATCCTTATGTTTTGTGAGCTTATTTACCTTTAGTTTTTCTTCAGAAATTTGTTCATTGTACTAATTTATGTTTTTTTATTTTTTTTCATACACATACAAACATTAATTTTGATCATGAGTCAGAACAAATAATATCAAAAAAAAATTGATTAATATTGAAGTGGAGAAAAAAAAACCCCATTTCTAAAATAGAAAACTGTTCAAAACATTTCTAACATTGGCTAAGGAAAATCTTTATTTATTAACAGTAGCTGAGCATGCTTTTGGCAAGAGAAGCCAAATTCATAGCACTCATAAATCTAGCTTCTCTAGCTGAACTCAAATTATGTTAATAAATAAAGACACAAAATAAACCTTCACCTTACATTAGAAATATTTTCAGCAACTAATTACAAACAAATACAAAAAATGATAACCACTTTGAATATAAAATAGAAAAATGATTTGCAAAATCAAAAACAAGTAGCAAGTGATAATAATAATAATAATAATAATGGGGTAATTATTTGCAAAAAGATTAAGCATCATAAAGTTCACCAGACTCAGGAAAATAACATAACATTACAAGTTATGCTGAAATTTCTAGCTCAGTAATAACCCTGCTAAACATTATCTCAAAGTGAAAATTCTGAAATCAATGGTCTGAAGTTTTAACAAGACATATAAGTTTATATTTTAATTTTATATATTTAAAAGATTAATTTGTTGATTTTTTTTAAATGCAAGTGTACTGCAGGCATAGCAATTAATTTATATGCATTTTTACATTTATATTTTTGTAAGTAATATACATTAAGCCTATAACCTTGGGACTATGCACCTAGATGCAATAGTAGGATCTCTTGTGTTAAGATTTGTAGAGGTCCCTACTGTTGCAACTAGGCACATAGTCTTAATATATATTACTTACATAATGAGTATGCACGTAACAAATTATTAATTACAATTTATGTTTTTGATTTTTTTTAAATGGTTGTTTTGTTAAGATAACTTGGCCTTTAACCATGAGCCTGAATAAAATTACCCCTAAATACAAGTATTTTAATGTAAACTACAATAACAAAAATAAATGGCATTCCATTTTTAAGAAATATCACTAAATATAATTAATCTAATATTAATTTTACATGATATACAATCAGAATAAAAATTATAACCCATGGAAGCATGACAACCTTTGGTAGTGATGAAGGCTGCATAACATTACAAACATGTTTTTAAATAAACAAATGCATTTGGCAGCTAATTCACTAGCCCAGATTATTTTGAAACTATTATCTTCCAACTAAGAATAGCTAAATAGTAATTTAATAAATAATATTATAGGCTACACAGAGTGACTAAAAAGATAAGCTGTCAAAAAAATTCAGAGATTTTTTGACAAATCCTCAAGTAAATTTGAACCCTATCTCAAATGGACGACAAATTTTACATCATGAAGCTATTTATTAATTAATAATTTTAAATAAATATTTTAGCTGCCAGTTTTAAATTATCTTGTTCAAGCAACACATTATTTTACAAAATTGCAAAAGACTGATAAAAGTACCAATGAATTCTGAGCTATCTCATTGGTTAAAAACTCATTCAAGTTATAGCAAATAACATACTATTTCATTGAAGAAATTCAGGCAGGAAAAAAATTATCTCATCTATTTACCCATAAGCCTTTGTAAACAAAGTACATCTTTCATCCAATATAAATACAACCATCTAAACATAAGCAAATAACTAAACAAAAAAGATATCCTAAGGCAACACATATCCACTGTTCTCCTATAAAACTTAAATGACAAAAATTTTAATCAGAAAATCATGACAAAACATAATACAACAAGATAGATAGAAATCATTATTAAGTATGAAATAAAATTCAAATTATAAAAAGTGTACGCATGAACACACACTGATAAGCTCATCCATCCAAACTTTCATTTTCAGTAATTATATATTAATTACATGGCATTATTAAAATACATTCCTATTTTACATTCTTGAAAATCAATTCATGAAAGCAGTATGTTCAACTCTGCATAACTTTAATGATCACTATTAAACAAGTAAGTATTCTATCAATATATATATATATATATATAATAAGCTTACAAAAAAAAAACATCTTAAGTGTATTCTTGTCAATATCCACTATATTTTGTTCCAAGCCTTATTTGCATGTACTGTATATAGCACATAACTCACATTTTACATATTAGCACTGATTCCAATACAATATGTATTGTTTATTATTTTGCAGAAGTATAGTATTTTTTGATGTACACATATATAAATAATGAACATTTTTTTAAGTATGCAATATTTATATTATTATATAAATATGAAAGTTTGTTTGTGGCATTATAATTCAACAAATATTGCACCAATCTTGAAGAATCTTAAATGATTTTCTTTCTTTTTCTGAATAGAATTTTACTAGCATATAAATTTTTTCTTTGTTTTAAAAAAATTGTAATTTGTAATATAAAAATACATGGAAAATCTATACTATAATAGTTTTTGAATTACATCTTAAAAAATCAAATAGAGGTCTCCACTTTTTATCATTATAGAGATGGAAAAAAATTTAAACAAAAAATAGTTTTTGATAAAGCAAGATAAAATTTGATTTTCTAAATATATTTTAAATTAATTAAATTGTCTTTGTAATCATGTATTTAATTTCTCATTTGAATAATGACAATTTAGATTATTTATAATAATGAATTTGATAAACTTTTAGGATTTCAATTTAAATATAATTTAACATGTGTTAAAGTAAAATTTAAAATGGTACGAAACAGCAAGAGAAATACTACTTAATTTCATAAAAGTTTACTATAAAATTGATAAGCTTTTAGAATGTCAATTTAAATATATTTAACATGTGAAAAAGTAATTTTTTAAATGTCACAAGTATAACACCAAAAAACATGAATTCAATAAACTTTTGTCATTTCCCTTTAAGTATATTCTCATATGATAAATTAAGATGTTGTAGCCTGTGTATTGAAATACATACTTGAGAAATCAAAAGATTTTAGTTTTTGGTAAATTGAGTAATACTTTATTGAATAAATATATTTTAAATTATTTAAACTTTGTTTGGACTAGTATTTCTCATTTGTATATATTACACTTTGTTAAAATTTTATAGCCTTTTAAAAATTATCATGTAAAAAATATAAAATAATTTATTTTAAAATTATTATTTATTGTAGATAATAAAACATTTTTGTGCTACTGCTGTTGATAATTATTTCATGTAAATATTACATAAATTTATTTTAATTATCAAACTTTTTTAGTAATGCAAGCAGACAGCTACAAATGGATAGAATTAGCAAGTAAATACTTTATTTGGTATTCAATACATGAAAAATTGAAAATAGAATACAGCTCGAGTTTGAAAGTGAAATAAATAAATATATTTTAATTATCAAACATTATAAATCAGTGATAAGATAGTTAGAATACTGCAGTAAATTAGGGAAGGAAATTTTTATTTGACATCCAATATATCAAAAAACCAAATAAAGTTTAGAAAATAAAACATTAAAAAATGTCTACTGTTCATAATATAACATCCTTATATATATATAAATAAAAATTAGAAATATATTTTAATAGTCAATTGCATTATATTCTTTAATTTTTTTTATTATTTTACTAACATGTGAAAAGTCACAGATCAGCTTTGCTAGTTGAGAATTAAAATATCTTTAAAAAATGTTTACATGAGATGATAGTAATACCTGAGTTATCAGCAGCTGTTGATAATCCATGTATTATTATTTCATGTAAATATTCTTTAAATATATTTTAATTATCAACTACATTACATTCATTTAATCTAATAACACAAGAAAAGTTGTTATGATTATAGTATAAGCAATTTTTTTAAGAAATTATATCATTATCAGTAAAAACTGAAAGAGCACACTTACATATTTTTCTCCTGTATGTATTCACTCATTTCACATTTATTCAAAAAATAAAAACTTTCTGTGATATATCTTTATTTTTTAAAATCAAATGGACTACAAAACATCATTTTCATCTTACAGATTTTGCTCTTTTTGATGCAATATAATAAGTTCTATAATAAATATTTTATCAGTTCATACACAACTTCAATAGCTTACCAAAAAAATACTTTTTAACAAAATTAAAACTTCAGCCATTTCAAGAGATCAAAGAACTGTAATAGGGATATGGATTTTTGTTTTCATTATTCCTTTAATAGATGATTGATTCTTTTTGAATATATTGCTAATTTCTGAAATTGATTTTTTTCCTCCATTATAAATTGATAACATACACTTTATTGCTTTTTAAGAAAAGTACAAATTTTCTGTACTAAATTATGCCTAAAAATATTTTATCGAATAAAGGACTACACTATGTCAATTTTTTTTTTTTTGGGGGGGGAGAAATGTTTCATTCAGAGATGACATTGGATTAATGATATGATCCTATACTGAAAATATTTCATGATATACTATGCACTTAATACAATAATTAATTTTAAAATGTATGATCATTTTTAAACCACATAATATACAATCAAATATTATTTTAATAATAAATCATAAAAATGATATATATGTTTATGCAATTTTTAATTACTTTTTTTAAAAAAAATGTTTTTTCAAAACTCTTTAATTATAAAATAATGCTATAACTAGACTGGATAATTCACTAATTGAGAAAAACTTTGTGATATAATAGATATAAAAAAAAAAGTCACTAATAAATCTGAAAGGAAATGAAATTACAGATAAAATCAATGATTTTAGGTAGAGGAAATTCATCATACAAAATAGTAACCATATGTCATGGCTAGTTTTTATTATATATTTTTTTCCATATGTCATAGCATCGGCCGGGATGCGAACCCACACCCGTCTGCAACCAACTACTTGCTTGCACGATGGGTGCGATGACCTCTCGGCTAACAACGCTTGACTATTATATTTTTATATATAAAAAATGTAGTATTTTCACATATTTAATCACATATTCAGTGATTCTAAGTGAATAAAATTAAAACTCTGAATATATTGATAAAGTAAGAGTTGTCAGACTAATGCCAACATGTCAAAACAAAAAAAAAAATATTTAACAATATGACAAAGCTTACACAGATTGTTAGCAGATGTCAAAAAGTAAATTTTAAAAATTTAAATTGAATACTAATGGATAAATGAAAATTTCGCAATCAATATCTGCTTATTTAATTTCTTTAAAATGAAATTGGTGAATCTCAAATATCATCTATGTGTGCATTAAAATAATTCAAACAATTTTTCATTAATAATATTATTATTATTTCACATTTGTACAAGGATAGCTATAAAATAATTTACCAGTTTTATGGCAATAAATATTTTTAAAATCTGAACTCAGCTTTTTTTTTTTAAAAAAGGCAATACATATTCTAAAATGGTATCAGAAATATTTTTCTTATTTAATAATTTTATGTTTGCTCTTCCTCCCTCCAATCTCCATTACTTAATAGTGAAATATATATTTAAAAATAACATTTTTAATAAAAAATTAGTTCATTGCTGATATTCTGAATGTTAAAGTCAGCCTTTTTCAATAATATATTAATTCTCTAGAACAAATATAATTATAATTAGGGATTCCACCTTTATTGTTAAAAGGAAATTGCCTTGACAACAATTTGAGATTGTTGATTGATATCTATATTGGATTGTCTAAGTGTTGACTGGTTTCTAATGATTAATTAGAAATATATATATATATATTGATAAATCTAAATCATTTTTAATCATCTTATGATTTTTTTATTAAAAAAATAATAAATTGGTTTAATAAACATCAGATTAAAAAAAAATCATATAAATTCTAGAAATAGAAAAAAAGTTTGGGAACTAAATTTAATATAATTCAAAACATAAAATTATGTAAGACATAAGATAGTATAATTAAAAAATAAATTTTATTTTAGAAGATGGAGATTTATTATTACTATTATAAAAATACCATTACTAACACATTACTAAGTAAAAGAACACAAAATTTCATCAAAGATAATTTAATGAGTTTTTAAAAATATATATATAAATCATTCATATTTCCTTAAAGTAAGTGAGAACAGAAATAGAATCAGAAAAATTATGAAAGATTTTTTTAATAAATTGTGGAGATTATTATAAGTGAATAAAACGGATGTGAAGATAACAAGATAATTAATTTTTGTAAAAATTATGATTCAAAAAATATTAAAAAAAAAAAGTAACATTGATAAGATCACAAAACTTTAAAGTAACAAATTTTGAGTCTGCAGAAACATCTCACATATATGCATGGATATATTTACCTATCAAAAATAAAAATTCTCTAAAAATGTATTTATAGAAAGCATATAAGTTAAAAGCCAATTTAATTCTTCACATATTTCTTGTGAAAAAAAAAACAGCACAATACAAAAAAAAAACAACCCAGATATACATCACTACTTGTCTCTAGAGAAGCTTACCTTAACAAATCAAAATTTAAACATTTATTGTTCTCATAATGAAACATAATATTCTATGTAAACATAAAAATCCCTAGTTTAAAAAAAAAAAAAGCTACTACAAACAAACTTCTCTAGAATTTTCATTGTATTTCTATTTTAATTAGATATAAAAAGTCAAACTCATATTACAGATTCAATCACACATGATAGGCATTACTTCAGGTGCTTGCAAACAACATATCAGTCCCATTATCACCTCTCAGTTTAATTAAACTACAAACTGATGAAACTATTAAATAGTTTGGGATTAATGGCTATTATAGAAGCTGTCAAAAAAGCAGCTGAAGGCCAGCCTCTCACACCAAATACAATTTTAAATAAATTCTAATTTTTCAATAATAGAATGTATTATATAATTCAATTTCTTTACAGTGCAAAAACAATATTATTAATCTCCAAGTGTGAAATTTATAATATATAAATTATTACAGCCAACATTATGTATAAAGAATATAATTTTGAAATAAAAATATGCTATTAGTATTTGCTGTTACATAATGATGTACTAAATCTCAAAACTTTGTATCATCATCAACCATTATCAATCCACTGCAGGATGAAGGTCTCTCCAAGTTCAATCCATCTTCTCCAATCTTTAGCTTCTCCACATCACCCCTAAACACTTTCTTAATTCATCTATTCATCTCATATGTGGTCTCTTTCTGGGTCTTTTACAATCTCTTGGAATACAGTTTAAGATTTCAATTGTCCATCTATTATCATCTCTTCTAGCAGTATGTCCATCCCAACTCCACTTCAGTCTTTTAATTTTTTCAATGAGGCCAGTGTTTGTTCTCTTGCCCATATATTGCATTTTCGATATCTTCTTGTTACTCCCAACATGCATCTCTCCATACTTCTTTGAGTGAGCTGAAGTCTGTATTGCTCTTCTATTAAGTATCCAAGTCTCAGATCCATAAGTAAGAACTGGTAAAACACATTTATTAAAAACCTTTCATTTCAAACACATAAGCATATTTCCTTTTAGTATCAAGTTATTTCTACCAAAAGCATTCCAACCAAGTTTAATTCTATGATTAATTCCATCCATTATGTTTCCATAATCTGACCAAGATATTTGTAACTGTTAACAGTTACAAAAACTTTGTATATGAGCAGTTAATCCTAGTAATGGATTATAATATAGAGGCAAAGATTAGCTGTAATATAGAATATTAAATTAAATGAAATTCATTGAATAAAACACAAAAGTATTCCTTATGATAAAACAAGAATTAATAAATTTTATATTTAAAAAAATGTTTTCATATTAAATGTAAAAAACCTTTCAAATAAATATTTTCTTATTCCTTACTATTGTAATAAACATTTTGAAATTTAAGTTGATGTTTTATTATTAAACTTTTGTAAATTTTTCTTTATAAAAGCAAATAAATATTTCATCTTTATTATTTCTTATTAATAAGCATATATTTCAATGAATTTTTATTATTATTTATATATAACAATGAGTTTCTGATATTTAAGGCAAAAAAATAAATATAAACATCCAAAATTTATAAATTTTTACTTGATGAGAGAAAAATTACACCAAAAGAGATTAAAATACAGTATATGAAATGTTTTGCTCTAACAAATTATTTAAGAATAATAAATATAAATTAATTTTTACTTTTAATTTTTTAATTAATTAATACAAAATTTCTACAATTTACTTTTGTGGTTATTGGGATTTCATTAAATTTAGAAAAAACCATTAATTCAGAGAAACTGAAAAATGAAGGTAGTACTACAGCTGCATAAAATAATAACTTGTTGTTTAAACTAACAAAAATACAAACATTAATTATTCTGTCATTATTTAGTATTTTATAGTAAAGCAATTCAAAACAAGTGTTCTAGAATGTTTTGCTCACAAAGATTAATATTAATAAGAGTACCAAACTCTCAACATAATAGTGCCACCAAGTACAAGCTTTCATAATCAATGGATGCAAGAAGGTTTATGTATAAAATCCCTATCTAATGCCCATTCATCCATCATCCCCAGACAAGTTTCTAACTTGTGGATTTCATCAGTGAGGAGCATTATATTTGATAGCACTGTACCTAGATCTCTGAATCCAATGCAACCCTCCAGCAACCACCTTTTACCTATTTGGCTAACTATAAAATTAGGAGCATGTGTAAGCATATGAAATGGTTATCATGTAAAGATTAATATTATTAAAGAGCAAGAGAAATAATATCACTTCATTAAATAAGTTGATGTTATTGAAATTGCCATTATCATATGGGGGTGATGATATTAGCAATACCTATAAAAATTTATAATTTTTTTTTACTCGGACAATTATTAATCTGAATTAAAGGGGAATATCTCAATCCTTTTAGTATTCTAGTATCCCTAAACTAAGACAAAATTCTAATGAGTTCTTTTGTAAATAATTATTCTCTAGTTTATTTAAAATTGCTAATAACTCTAATATATTAGATATTAGCAACTTGGAGGCTCAAATTATCATAAATTCCTTTAAAATACAATTTAATGATTTCTATCATAACTTCTTTTATATTCAGAATTACAAAAAAGACATTTAGTTACTAAAACTCAATAAGAGTAAATTAAAATACATATAGTTAACAAAGAACCCAGATCTAATTCTACTTATGAGCATGTAATATTTAGTTTTATTTGCTAGTGCAAAGATAGTAATAACTTAGACAGTAAGGATTTTTCATTCTAACACATGCACTGTATTGTTTTTATAATATCTCAATGATAACTTGATGAGTATTGGGGAAAAATAATCACTATCATGTGCATCTAGGGAACAAAATATCTAAATTATCTGATCAAACATTAACATTACAATAAGATTTATAATGCTAATATGAGCTCTAGATTGATTAAAAATTTCTATCAAATAATATCAGTCATCAAAGTACAATCTTCGTAAGATAAATTTAATATAGCAACAAAGATATTCCATCAACACTATACAGTTACTGAAATGAATAATAAATTTGGTTAAAATACAATTCAAAATATTATTATATATGCTATAAACAAATGTAAATAAAAAGGTTGTCACATCATTTTTGACAACAATAAAGACAGAAATAGAAATACATACAAATGTTTTGTGCATTTTTTTTTTTATTTCATAGAAAATTCTCTAGGATGTAATTGAATTATATGATAAAAAATTGTCAGTCACATAAGTAAAAATCCAGCCTTATAAGAATTTTAAAAAGCTCACACTGTTGGTATTCAATCAGCTGAATTATTGTTGCCCAAAACTGTCAGCTATTTAATGTTATGGGTAGTCTTTTGATAACTGGTCACAGCCGCTTGATGGTGTTGTTTTTGTGGAAAAACAATAAAATTCAACTTTACCACAAGCAGCAGATGATGACTGCTTTATTTAGAGGTCAGAAATAAAATATGATTAAAAATAATTATTATCAGAAATCAAAGAAAAATTTTATTAAGGACTAGTGAATATTATAAAAGACTATGACCAAAAAAAACACCCAAAACTACAGCAAAACAAATTACTCTACAGCTGAACAGACAACAATAATTCTATTAGTTAACATAATGCGTCATGACTTTATGCATATAAAAAAAAATTATGATAAGAATACCATTTTAAACTCAATGATTTCTGATGGGAGTTATATGGTATTCTCTAAGTGTCACAAAGATAGGATCTAGACAATGAGTGAATAAAAGCATATCGTATAGGACAAAAAAGCATACTAACCATACTGCCTTCCCACAAATGTAGAATGTGGGGTGAAATTATTATTTTATGAGATAATGTTATGTTCCACACAACACTGATATTTTCCAAAATAATAATATTTTAATTCATAAAACAGACATAGATATTGCTTTGAAGAATATTAACAAATTCCATATCCATTACGATTTCTCTATTCACCTAATTTAATTATTACTGAATCTCTGTAGATAATTCATGAAATATGAATGAAATATTAGTATTCTTCACATACATCATGGAATAATTCTATAACATTTCTTTATGTAAAATATGATATTCCATTAAACAATGTTCAAATATTTTATAATTTCATGTCACAAAAGATACAAGTATTCTCAGTGAAAATGATTGGCTTTATATCTTATAAATAAAGATATCATATTTTTATTATTTTGTCCAAAGCTCATACATTTACATACATGTAATTGGAAATATACATTAAAATAGCATATTAATTTCACCTAATGACATTGTGTCATCAGCAAAATATCAGCTTTAATTGCAACTATATGAAAAAAAAACAATTACAAACTATTGTACTATGCTAAAAATTCTGTGTAGATATAATAGTAGTCACAAATCTAGCCAGTACATATTAATACCTGCAAATATATATTAAATAAAAATGAAATAGTTCCAGGATTTAAGCAATATATATTATTTTTTAATTAAAAAAATTATATCAAATAATAATAATAATTTTGAAAATTCACAAATTCTTTTTATCATTATTTGATGCAATTTCTTTTAAACTAATGCAGAAATTATTTGTTATAATAATCTTTCATATTTCAGTTATCATTTCTTTTATAAATATATTAAGATATTACAGTTTGATGTGATGATGATGATTATATTAAATGATTTAAGTATACATAATGAATGATATATAAATAATAGCAGATATAAAAAACGAGCTATATTAAATTTCTTTTAAAATTTATAAAATTTTATGTTTTTATTTTATTTTAAAACAAACCATGATAATATAGTTGTAATCATTCAAAAATTAAGCACAAATAAGAAATTATTTCATATTTCTTTCTTCTAAATTTGCTTATGCATTTTTGTAAACTGACTTCTTTGTAAACATATTTGTTTTAAGATCTAAAAATAATTATTAGTTTATTTTAAAATAATATGTGAAATGCAATGACAATTATCTGAATATTTGTAAACAGAGACATCTACCTGTTTTCTCTGGTTTTTCACAAACAAGTATCAACTATATAAAAGACTATCAATCAATTTTAAATATGTCAGAGATTTGGAGAGTTACAAGTTGATATTGTTAGCAGAAAGTTTGAAAGGACATTTGAGTAGAACTCTTTGTACTGATTATATTACTATTATCTTTGTTTGTTGTATATCATTCACTAAAGAAATCATCTTAATTGTGAAATTGAAAATTGCACATAACTTCTCCAAAAACCTTATCATCTAGTTTTAAAATTGAGGGCTAAACAAAATATCTACAATAAGTTGTATAATTTTTGGACAAAAGGTTGCACATTAATACTACAAAGAATTATTATCACAATTTTGAAATTTAAGCTAGAAATGACCCATGTTGGATTTTTGAACTTGGCATTAAAACTAAAAAAGGTAAATTCATAATTGGTGATCTCTCTGTACACGTTTTATTAGTTAGCAAATTTACACTCAAAATTATTTTATTTAAAATCCTGGAAAAATATGAGTTCTTTATCTTAGATTTTATAATTATTATTGTTTTAATATTCTCTTTGGTAAATGTTGTCTTTTATATATTATCTGAATACTTTCACAGCGAGGGTAGGGATTTTTGTTCTGCCAATGACTTACAAATTAGCCTGCTATATTTGATCAAACATTTAATTAATTTACCACTAATCATTAGTGGCAGGCAATCTTTTTGATTGGCAGGCCAATTTCAACTTGCCATTTTTAAATGAGGGTCATATTTTTTGTGAATTAAAAATAAATATCATTATTATCAATGATTGTTCCACATTTAATGATAATTTTTCCAATTTGCCTTGTAACTATTCTTCATCACATGTTTATTTTCTCAAATTTCTTTTTATGTTCTAGAGATATTAATTGTACAGTAGCTAGAATGCAGTAATTTATAAACTTCCCTTCAGAAAATGATTTTAAAATTTCTGCTTTTTAAAAAATAATAATAATAATGTAATTTGCATTCATAGTATTTTCTGACTATGTCAGCCAGTTAATGAAGCTCCTTTTCAAGTTTTCTATTTTAATATCTTTTTTCCCAATAATTTTGTGATAATCAGAATGTTTTGATAAATAGTGTTCTTTATTAACTAAAATACTTTCCAGGTATATCATGCATATCGATTTACTATTTCTTTCTATAAAAAAATATGTGTTTATCATTCGTATTGAAATAAGCAATTTTCTGAGTCAATTTTTTTTATCTTAGTGTAGCCATTGTAATAATAATTAAAAAAAGCATAATAATAATAATAAAAATAAAATTCTAATTTTATTTTGCAAATATACAGTTAGTCTGTGAAAATCATTAGAAAAAACAAGCAAAATGTCTCAATATAGTAGATGAAATCTGTAATAAGATAGACCATACAATATAATTTGTTGGAATATTGCACCTCTGATAGAATAAACTAGAACTAATAATGGTTGGATGTAATTGAGAAAATAATTATTTTATTTTACTTAACTCTTAATTCAATATTTGAACTAAGCTCGTGTTTAAATAGAAGTTTTATACAGGATCATTTTATATACTTTTTTTAAAATGTCCAGGGGCCATATTGAAAACTTTCAATGACTGACGATTCCCCAACCTTGCAATTATAGGGATGATAATTTAGTTGCATTAGAGTAATCAAATAATTGTTAAATATATTAATATTCGAATTTATAACAATATCCAAATAATAATTTTATTCCTCAGTAAAATTTACTTATTTATTTATATTTGTAATTAAAATGTTAATAATCAGTTCATGTGTACATAATTATTTCTTTTATTATTAATTAAATATTGCATTTATTACAAATTTTATGTTATTGCTTTATTCTCTTTGATCCAAAATTTTATGATATTAATTATGTGACCATGTTTTCTATTGCTAGGTTTAACAATCAAATATGGTTTATAGTGGAGCCAGGATATTTGCTGTCGTTTGTTCCAACCTCCCCCCTCATAAATATTGATCATCATGTATAATAAATAGCATGTTGATAAGCTTTGATTTCAATAGAATACATATTATTTTACAGAACTTCAATTTAACAATATTTTCACATGCATCTATATATAGTACAGATGATTTATTATGTATATAGTATGTGTAAATAAAAGTAAAATTACAATATAACCAAAATTAAAATGATGGTATAGTTATAAATATGATGATGATAAATTGAGAAAGCACATTTACATGTATTTTCTACGTGTATTCACATTCATTTAAAACAAAAAATTGGATCACGTGATATATGACTATTTTTTATTGACTATTTATGATACCATATTTCTATTTTTTTAAATAAAATGAATAGCAAAATGTTAGACTTTTAAAATTGTAATTAAACATGCTCTGAATTTTATTATTTTTCTTTAATAACTTTTTTTCTCTACAAAAATGCTATAGCAGTCTGTCATTAGCAATTAGACTCTTTGATGTTTTTAAGTATTTATTGACTTTGGATCTATGTATTTATCTTTACTTGCCCATTACACATTTTAAATTCTCAGTTAAATTCTTGAAACTTTAAACTTTCCAATGCAATTCAAGAATATTTCCAATTTCTTTTTTTCTGCCATTACTAAGTCACTAATTTTCATTTTATCACTTGAGAAAAATATGAATTTTGTTAAATATCATAAAACTTTTAGTTTTACACTTTGAAAACATTTTATTACATGAAATATTGATACCACATCTAAATTCTGAACGAATAAAAAAGTCAATCACAAAGAGTCCTTTCATGTAACCTGAATAAATGTGACTATGTTTCTTTCTTTTTTTTTTTGGATAGCAAATATAACTGAAGTAGTATATACTGATACAGCATATCTCGCAGCTTGATGTACATTTCTGCACATAGTTACTAATCAATTGTATATTTTTCTGTCACATATAGTAACAATTATAAAAGGCAAGTAAGCATTAGCTCTACATAATTGGAGAAATAAATCTATTACTTACTTAGTCATATATTTTTATTATATTTAGCCAATATATTTAACATTATATAAATTAATTCTTATCACCATCATTTATTGGTATTTCTATAACATAAATTGCTGCTGCAAATGTAGGTGAATATATTACATATTTCCATTACAATATAGTTGCACAATTTATAAATGCTGAAAATATATAGATAATAGGTAAATCTGGACCAATAACTTGAATCCAGTAATTTGTGACATTCATACAAACATATGTTTATACACTTTTCTATTTGGATTTACAAAAAATGAATATTTTATAACCATTATGCAAAGGTCATTTGAATAAACTTTAAAAATCAATCTACAATTAGTCATTAAATTTTATCTCATAATGTGTGCAATGGCATTTTCACTGCTTTTACAATAATTCATTATAATGAACTAGGGAGCTTTTATATGCAGGTACAATTTCTAAATTAATAACTTCCTTTAATGTATTTTAATTTGTATGCTAGATACAAAATTTATTCTATAAGAATTATTAAATACAAATGATTTCAAAGTTATTATTCCATAATACAAAGAAAAAAAAAACTTGAACTAATGAAAAAAATATGAAATGTTTGAACAAAATTAAATAGATAAATAGGAGAGGGGGGTGCAGGAACAAACATATCTTTTTTAAAAAAATCAAAATATAATTAAACATAAACAGCCACTTATAAACGACTACGATCATTCTAAATTTAAAAAAAAAAATTGGAATAAGAATTATTGCATATGTAATTAAAAGTAGAATTCGGTTACACAAATGTCTAATCCTAGTATGACAATTAATGATAGATGGCATATGAAGCCTATGTTAACATATCTGATTAAAGACAGTAAGATAAAAAAAAAAGAGAGAGACAAAAACAACAAGTGATGGAAAAAATGAATTTTGAAATTTAAACAATATACAAAGATTTTTTTTTTCCTTGCAATGCTTTTAATTTAAAAAAAAAAATTTAAGTAATCATTAAAAAATATTCATTATCTTCTATTATATATATCCAGGCAAATTAATTAATACTTTATCAGCAACAACAGTAACCATTAGCAAACAGTATAGCCAACTCCAAGAAAAAATAATACATTAAAAATGAATTTTGTGACGACTATATAACCAAATTCATGAAACACAAGTATATCTATTTATATCTACATACAAACATGTAGATTCATTCGTTTGTTTGTTACTGTTTTTATTTTTTTCTCCAGCCAACTTTCCTTTCTCAAAGCCTTCAGTATCTTGTCTGACTATAGATCTCCAATGTATTCCACCTTCAGCCATATGTTGCCAATGAAAGCAATGAATATTGCACTTCTTTAGATTGCCTTTGATATAATCCATATAATATAGTGGGTCTCACAAAAAAAAAACATGCTTAAGTTCATCATAAAATTAAGAAAGTTTTTTATTATTCATTCACTTCAATACAATGAAGATATGATTTTACAATAGCAGGCACTTATACTATTATATTCTACAAGTCGAATAGCATTTTGAATTGACTAGTTTTGTGATCATACCATCAAATTTTTAGTATTTTACAAGCATCCTCAAATGAAATTTTCAAATGCCTATAGTTAATAAGGGTCCAAGTCTCATTTCCACTACAGTAATGTTTTTAAAATAATAAAATGTTAAATATGTCTGCCTTTGGTACATTTTAACTTATACTTTATTAATAAATATTATTTCTTTTTTTCTTTCCAAAATGGCCCATTAATTTGAGCATATAAAATAATCAATATACTTTGTTCTTTTAATATGAACCATTTGTTTTATATATATACTAATGCATATTACATTATAATCTCTCTCCTATATTTCAAACATCTTTTATAATCATTTTAAAGCATTATTCCTATAAAATAAATTTATATGTACATATCCATAATATATTACACCATTTATATATATATCAGTGATAAAGCATGGCTTTTTTAGAAACGGAAGCACATTACATAAACTTTTTTTATAATGTTTTTATTTTACTTGCCACAATAATTTTTACATAATAGATAATATATACATATTACATACATCGAGAAAAATCTGGAACTCTCTTATCGATATTTTTATTTTCTAAATGTTTTTAACATTCTTAAGTTTTAACTATTAATTATATGTTAGCATTGTTTGAACTTCTTATAATCAACGAATAATGTGATGGTCAAACTCATTGTTTGCCTTATATAAAAACAGTTCAACTGTTGGTTAAAAAATTGAAAGTTAACAGAAATTCCTTACAAAAATTAATGAGTTTGAATTGTTCATTCTTCTTTTTTATGTTTGACAAAATAGTTTAGAAAAAAATATGGAATTCTCTTATCTGTTAATCAGACTGTGGCTAGTTTAAATACAGATAATACACTATCAAGATATTTTTATCTTCCAAATGCTTTTAACATTCTTTAAGTTTTAACTTTGATATTGTTTTAACTTCTTATAATCAATGAATAATGCAATGGTCAAACTCATTATTTACCTTATATAAAAATAATTCAACTATTGGTAAAAAATTTGAAAATCAACAGAAGTTGCATACAAAAAATAATGAGTTTGAATAGTTCATTCTTCTTTTTTATGCTTAGCAAAATAGTTTAGAGAATTTTTTTTTTTTTACGTTTGTATGTGCAACTTGTTGGATCGATTTTGTGAGGTTAAATATATACATATTTTAGTGAATTTTTGAAATTGAATTTTAGTTAAAGCTTTTGACATTACTCTGTACCACGTGTTTGTTTCTCCGTTTTGACCTCATGAACCTGTACCACGTGCCTTCACCCAGCTCTTCGTTTCTATGACGACATTGCCCTGAGGGCATACTATTCTAATCTACCGATCTTTGACGTAACGTCACCACGTGATATGCCACAAAATTTTTGCGATTACATGTGTCGGCAAATCACTAGGTGACGTTATCTTAAAAATCGGGTGGTTAGAGTAGTATGCCTTCAGGCAAATGACGTCATAGCAAGGTAAATACGTGACTACCGAACTTTTTAGTGAATTCTTCTGTGGAAGTACTCATTCTGTTCAATACATGAAGCCTTCATCCCTGATATATTTATATATATTATAGGAATATTTCCTGAAAATGCCTATAAGGGGTGGTTGAAATGAAAAAAAGATTATAATGTAATACACATAATGATATAAAAAATGGCTTATATAATAAAGTATAAAAAATGTGTGGAATATTTGATGTGTTGTACATTTAAATTATAATTTGATTTTTTATAATTTTTAAAAATTGTATTAAATATAATAAAAACCATATTTAATTTTTAAAGAATCCCACCATAATTAGCTAATACTTTTAAAAAACTCCCCATTAATATATACAGAGGTTGGATAAAATAACAAAAAATATATCAAAAATGTTAACACTATAACTTTTTTTATTCTTTTTTGCCTCTCATTCATTATTTTCTGAAGACAGAATGGTCATACTTACTTACGAGTAGCTACTAATGATTTTTGATATGTATCATACAAATAGAAATAACCAAAACAGCAGTAATTTCCTGAAACTTTATTCATAATTAACATTATCATAAAATTTGTTAATGATGTCAATGGAAGCTATTTCAAACCATGAATTTTCAAAAGTATTAATTATAACTAATTTAAAGATAGTACCAAAAGTATTTTGTAATTAATGTGCTTGAATACAAGGAAATTAATAATCCAGTTTTTAAATTATTTATTTACTACTTATATAAAAACCATGTTACAGATTGCAATTTAAAGTCATAATTGAATTTATTTTTTTAATGGAATCATTTATAATTTCCAAGTTGTCTATAAAACAAAATGCAGTTCTAAACCATTTAGCTAGTTGTAATTCTTTTCTGGGTGTAGGTTCCAAAAAAAAAAATAATAAGTTCATTGAGAATTAATTAACACAAAAAAATCTTAAATCATCTTTTCACATTTATATTTGCAAAATTTGGTTATTTGTAATAAACATTTAAGCATGTTTTTGACCATATTAGTTCTTTGTCTAAAACTCTTTCTTCATCACCTTTACATATATATAATATGGCTATTTGATATTTTTATTAATGGTCTTTTCTGCTTTAGAAAATAAGCAGTTATGAAAGTATTTGCTCCAAATCTTATTCATAAACAGAAATGTGTGAATAATAATAGAATTTAAAAAAGAACAAAAAAAAGTCAAAATATTTATTAAATAAATGATATTTAAAACTATTTAAATGGCACACCTGGAATTTAAAAGAAGTTCATTACATATCAAAGAAATATTTTCCGATTTGACACTTTTGCCAAGCCAAAGTTATTTTAATAATTTTCTAAATCTCCATATTTATCTTTCAGTTTTATTTTATATATATATTAATTTTTAAATAAATTAAAATATAATTCTAATGGCTTATTAGGAACCTAGAAAAAAAATGTCTTAGTCAAGGTCTTATTCAAAGATAACAGGAAATAAAAGATACTGATCTGCAATAGTAGATACTATTTTACATTAACGCGGAAAGCTTACTACTTTATTTCTTGAATGATAGGTACAATAATTGCTTAGCTGAAGAAATAATTGCAAAATTAACTGTTTTCAAAATCTGAATACCCAAGTGTGAAAAAAATCAACTCATTCTGAAACCGTGGATCATAATTTTAAAATCTCCATTCTTTTGTGTGTCTGGTACTCATACATTATGGCACAAACAAATGATTAAATAAAGACCAAATTAAACACATTTGCAATGTTCTAAAAAGAAAATGAAATAATTTTTTTAAGTGAATATTAGAATTGCACAGTTAAATATAAGTTTGCTTGTTTTTTGGTTTGGTTACCACTTGCTATAAATGTAGATTGATAAAAATTTAGTTGTTGGAAGATAATTTATTCAAAAAACATAAATGCAGTTTGTTTCATTTCCACTAAATAAAGTTAAAGGTGGCCAAAAATGATTATATGTTTAGATGATGGAAGATAATTTTTCACAAAAACATAAATGCATGTTTGTAGACATTTGTATTATTTCCAGTAATTAGAGTTATAGGTCATTATTTTTTCAAATAAATCTTTTATTGATCAATTAAGTTGGTCAGAAACTCCTTTATAGACATTATTTTCAGAGATTGGAAAATTAAATAGAAAGTTATCACTAGACTACTATGTGTGGATACTTCACAGCAAATCGAATACATAAGTAATAGTAATGAAGCAATAACTCTTGATTATCATCTGTTATTTTTTTGCCACTACTTAGTTTTGCTCTTAGTTAATTTATTCTAATATTTTAATATTTAGAGCATTACTATAAATTTTAGTGTGCCCTATTGCATTTGGTTTAATGAAGAAATGAGTAAAATAAACAACAACCTGTTATTTTAAATTGCCTTTATACTTATTACACATTCCTGACTAATAGATTTAGTTTAATGTATATAGTAAACATTAATGCTGATTTATAAAGCTTATAATAAACAATCTTTTATACCTAAATACAGATTACATTAATTAAATATAATACATAAGTTTGTATTGGTTAAGTGTATAAACTAATCTTGGAGATGGTGAAATACAGTGTAATAGTTAGGCCTCCTCTTATAAGTTTTGTACAAATAAGTTACCTGCTTAAGATTAAGATATGTGAAAAAAATCTAGATAAGAAACTTCTGGTTCAAGTAATAGGCAGGCAATAGCAGTGATGTAAGTATGAAACAGAAGAAGACCAATTCCAGGCCAATGATAGTGACTCAAAACTTTTTCACATTCTTCAGAGAATCTGATCAAGAAATTTATCTACTAATCAGATCTGTTACAATAATGTACTACAGCCTATATTTTCTTAGCCAATTTGTCCTGAACTCTTGCATGGGTAGTGATCTCTCCTTTGTTGTTTTCATTTACAGGGAGTTTTTGTTAATGAAAGCTGTTATTGTCTTGACAGTCTTTGCCTTGACTGCTATCCCTATTTTCATTGACGACCTTACCCTAGATGGTGTTTGTGTTTTGTTTGCTATCTCTGCTTAGGCTACCTTTTCAGTTTAGGCAGTTATTATAACATTGATTATTACCTAGAGCTTCTTTCAAATAGTCTGCTTCTAGGTGGCTTTGACATCTAGAAGTGGCATCTAATATCATCTATAACAAATATATATTTACTAATTTGTCTAATTTTTATATGATGTTATTGTTCTCTGCTAGAATAGCACATATATAATACTCTGTTACTGGGCTTCTATTTATTTTTGAGATAAATACACATTTTTGATAGCATGATTGTAATATTTGTTCTAAGCTTATGTTTCATTAACATTTCTGTGAATGATTTACCTAGTGTAGTGTATTGTATTAACTTATACAGCCAAACTTTGTATTGCATTCTCATTGCTGCTTATCTCTTTAGCTAGAGATTTTCTCTTTTTGGAGTGATCTACATTTGAATCTCATTAATAGAATCTTTTTATTCATTATATATTCATAATGAGAATTCTTGAAACATCCCACCTCCTTATTAATGACCACAGAAAATCTATTACATTTTTTTACATGATTGATCATATTTCTTATTACAAAAGCAAAGTCCAACTTCTCCAATAACTTTCTACTTAACGAAATATACTATATTATTCTTCTCCTTCACTTTCTTTGCATATCTTCATATAATCATATATATTACTTATAATACTTCATCCATATACACTTTAATGCAAGTAATTTTCTTAACCTTCATTATTTTCTTACAATTGCGATTGTCCAGCAGTCGTCGTCAGAGCTACAAGATTTGAATAATACAAATACATAATTATCATTTCAGATATATATGTATAAATCATATATAAATCAAATATATATATATATATCTCCATCATTTTACATACATATATATAAAATACACACATACATATCAAAATATACACATATACTTTCTTCATATATATACACATATAAATCTATATGACCCCTAGACATATATATAATCCATATCTACATCTATATATACATATGCATATCCAATACTTAGACATATCTCTTTTAAACATACATCTATATACAGATATACATACACCTATAGACAAATATACAATCCTCATATATCTTTACTAATACACATCTATATGTATATTCTACCTACACATATATAAAATACAAAACATGTCCAATTCACCGTTTTTTAAAAAAAATTTTATCTTTTTAAACAATTCCATTTTTACCCTTTATTTTTAAATCAACCCTTTAAATATTATTCTTCTTAATATTATTTATGTGTAGGTAGAATATACATATAGATGTGTATTAGTAAAGATATATGAGGATTGTATATATGTCAATAGGTGTATGTATATCTGTATATAGATGTATGTTTAAAAGAGGTATGTCTAAGTATTGGATATGCATATGTATATATAGATGTAGATATGGATTATATATATGTCTAGGGGTCATATAGATTTATATGTGTATATATATGAAGAAAGTATATGTGTATATTTTGATAAGTATGTGTGTATTTTATATATATGTATGTAAAATGATGGAGATATATATATATTTGATTTATACATATATATCTGAAATGATAATTATGTATTTGTATTATTCAAATCTTGTAGCTCTGACGAAGACTGCTGGATAGTCGAAACTGTAGGAAAATAAAGAAGTTTTTAAGAAAATTACTTGCATTAAAGTGTATATGAATGAAGTATTATAAGTAATATATATGATTATATGAAGATATGCAAAGAAAGTGAATGAGAAGAATAAGAGAGTATACTTCTGATAAGAAAAAAATCACACAAAGGATTAGAGAAAAGAAGAAAGACAGGTTTTGGATAGATCGTAATATATAATATGATGGTATGGAAAACATAGCCAATATAAAAAAGTTAATGGACTACATTAAAGAATTAGAAGGATATGGAATATCAAGACTATTAAATGAAAGATGGAAATTAATATTAAAATTAAATAATCTGAATAACAATATTAAATTCATGAAGGACTGTGAAAGATATAATCTAATACCAAATTTTATTAAGATGAGAAAATTAAGAAAAGGAATTAAAAATAAAGAAAACATTATAAATAATATAGAAAAGAGAATTTTAAAAGAATATATAAGAAAGGAATACAAAAAGAAAAAAAAGATATATAATAGTATTGAAAGAATAGAAGGAATATTGATTAAAAGGATAAGTAGGGAGGAAGAAGATTTATTTAGAAAATTATGTGAAAGAAAGAAAGAAATGGTAAATGAAAATACAAGGTTGAGACATAAAAGGAAAATGGATAATTTGAAGAAAGGGAAAGAAGAAGGGAATAAAGAAGAATATGAAAAAAGTAATATTGAAATATGTAATGTAAGTGGTATAGAATGGAAAGAGGAAGAGATGGAGATACTTAAAAAAGGAATAAAATATGTGCCATATGGGAAGTGTAATAATAAAGATATATTAGAAGTGCAAACATTAATAGAAAAATTGGCACAGAAATATATAGAAAGTAATTACAATATTTATTATTATGAAAATAAAGACATTAATAATATTATAAGTGTTAAGGATAAAGAATGGATGGAAAGATTAAAAGAAGAAAGTAATAATATGATATATAAAATGAAAAGATTAGAAGGTAAAGGTAATAAAAAGAATAAAAATAAAGAAAAGAGTAGAATAACAGTTAAAGAGGTAACAGATATTAAAAAGAAGTATGAAGATAAAATAATATTTATAAAATCTGATAAGGGTAATAAAATGGTATTAATGAAGAGAGAAGAATATATAGAAAAAAAAGGAAAGAATGTTGTCAGAAGAATTTTTTGTGAAAATAAAGAAGGATGATACTGGAATAAAAAATTAAAAAATGTATGAATTAATTAAAGGGTTATTTAATAATAAATTAATAGATAGAAGAACCTTGGATGAATTAGGAAATAAAGACTGTGAATTAGTGAGAATATATGGAGCACCAAAAATATATAAAGAAGTGCCATTAAGACCAGTGATAAATGGAAAGGGTGCCTATTTTGATAAGGTATCTAAATGGTTTGCACACAATATTTTTAAAAAATACATTAATAAGAAAAGCAGTGCTTTTATAAAAAAACAATAAGGAGTTAATTAAGGAAATTAAAGAAAAAGTTAATAAGTATGATAAATATACGTAGATAAAGTGATAGAAAAAGTTAATAAGTATGATAAATATACGTAGATAAAGTGATAGATTTAGCTATTAATAAATATATGGAAGATGAAAGAAAAGTAATAGAAATACCAATAATTAAATTAAAAAAGATTCTAGAATTGTGTTGTAAGGAAATAACGTTTGAGTTTAATGGAGAATATTTTAAGCAGAAAAAAGGGTTATTGATAGGAGGGGCATTGAGTGGGATATTAAGTTGTATATATATGGAGGAAATAGAAAAAAAGATGATAGATGAGGAAATTGGACCAATAATGTTGAAAAGATATGTAGATGATTATCTATTAATTTTTAATAGAAGTGAAAGACAAATAGATAAGTATTTAGATAAAATTAATACCTTAGATAGAAATCTTAAATTTACAGTGGAAAGAGAGAAAGATAATAAGTTATCATATTTGGACATATTGTTAACAAAAACATATGTTAAAAATAGATGTAGAATAGAAACATCAGTGTATAAAAAAGTGAATGGGAATAGTAATATAATGAATTGGAATTCTAATACAGATAATAAATATAAAATAAGTAGTATAAGTTCAAGAATATGTAGGGCTATTAATTATTGTTCAAGTGAAAAGGAATATAAAAAAGAAGTAGAATTAATAGTAAAGGAATTTAAAGAAAATGAGTATCCAGAGAATGTAATAGTGAAGAATATAAAATTAATAGAAGAAAAATATAAGAAAGGTAATAAGGAAGAAGAGAGTGTTAAATATAGAAATAAAAATATAAAGAAGGAGTATATAGGGGTTAAAACATATAGTAATAATATAGTTAAGAATGTTAATAAAATTATTAGAAAAATTAATAAAAGATATAATAATGTAATTAAGTATAAGGTAGTAAATAAAAAAATAAAAAATGTAATGAATATATTAGATAATAAATATATTAAAGATATGTGAAAATGTATAAATGGCATATATCGAATAGATTGTAGATATTGTAAGAAAAATATGATAAGGACAAAATATGTAGGTGAGACAAAGACTTCTATTTTTATGAGGTTAAATCAACATAGGTATGACAAAAATTCACCAATTTATTTGCATACTATGGAAACAGGGCATGTATTTGACAAAGAGAGTATAAAAATGATAGGATATACTAATAAAAGAAGAGATAGAAAAATAAAAGAGGCAATACTAATTAAGAAGATAAGGCCTAGTTTAAATAGGGATGGGGGACTAAGAACATTGTGTTGGTAGGTATAGTATTGGATTTATAGGCTTATTAGTAATTAAAAATAAGTGTATATATATATATGTTTTAGGAGTATATAAATATGTATATGGGTAGCTAATATTGAATATAAAATTAAAATATGGTTTGGAAAAGATATTGGTGTTAGCATGTTTATTGTTGTGATAGATTAATAATAATGGTAATAATAATAGTAATAAAAGAAAGTAGGTTAAAAGTTATAATATATGGATATACATAAAAGACTTGTAAAGATTGTTAATAAATATAGGTTAAAAAATAGAGTTATAAGTTTTATAAAATTGATAACAGAGGGAGTTGATAATAATAAATAATAAAAAGGTAAATGTTTATAATATTTTGTAAATTTGTTATAAAAAATTTTTAAAAACTAAAAGTAATAATAAAATAGTTAAAGGTAATAAAAATGGTCTATTAGATAGGTTAGTGTTATAGATATGGAAGTGAAAAGGTATTACGTATTAGATAATAATTAAACAAGATAGATAATAAAATGAAAACATAACAGTAAAAATAAAATAGGTCTTAAAGGTAATATAAAATGGGGCATTAGATGTGTTTTGTATAGTTATATATGTATAAGTAAGTTGAGTATTTATGAGGGTGGGTATGTATAAATGTATAGGAGGATTGGTATATGTATGTATATGTGTTATGAGTATAGGCATGCATAGGAGTATGTTTTAAGAGATATAATTATATATTGGATATGTATATGTGTGGAGGTATAGATGTAGATAGGGATTTGTTAATAATTTTTAAATTGTTAAGTTTTTAAATTGTTAATTTTTTAAATATTAATTTTGTAATCTTTTATTTTTGATATAGTTTTATATATTGGGTTTATATATTATTTTATATATTATTTTTAGTTATATGTATAGAGGTAAAGTGAAGATATATATATATGTAGGAAATATGGATAATATGTGTATTTATATGTGAAATAATGGTTAAGTAGTTATTTTATAATATTGGAATATGGTTAATGATTATAATTGGGAAGTTGGAAGGTTTAAATAGAATTATAAGTTTTATAATAATGATAAAAGAGGGAGCTGTTTTAAATGAATAAACAAGATTTTGAAATAACGGTCATTTTAATTAAAGTTAAAACTGTAAGGAAGATATAGGTAATAATTTTAAAAAATATTTTTTAGTGATATAGAGATAAAAGTTATAAAAAGTAAAATTAAAGATAATAAAGTAAAAGATGTTTTATATTAGATAATTATAAAAATAATAATAATAAAATAGTATTAAATATTGTAAAATAATATTAAGAAGAATAATATTTAAAGGGTTGATTTAAAAATAAAGGGTAAAAATGGAATTGTTTAAAAAGATAAAAAAAAAAATTTAAAAACGGTGAATTGGATATGTTTTGTATTTTATATATGTGTAGGTAGAATATACATATAGATGTGTATTAGTAAAGATATATGAGGATTGTATATATGTCTATAGGTGTATGTATATCTGTATATAGATGTATGTTTAAAAGAGGTATGTCTAAGTATTGGATATGCATATGTATATATAGATGTAGATATGGATTATATATATGTCTAGGGGTCATATAGATTTATATGTGTATATATATGAAGAAAGTATATGTGTATATTTTGATATGTATGTGTGTATTTTATATATATGTATGTAAAATGATGGATATATATATATATTTGATTTATATATGATTTATACATATATATCTGAAATGATAATTATGTATTTGTATTATTCAAATCTTGTAGCTCTGACGAAGACTGCTGGACAGTCGAAACTGTAAGAAAATAAAGAAGGTTAAGAAAATTACTTGCATTACAGTGTATATGAATGAAGTATTATAAGTAATATATACTTAACGAAATACTGTGTCAAGGGAAGAAATGAGTAAAGAAAGCCTTTTTTATTTCTCCATATTTACAATTACTGTATATACCAGAGACACCAAAATCCATAAAGGATCTATTCATTGATAGTTTTTATAAGAACTTTTTCATTATTGGATTCCCCATTCTTTTTTAAGATTATAGAGACCATAGATCTCCAAACTACTTCCACACCTAACAATAATTTGGTTATAATTGTTTGTAATTGGTTGCTAATGATGAAGTTATAAAACTAAAAAAATAAGGATAACTTTTCCAAGTTTAAGGAAAATATGCTATTTGTATTTAATATATGGAATTTAAGAAGGCTTTTTTTCATTTACTTTAAAATATTTAAAAAGTAAACTCATTTTTATCTTTTTACAAAATATTTTTAAAAAAATGCAGGAAGGAATTTCATTTGTTATATTATCTAAAAAAGAGTTGTTTATTTCATTTCGTCAAAAAAAAAAAAATCATTTAACATTAATAAAAAAAATCTATAATCCCACTCAGACACATTTTGGTCTACTTTATCAAAATAAACACATCATTGTTTTATTTCGGTTTAACAATTCTATAATTTTATGGAATAAATAAAATACTGTTTGTTTAAAAAAAAAAGTCAAAAGGAAAAACAAAATATTAAAAACAAATCAGATTATTCTCTTAAGAAAAGTAATAATATTTATTTCTGTAAATAAAAAGTATGCAGAATACATTTAACTTTTTGATTTCTTTGTGTCATTTCCTTTTAACGAATATTTAATCAATTTTTTTTTTTAAATTGTTATCCTACTTTATTTAAAAAATATTATTAAGCATACAAACAAAATAAGTTAATGAACTTAAATTCTTCTTACAAAGATAAGCTATTCTGAATCCTTGTATATTTATTTCCTTGTATATTTATTTAATTATAATTGCTTCGTTATTGGTTTATTGTGGTTTCTTGTTCATAAAATTTCCATTAAGTTACTCATTATTCTTTTTAATATACAACATGACCAATACATATTTCGTTTTTTTTCACTTTGACATTTTTTAAATTTTATATAACAATCTCAAAATAATTTTAACACTCTAGTCTTTAAAAAAAAAAACAGTAAGGATTCTGATTACTTTCATTTATCTATTTTTAATGTCTGATACATAATGAGATGAGGTTTATAGTTCGCTTCAAAGAAAGTGATGGTTAAGATGTGAGCTAATATGCAGCTGAAGAGAAGTTTATCATTTCTAATTGAAATATCAAAATAATACTGAGTGCTTTCGAGAGTTACACTACTCTTATAACCATAGTTGGGGTAAGTTGTAAAATGATGGAGTGAACATGTGTATAAATATATATTGTTGTAGAAATTCAAATTTATGTAAAACTAATGAATGATGAAAAATATCAGTCCACTTCTTGGAGAGGGGAAGGATGAATCTTTGCGATTTAATAGCATGGGTCGAATTGACTATATAGTATGCTTCCCTAATTTTTTGCCTCCAGTAGTCTTCAGTATTTCAACTAGAAAGAAGAAACTTTTCTTCAGCTGCTATTAGCGCACATCTTAACCCATTACTTTCTGATACATATTATGCTAGGGAATTATTTTCTCTTTAACATAAACTGTCACCATTCTATCCTTCACAAAAATATCTTCAAAAGAATTTATAAAAACGTAATAATAAACAACAGACTCAACACTTTTAGAAGATTGCCACACACCCCATTAATAATGAAGGTTACATTATAAAATATTTTTGTTTTTAATCCAAATAATGCAAAATATTTATCTTCCAGTTAAGAATAACTAAATACCCATTTACCTGACTAACAAATGAATGACTGGTAGCATTAGATTTGATTCCCAAAACACCTTCCACAAGAAGTGGTAGTGAAAAAAGTTGAAAGTTGAATGTTTTTGTTGTTTTTTTTTTTTTAAAAAAAAAGAATTCTATAGATAAACAAATTGAGATGACATATATTCTATATAGTGTGCTGTATTACATTATTTTATTTATTCACTACATGACAAAAAAAATTAAATAAACTTTAAACACATGTAGTTTGGAAACAATCAATCTCCTTTGTTAACGAGCTAGAAAGAAGTCTGATCACATCAATATAGAAACCTTAATCTAATATTAAGATGTGTGTGTGTCTGCTTATTGTATAAAAACACATCTATAAGTGAGTGTGAAAATCGTATGAAAGTTTACTAGTAAAGTAATTAACACCTTCTTCATTTATATATAAACTCATAGTAATGTTTACAAAAATAGAATTGATTATACTTTCTGTCAGAACATAGTTCTTGTATGCTTGTTGACTATAAAAAAAAAAAACAACAACATTGCTTTCAACAAATGTGTGTACTTTATTTTTCATATTTTCAAATAAAGCAAGCAGAATTTGTTTTATACAAAATAAAAGTCTAATGTATTGTTTGTAAGTAGTGATATTTAAGACTTTGGTACAATTGATGAAATAGATTGACTAATACTAATCATGTAAATCTTATATTGATAGTTCAGAATGCAGAAGTTGGTTATTACATATATCATTAATATCTTATTTCTCAAGGAGCTTAATAGAGTACTTCAATGTTGTTTGATATATAGGTAGAATGTAAAATTAGAATTCTTCTGTGTTAATCGTCATGACATCACACAAATATATAACAAAGATTACAATTTCTGTAATGTATTTATAGAGATATGCCATTATGTGCAATGATTAATATTTAATTTTGTTTGTGAATAAAGTTAGAAAGATATTAACTATTGAATTTATTACATCTGAAAAAAAGAGACTTAAAAAAAATCAAAATTTTTGAAATGTAAATAAGACATTAAGTGCAAGTGGAATGTAGAAATGAAATATAAAGACAAGTGATTGCATGTTTTTTGTATTTTTTTTTCCTGTTCTAATTCAATCAAATACAGAATGCAATAGCTTTTTCAATGAAGGAATTGATATGTATAATTACTAGAATGTAACAAATTAGTTTAGGGAGATGAAAATTTTGCTAAGTGAAACTTTTCATATGAATGAAAAAATATATTTTAGAAATCTATCGTATTTTTTTGATGGATATATTGAAAGTTGTTTTTAAATATTCTGTAAAAAGAGAGGAAACTGTTTCACCTGACAAAATTTTCCCAACAGTTAAGATTTGTCTGTATTAAATTCATGAAAATATTCTTTGTTTTTGTTTTTTATTCTTTGTTTTAATTATCAAAAATTGTGAACAGTTTGTGTAGAAAGTTTTAAAAAATTATGGAGGATAAAAGGTCATTTATGTATGAAATGCACTTAATGTTGTTATCAAAAAGTAGGGATTTAAATTCCCAGTAGACTGCATTCAGTCTGAATGAGATGTATGAGATAAAGAAAAGAAAGACCGTTATGGATGGAGAAATTATGTGAGGCACAAAACAATGAATATCTTTACATATATCATAATGTGAACTCCATTATTCAATATGAGATTACAGATTAAAGAGGCAGAGAATGGCAATACTATGTTGTTGCACGAAAAGAAGTACTTTTTTAATATTTTTTCTTTTTATCATTATAATAGTGATCTTGTTTATGTCCATAAAATTTTAGACAAAACCAAGCATTTCAAAATAACTGTATTAAACTTGTATTTAAAATAATATATATAATTTTCAAATATTTTTAAACTTTTAATTTCAATTAAAAGTAAATAAATTTATTTAGAAACATTAAATAGTTTGAAGTTTACATAATGAACTTTGTGGTAGGTTTATGCAGCTAAAAATGGAGAAAACAAATCAGGTTACATTTTAAACTATTAATTAAATGGCCCATAATCAATATAATTAGCCATCCAATTATTGATCAGTAAATATGGATATTTATATACTATTAATTTGAGAATAAAACAAAATGGAAAAATTGCTAAAATCCTTGATTTGACATGATTGTTGAAGATACCTTCTCTTTCACACTTTGAATTTAGGGAGATGCTGAAAATACCTTCACAATAAATTATTTTAAGATTTTTTGATTAACATTTACATATGGTGACTATATTATGTATTGAGAAGATTCAATCTCATCACCTACATATACCATTTAATGATATTAATTAATTTAAATCATTTATCTTGTAAAATATTGACTAATATTTAAAATTTAAAATAAGCAATTATAAACTCTTTTAAACTATCTACTATAAATCGAATATTTTCATTCTGTTTTAATTGTGGAAAGAAATAAAGTAATTCTTTATTTTTCCTTTGGTGTTGAAAAATAAACTAGAAGATTTTTATAATGTTAATTTAAAAACATGTTAATTTTGGTCAAAATTAATATATGTGAAACATTCATTAAATTGTAATTTTATATAAAAGTTATGATATTTCTAAATTTAAATGAAAAATAAGCAAGATTTATCTTTGAAAAAGAAGCCTATTTGTTTGATATAAAAACTAACTATGGTATTTAATAATTTTCTGAATTAATTTAATTAAAGAACTTAGACATTGATAGGTTTTTAAGAACAAGTTATTTTAACTAATTTTTACTTTTGACAATTGCTTTTTTTAAAGGTAAATTGGAAATTATTATTAGTAGTAGTAATAAATATGGCATTTGCAGTATTATTAGTGAAGAAGACTGCTGTTCTTAGAGGGGGAAATGCATTGATTAAAACTAGTCATAATTCCTGTTAGCCACAATTCTGTAATGACAATTATTAAAGAATAACAACTGCAGAATCTCAAGACTAATTGCAAATTGTATGAAAACCCACTGAAAATTCTAAATCAAGCGTAAAGAAAACTGTTTAAAAATTAATTATGCCAAAATTAATTGTATTTAGAGCTTCCATCTTGCCAAAATAAAGTCAATGTCAATTTATATCACATATGGCCAACCTCCGGCCCTCGGGCCAGATCCGGCCCTTTATGACTTTTAATCCGGCCCCCCACTAATCTATTTTCGCCGTGTTTGATTCTGACTCAAATTTTTGAATAGAGTCTAGCGAGAGTTACGTTTGATTTTTACTTTTTGTGCAATTAAATGATTATGTTGTTTAATAAATTTATATTTTATATCTTTATTTAAGTCTTTTAATGATTAAAATTTAAAAGCTAAAATTATTAATATTTTAAAATAATGAAAATAAATGTGAAAACGATGTTCTTGGCAATAGCAAAAAAGCACGTCTTAATTAGCTGCATGGAACGTATTGAAAAGATTAGAATAGAGCTGGTATTTTTCTGCCAGCTCATACTCATAGGTATATACGCACATATCTATATTATTAAAATCGCGTATATATTATTTTATAATAAAACTATACTAAAAATAAATAATAAAACTTCTTTTTTTTTTAAGGGAATTTTAAAAGTTTTGAAATCAATTAAATCGAGATTAAAAAAAAAAAGAAGGTAAAAAACAAAACATAAGATCTTGCAGGTTTTTTTTTTATATATATAAAAGTTTGTCTTTTGTTTTATTTTTAATTCTTAAGTGAAACACAGGCTTAATATATACCATGTGTCTATATATGTAATACAGGGTATATGAGCACAGACTTTCACATGACCCACCACTCTCCACTCTATCTAATAACACTGATACACTCAAGTACATATATGCTGAAAAGATAAATAATCACCAATACACGTATTTCATGCTAAACCAGCAATCATCAGTTGGTCCAGATTATCATCTCCCACACATATATACTATAAGTACTCAGATATTTATTAAGATAGACAATCTTCATACTAATTAATTCTTAGAAATTCTTAAAGATAGAAGGAGAAAAAAGTACAGTATAGAATTTTTCTGCAATTAGCTCTATTGTTGAGACTTTGATAGTGGAGGTATTTTTGTGCTATCTATTACGCTCATCAGTTTGGAAAATTGGCGCAGTTAATCGACAGGATACATTCCAGTAGAAAAATCTGGTGCAATTTAGAAACAGTAGTGGATTCAAATTGAATTGTATAATGTAGAGAAAGCTACAAGGAAATTGAGAATCGAAGTCCGGGTGAATATAGAATTGGTGGTCGGAAAAATTGTTTTAGTAAGCGTATTAACAGTAATTTGTTTTGGTAAGCATATTAATAGAAATTTGTCTCAGTAAGCATGTTTGATAGTTATCTCGTAGCGAAATAGAAATTTTTTTTTTTTTCAAAAAAAAGCAAAATAGAAAATGATGACATCAGTGCCTCAGGTAACAATTAACGAGTTCAACATTAATAACCCTTTTGATTGGCCAATTTATCTTAAGAGAATCGAGAAACTATTTTTGATTAATGGTACGACAAGCGACCCCATTAAAGTTGCCACGTTATTGTGTTATGCCGGGCAACAAGTAATCGAAATAGCAAATAGACTCTGTGATCACGAAGAGCCAGAGAATTTGCCATATAATGTAGTTACGGGGAAATTAAATAATTTTTTCAGTCCCCGGCCTTCGAAGCATGTCGCAAGACTACACTTCAGAAATCGAAGGCAAAACAAGGGAGAGCGTATACGAGATTATGATCAAGCTCTAAGAGAACTTGCTAAAAGTTGCAGTTATGGCGATGCCTTAGAGGATAATCTGCTTGAGCAATTACTTTGGGGCATGTCAGATGATAGGCTTAGGCAGCAGTTACTGGCCTCAAGAGAGTTAACGTATGACGAAGCAACCAAAATGGGAGTAGCCCACGAAATAGTACTCGACCAATCGAAAGAATTTAGAAATTTTACCCACAAAAATGACGGTAATGTGTATATTCGGAAAACTGAAAATAAGTCCCAACCTATTAAGAGCAAAACATATGAGATAGTGTGTTATTGCTGTGGGAAAAAAGGCCACATGGCTCGTAAGTGTAAATATAATAAGGAGCAATGTAGGACTTGTGGTAAAGTTGGGCATTTGCAGAAAGTATGTCAAAATAAAGGAGAAAAGGATCGTGGCAGCTCGCCAACTTGTAAAGTCGAAAATAAAAAAAAATGTGATATTTACAATACACAGATGGGATATGGAAGTCAGCTTATGCTGACAGTTAATTTATTAAAGACACCAGTAAAAATGGAAATTGACAGCGGAGCAGGCATGTCAATGATGACACTTGAAGACTGGGAGAAAGTAGCGAAAAATCAAAAAAATCCTCCTTTATTAATGAAGACAAGTTTAAGGGCAAAAGACGCTAGTGGAAATAGTATGAAAATATTAGGGAAGGTGATGGCTCAGATTGAATTAAATAGTAAGGTTCGAACACTACCGTTATATATAGTACAAGGCGGTCTAAATCCTATTATAGGTAGGGAATGGTTCGATGCTTTGGGAATAAAGATATGTGTAATAAATAAAGTTGTTATTGAGCAAGAAATGAGAAATAAATATTGTGAATTATTTAAAAGTGATGAGGGAAAAATTATTACGACGCCTATAAACATAGAGCTACAAGGTGGCGCGACCCCTGTTATCTGCAGACCCAGAAAAGTTCCTTTTGTGCTGCAAACTAAGGTAGAACAAGAGTTGATAAATCTGGTTAGTAAGGGTGTATTAACGCCAGTCGAGAAAACGGAATGGGCGACTCCAATCGTGGTTATAACTAAACCAAATGGGCAGATTCGCATTTGCGGAGATTATAGGACCACAATAAATAAAAACCTCACTAAAAGTCAGTATCCTGTACCTAATGTCAGAGAAATACTGGCAAATATGCAAAAGGCAACTCACTATGCTAAAATTGATTTAAAGGCTGCATTTCACCAGATACCAGTTTCCGAATGCACATCAGAATTGCTAACTATTACAACACATAAGGGATTGTTTAAGTATAATAGATTGCCTTATGGAATTACGGTTGCACCAAACATTTTCCAGGCCAAAATGGGCATGCTGTTCCAGCAATTGGATGGTGTAACACCGTATTTTGATGACATTTTGGTCGTGGCCAATTCAGAAGAGGAATTATGTGAACGAGTTTTAAAAGTTTGCGACAAGTTATGTAGTTTCGGAGCTAAAATAAACGCAGACAAATGTATCTGGATGGCAACTGAATTAAAATTCCTGGGACACATAATCTCAAAAAAGGGAAAAAGGCCCGACCCTCAAAAAATTGCAGCCGTAAAGGAAGCACGAAGACCCAGAAATGTTAAAGAACTTCAAGCTTTCTTAGGACTTCTTAATTATTTTGAAGTTTTTCTTAAGGGGAAAGCTCACATAGCAAAACCGCTATACAATTTATTAAAAAAGAACCAAAAATGGATTTGGGATCAAACCCAAGAAAAAGCTTTTTGTGACACTAAAGAATTATTAACGTCAAACAGCTTATTAGTACATTACGACAGTAGCCTCGAATTGATATTGACAACAGATGCATCCGAAGTTGGAGTAGGGGCAGTCTTAAGCCATACAGTAGCTGACGGCGAGCGACCAATCGTCTACGCTTCAAGAACATTAACAAAAGCTGAGTAAAATTATAGTCAACTAGATAAAGAGGCGTTGGCTATCATATTTGCAATAAAAAAGTTTCACCAATATTTGTATGGTCGACAGTTTAAAATCTTTACCGATCATAAACCGCTGTTGGGATTATTAGCAAAAAATAAAACTGCACCTGATTATCTAAGCCCTAGAATGTTACGTTGGGTTAATCTGTTGTCAGGCTATGATTTTGATCTAAATTTCAAAAAAGGAAAGATCATTAAACATGCAGACGCACTGTCAAGAATGCCCATTAAAGCTGAACTACGAAAAGACGACCAAACTATTAACTATATCGATAATTGGAACAACGAATTAATAACCAGTGAAAAGGTAGCTAATTGGACTAAAGCTGACAATGGATATAAACACTTAAGTAAATGGATCAGCAAAGGCTGGCCACAAAGTCGGCCCGAGAGACTACATAAAACTTTATGGGACGTAAGACAAAGATTGTCCATAAACAAGAGATGTATTTTAATGGATGATAGAGTGTTGATACCGAGCAGTGGGCGGAATAAGATTCTTCACTTAATTCATCAAGGTCATCCTGGGATAGTGCGGGCCAAAGCTCTGGCTCGTAGTTACATATGGTGGCCCGCAATAAATATTGATATAGAGAAATATGTGAAATCATGTGAAAGTTGCCAAGTAAATGCAAATATGCATGAGAAAAAATATGCTGCTTGGCCAGCAGCTGAAAGAGCGTGGAGCCGTACTCACGTTGACCACGCTGGACCGTTTCACGGCTTTATATTTTTGGTAGTGATCGACGCTTATTCAAAGTAGACGGAATATAGAGTAGTGAAAAACACCAGTACCGAAGAAACAATCGCAAAACTGAAGGAGATTTTTGCTTTTCATGGGATTCCTGAAACAATTGTGTCTGACAATGATACCAGTTTCACATCCACTAAATTTGAAGAATTTCTCACAGAATGGGGAATTAAACACTTAGCCATGCCCCCATATCACCTGGACTCCAATGGTATTGCAGAAAAGGCAGTACAAACTTTGAAGCAAACATTACGGAAGGAAGGCACTGCAAATATACAAGACACCTTACATTCTGCCTTACTATATCAACATAGTACTCCGTGTGCTACAGGCAAATCTCCTGCAGAATTAATTTTCAGACGGAAACTACGCACGAAACTATCGTTAATCCACCCAGAACAAAACTTTACACTTTATGAAAGCAACACTGGAGATACTATTTACTCCAAAGGAGAAAAAGTCTGGGTTAGAGATGTCATCAGAAAACACTGGGTGAAGACCTTCGTAAAAGAAATACTGTCAAAACAAATAATACTTGTAGAGACAGAAACTGGAAAAACAATGTGCAAGCATATAAATCATGTGAGACGTCGAGAAGAATTAGTGCAAACCGGAAGTACGGCAGCACCGCGCATTCCCAAATGCGAAGAGAATTCCGACGATCAAGAAACTGAAGGAGCCAACAAAACACCAGTAGAAGAGAAATACGACGATCAAGAGACTAACAAACGCCATTAGAAGAGAAAACATCTCCACGCAGATCTTCGAGAACAAGAAAAGAACCGCTTACTTAAAAGACTATGTAAGACTTCATAAACCATAATTTCTGAAGTGGTGGAGGTGCTATATACGTGTATAATAATGTTTTGTTAAAAGAAAATTATACGTATATAATAATTAATGTTTTATTAAAATAAGTTTTATTAAAAGAAATAGATAGGAATTTTGTAATTAAATTTGGTACGCTATTAAAGATAAGCTTCAGATCAGAAACTAATTAAGCAGCTAGATTAAAAGTGCTGATTACTAAAAGTAGACAATAGCTGAAAATTAATTGGTTTCTGAAACATTCCTTAACAAGAAAAAAGAAGGAACAAAAACAACTAAGCAGCACTTGTAGCGGAGAACTCATTGAATGCACACGAAGGTCAAGAGTTTTAACTTAGCGACGGAACAAACCCAGTGAATTCCACCACTGAAGGTTAAAAAGTGGACCTAGGAACTTTGCAGGCCTCACCGGCCTATATTATGTTTTTTTGTATGCCTTCATGGCTAGAGTTCGTAAGTTAAACTTAATTGTCTTATAACTATATATATGTACTATTATTTATCCGACTGTTAATTCTATTAAACTATTTGTATAATCAATTGGTTTCTGCTGTCTATTTACCTGATGGTTAAGCCGAGTGAGTGGCTGTACACAGCACATATATACTATAAGTACTCAGATATTTATTAAGATAGACAATCTTCATACTAATTAATTCTTAGAAAATCTTAAAGATAGAAGGAGAAAAAAGTACAGTATAGAATTTTTCTGCAATTAGCTCTATTGTTGAGACTTTGATAGTGGAGGTATTTTTGTGCTATCTATTACGCTCTCAGTTTGGAATGTTTCCTCAGGATTATAAGTAACATTGCAAAAAAAAAAAAAAAAACTATAAATTATGTGATTGTCTTTTGTTTGAGATTAATTGGAATTTTTCTGAAGTTAGTGACTGGGCAAACCATGTCAAGCATAGGATGAAATACTTCTCCCACAGGACCATCACTGATTGATCAGGGTAGCTATAAACTTTTACTGAGTGAACTTTCCATTTTGCATAATAGAAATAGATATATACTATTAAATGTCTTAAATGTTTCAACACTAGAGTGTAGGATTATTGTTGGTAATTTTATTATATTATGTTAATTGAGTTAAAACAAAGGGAGAGGAGTTTAAACTCATATGCTTTAAATATGTTTTTTTTATATGCATTTTATTATAATTCAAGTGTGAATCAGATTAGATTTTTCCTAATAATGTTAACTGCTCGATCTTGAAAGATCAATAAAAAGAATATTAGTTAAATAATTTGTACTATATTTAAAAAAAAAAATGAAAATGTTTGTGTTTAATTTAAGCTTGTATTTGCTCTTTATATATATAAAAAAAGATTCGAGTCAGTTGAAAATGCTATAGGAAAAGAGAATATGCTTTTTTAAATTAAAAGTGAATATAATAAAATATATTAAATGTCATATTTGAGTGTCCCTGTTTAATCTGGTTTAGTAATTTAATTCAGTGTACATTTGGCTAAAATAAATTCGCGTAAGATTGATTACCTTTTAAAAAATATATTTGGTGATTGCCATATTTGTGTAATCTTTGAAAATTTATGAACCAAGTTAAAATGTTGTGGCACAGAATGAAATATTAGAAATTTATAACATTAAAAAAATGATACATTCACAACTAATTATCATCAAAGAAACAAAAGAAATTATAAAAGTTAATAAATTATTTACTGTTATTAAAAAATTATTCTCTATTGTTTTTGCAAAAGCAATTTTTGTAAAGCCAGCAATGGCGATTTCTGCTTTTTCATATATTTCCTATGAGCAATTTTTATTAAAAGAAAATATTTTCAAAGACAATACCCTATTAGTAATGTACTTTTTGGTTTAATAATAAATGTTTTATAAAAATATTATGTTATAATCATTAGCAATTACTGGAAATCACTTTTTTTGTCTTATTTAGCTTCTCTCAGAATTAATATTTGAATAGTTAAGCTGACATCATACGACACTGCAAAACACATTTGTTTTCTCTCATTAAGATCTCTTTCCCATTTTGACCAGCAGTGTGTGAACATGTGACAATGTGTCATTTTGATACTTGCATTGGGGTTGTGCCTTGTTCAGTGCTTGTATTTATATTGTGTTCTATCTGGAGTGTAAAAATCTTTTTTATTTTATTTTAATATTTACATTGGGTTTGTGCCTTGTTAAGTGCCTGCATTTATATTGTTTTCTGTTCAGTATCTGCAGTGTTAAAAACAGCTTTGTTTGACAGTTCTGAATATATAGTTTGAAATTTAGAACAATGTCAGGGATTAACTAGATACAGAGGATCATCAATTTCAAGACAGCTGGACAGACAAGTACTATTTTATTCTGAATAAAGGTTTGCCTATATGTTTGTTGTGCAATGAATCCATATCAGTCAACAAAGAATACAACTTGAAGAAACACTTTACTTCAAAACATGCAGATCACCAAAAAAATGATGGACAACTATGAAAAGATGAAATAGAGAAATTGAAGAACTTGGATACCCAGCATAAAATGTTCACCAAGTAATAAATGCAGCATGGAAACATTGTGAAAGCCAGCTTTGTGGTAAATGAAAAATTTGCTAAGCATTCTAAATCATTTGGTGAAGGAGGTCAAAGAATGTCTGTTGAATGTTGCAAGTATAATATGTCCTGAAAAGAGAAAAGATTTTGAGAATATTAGTTTGTTGAGATGTACTGCTGTCCGGTGGATAGAAATCATGGCTGATGATATCCAAAAAAGTTTAAAAGAGAAGATTGCTAGATTCAAAGCATTTTCAATTGCTTTGGATGACAGCACTGATGCCTCTGATACAATACAACTAGCAATATTTATTCAGGGAGTTGATGTGGATTTAATATCACAAAAGAATTTTACTTTGGCCCTAAAACAGACAATTACTGGTGAAGATATATTTGAAGAAGTCAAAACAGTCTTCAAGATATTTGGGCTTAAATGGAGTTCACTATCTGGCATATGCACTGATGGAGCTCCTGCAATGGTTGGTACATGGAAGGGATTTATTGGAATAGTTCATGAAAAAGTAACAAAATTACAGATCCATCTGAAAAATTTAACAAATTTTCATTGTATTATCCACTAACAAAATCTGTGTGCAAAATCAATTAAATTTAGAAATGTTATGGAAGTTGTAGTAGTCAGTATTAACTTTATTAAGTCACATGTACTTAATCACTGCAATTTAAGGAATATGTGGCAGACTTATTTTCAGATTATGAAAATGTGTCATATTGTGAAGTGAGGTGGTTGAGGTAAAAGGTTAAAATGATTTATGATCTGAGATAAGACAGCAGATTTTATGAACATAAAAGGAAAAACAATTAACCAAGTAAGAGATGATGAGTGGGTGTTTGATTTAGCATTCCTTGTAGATGTCACTGGATACCTAAATGAAAATCTTAAATTGCAAAAACCAGGACAATTGATTCATGAACTGCATGGACATGTCAGTGCTTTTTGTAATAAAGTAAAATTGTTGAAAAGTCAGATAAGAGCTAAACATTGTTACCATTTTCCTACTCTAGCAACTCATAAAAATATCCCTTATAATTTGTTATGGAAATCAACTGAAGACATTAATAGAGCAGTTTGATACAAGGTTTGCTGACTTCCAAAATAAAGACTCCATATTCACTATATTTTATCATCCAATGGATGCTGATATAAATAATATGCCAGAAAATTTGCAGATGGAACTTATTGAGGTTCAAGCAGATTTAGTGCTAAAATTACAATTTAACAACATTGCTTTGATGGATTTTTATAAACATTTGGTGGAAGAAAAATATAGAAATGTAGTGCCTTTTCAAAAAGAATTTTGTCTTTTTGCCAGCACATATATGTGTGACCAGTTTTTTTCTAGAATGGAATTTAATAAATCAAAAATTCGGACAAGAATAACTGATGAAAATCTTGAAAATTCTATGTGATTGTTCTTAAGCAGTATTCCCATCAACACTGATAGTTTCATTGTTGAAGTACAAGGCTAATCCTCACATTAAATTGTTACATCATTATTATGAAATTTATGTAGCTCTTTATCATTCACTATTATATTGTACTATTTAATTATTTGGTCCGGCCCTTGACTCGAAGACAGAAAGATAATTTGGCCCCTGAACTAGGAAAGGTTGCCCATGCCTGATTTATATAATAAAATCAACCAGAAGTACAAGGAATCATTCTCACTTAAAAGAATTTATGAAATTAAATTACCAAGTATTTTATTAATTAAATCCCCAATACACCAGAGAAGTCTCTACAAGGCAATGCTTTCATTAAACTTTAAATATTAAGAAACATAATTAGAGACTGATTTATATATATACTCAAAAGCCTAGATAAAGAAGAAGTCTATTTTTTTTCTTTATTATATTTAAATTTTTATATGTCTAAGGATTTCTGTTTGTAAATTATATGTATTTAATACTCTTGATATGCACAGCTATATTTTAAGATATATATTAATACAAAATGTTTTTACCATATTGAAATAAAATTATTTTATTATTTTAGATGTTTTATAACAAGCTAAAGTTGTTTAACTAGTAACTGATTTATATCAATGTTTTGAACACTGGCTAAGAAGAGATTTTATTCAGTATATATATATGTAGACAATGGGTGAGCACACTTTCAGTCAGTAAAGCCAGATTCATAGCACTCATGAAATGCATGATACATTGTTAGCCAATGTTCAAAACATTGATATAAATCAATTACAATTAGCATAAGGATAGGAAAAAATATTTACTTATCAATTAATAATTGTAAATAGTATATATCTGAAAACACATCCATATATGAACAAAACTGGTTATATTCCAACAAATATAACTGTAAAATTCATGTATATTGTTATTATAATTATATGTGGATCATCATAATTATTATTAATTAAATATTTAAATAAATCATACAATATAAAATATCTATATATAACAGTAATAACTGTATGTATATATATAACAACAATATATAAAAACTTTTTGGTGAATACAGTATTGATTTTTGGCCTTTTTAATGTAATGGAACAATTTTACAATTTCAATCTATATTGCACACATTGTAATTAGAAGAGACATTGCTAAAATTCTAGGCTTAATACTTTGTTCTTAATTCAATACTCCTTCTATATATGTCTTTGATATGGTCATTAAATAATATTTTTATCTTATTTTCATAAACTGAAAAAATCTATATTTCCACTAAGAATATTTCTAGTTATATATGCAAACTTGATTAGTTACCTTTTTCAGACAAAAGATGGCATTTTAATATAAATATTTCTTTTTTCTAAGATTATAATTATACATAGTTAGAAATAATACTTAAACTATTGCAGTATGTTTATACATACACAATTACCATCATTACTACTAATTTTTTAGTTACATATTTGACAACTCAATGTGGAGTCTGAATAGGTGATTGCAATTTCTTTAACATTACTATTTTCACTTCAAATTGAAGATCTTTGTCAACCACTACATACACATTTTATAATTCTTTTTTTTTTTTTAAATTTCTAATATCCAAGCTTTTTTTTTTTCATTTTCCATTTAACCCCTTGATGAAATACTTAAACAAAGAAGATGTCAATGGCTATTCTTTTTTAAAATTAATTTGAGTAATTTAATAACTGACTTATTGTAGAGAGAATATTTTTTCTATTCCTTTTTTTTTTTTTTTGACATTTTGAAGATGAAATATGACATTTGAAATTTTTTTTATAATTAGCTTTATCACCAAAATTTAAATATAAATTTGCCTCTTAACCTTTTAACAGATAATTTTACATATATAGATAGTGAATGACAATATAAATTAAACAATCTACTCTATTTTTATGATCTATATATATCTGCTTTTACAAAAATGACGATTTGTTTAACTAATTTATTTCCCTAAGAAATTCTATGATCCAATATTACAATGGAAATATTTTTATAAATAATCTTTAAATAGTCTACTTCAGAGTCAATGCTTCTCTTAACAACTTTCTTTAGAAAACATAAAGGTATTAATCAGACAATGAGAATCTGGGCATTTCCATTCTTATTTCATTCTGTAACTAAGATTAACTAGACACCCTATACTGATAAGTGTTGAATAGTTAACTGATTGGCTATGAACATCAATCTGGTTGAAAGTAAACCTTTTTTCCAAATGTTATCTATCCAGAATTTAAGCCTAGGCCAATGGCATAGCACAAGAATATACTACTAACTATATAATAGTAATGATAACCCAACATTTATAATTTATTTTTACATTACCAAAGAAATTAAATTATTTCTATTTAAAAAAATGTATTAAAAATATATTCATTATTTTTATTTGTGATGTTGATGTTTTTTGTTTAACAAAGAGTTATAACATTTATTAGAACTTCAAACAAAATATTGAGTATAGAAAAATATTGATATAACAAACAAAAAAGATAGATTTATATATTTCTTACTAATAACATTTATTTTTTCATTTATGTCAACAATTCCACTACACTTTTATGTTAAATAACACTGGTAGAATATTTTTTATTTCTTTTAACTTAGTTCTTTTCATTTTTTGTTGAGATGCAAAATCTTTTGTTTTGTTTTTTATAAAAATGCATTCTTACATGTAAATAATTTTAACTGCAAAACATCCTTTGAGTAATAAAATGAAAGGGTGATATATTCAAAGTTAGTTTCTTAGACCAAATCTTAATCTGTCCCTTTAAGTGATTAAATATCTTATTATTTCCCAAGCAACTATCCTTTTGGGTATTATTTTGTTCTGTGAAGTTTAACAGGATAGTAGAATGATGGACTGAAGAGCAGAATATATTTAGATTAATTTTCAACTCAATAAAGTTTATATACTTTAAAAAAAAAAAAATTCACTCAAATAAAAGAGATTATGGTGATCAATCTGCCACTAGAATGTTTGAATGTCACATGACTTTGTGAATTAACTATATAATTATTTAAAAATATATAACACATGAAAAATTTTTTTGATTATAAACATACAAATTTGTGGCATCATTTTTTTAAATAACAGCTTGCCTTATCATTTTTCATTATTTCTGATGCTTAAATTTGGTCATTTATAAAATTCTATAACCTATCCAAAATTCTTAACAAGCCTTCAATTAAAATTTAACATTTTTTATAATTTTTTAAATTTTAGTGCTCAATTTTAAGATTTACAAATTTCCAATTAGGACTTAGATAATAAGAAAATGTATGGAGAAGGTGGGGAAACTGGAGACTTTTGAGACACGAATTTTGAAAGAAAATAAAAAAAATGCATTGGAAAAATAGTGCTAGCAATGTTGAAGAAATTAATTTATTAAGAACATTATAAAGGAGATGAGAAATTTGATTGTGCATAACATGTACAAGAACAAAAATTATGAAGCATATGTTGGAAGGATAGATTTTTAAAAAAACGATGAATGATGATCTAAAAAGAGGGACGGGAATCATATGAGCAAATGTGTCATAGGTTCATCTTATTTTTAGGCTTTTGAAAAAAAAAAAGTTTCTTGATTAAGAAAAATAATGTTTTGAAGTTAAATTAAAACAGGATTTATTAATTTTAACAGTAAATCTTTTAACATATGGAAGAATAACAGTGTTTTTACTTTTTCTAATAACTAAGATTATTAATAAAGCTTTGCATCAAAGTAGTGATATTATAAAAAAAAGAACGATAATAATAAAAACTTTTATTTTTAAAATAAAGTGAAGCTTCCATACATTAAAGGTATCACTGATAAGTTAGTAATTAAGACATATTCCACAGGAAGAGAATGTGGATCACTGAAAAAAAAATCACAAAGTTTCATCATACTATAATAATTTTTTTCTTTGTTTTGTTTATATTTTGCACTATATTATCTTAGACTGACTATTATTTAACATGTTTACAAATAAATCACATATTTTATGTGGATTGAATAAAAGCCAATTTCAAATCTTGTTTTGTGATAATAAAACTTATCTGCCTGGTTTTCATATCTGGTTTAAAATACTAATGGAAATATAGATATTCTGAAAGCCTTAATTCTTAACAATTTTTGAATTAGGAAATTTCATAAATTTGAATAAAAGTTACACAGATACATATAAACCAGTAAGTATAGTATAAGAAGGAGTAAGTACTTAAAAAAAAGATAATTGATAAAAAATTAAATTTAAACAAAATTAAATATAATGTATTAGCAAATATTGCTTAAAAAGAATTTGAACAGAATTAAGAATACCTGATTAACATAACTTTTTAGCTTAAAAGTTCCTTACTAGATTAATTTATAAAAATTTATTTAAAACATGAGGGAAAGGGCATGCAAAAATAATGATAGAAGTTAACAATATCTATGCTTCCAAAAGATATATAAAATTTAAATTAAAAAAAAAGAAATAAAGTAAGACTCCATTTTTTAACATCTGATTCAAAATCATACTGAAATTCATGGACAGTAGCAAATCTTATATATGTTTTTTACCACACACAAATATAATACAAATGTTTTAAACATTTATGTACAATATATGCATACCTAGGTACATGTAAATGCCTATAATATAATTTGAAAATAATTGTATACACATGAAAATATTAACAAAAATAATTAACAAAAAAATAAAATAACATCATTAGGAAAAAGTCAGAAGAGTAATAAGTTTTAAAAAAAGCATGTGAATATAAACTTATGAAAGGAAATTACTCCACACATGCACTAATAGATCAATATTGAATTTACATGACTCATCTTCAATAAATGCTTAGAGTCTATTCTTATATAAATCAAATCCTTGTTGACTGTGCTTAAATCAGAACTTAATCTTATTAAGATCTGAAATATCAATTGACAAATTATTTGTACAAATTTAGTTTAGATATCACAGAAAAGTGTTCTCATTTAAAACTGCCTCAAAGTCCAAAATTAATGATGTACTATGAAATGTTTCACTTTTAAATTCATACTGAATTTTGAATCAATATAACCGGCTATTATTTATAAAAAATGACTTTTTGATGCATTATGTTACTATTGTATTCATATACTTTACCAACAAATTTAAATTTGCAGATAGAGGTCATATGGATGAAATTTTTAGCTGTTTAAGGAGCACAAATAATCCTAGTACAATTTTTTTTTTCTTTTCTTACTAACTCGAAAATTTCTGAATTTATTAAATAACTGGTTAACTTCAATATAGTAAGTACAGTATATGACTTTTTTTTTTTCAGAATTAAATCATCTCTTTCCTTTCATCTGATAAAGGTACTTAATGATTTCTTTTAGGCTTGAAAAAAATGTATTAATCAAGTTTGTGTTTTGAGATTATTGTAAATGAACAAATGTACCATAACATAAATGATATCTTTCCAAGGACTTAAAAAAACATGACTGAAAGAATACAAGACTTAGAGAAGCTCCGTGAGAAAATAAAATGGCTGCTATTAAATAGATTTTAATAAATTCGTAAATTTCTTTTTTTTTTTTCTTATTTGAATTTTTTTAAATCAGTTTTTGAGTTCATAAATGGGGCACAGATTATAATGTTATTTCAATTACAAACATATTAAAGCAGTGGGATATGTAATAATAATAATAATAAATTAATATGTTTATAAATCAAAACTTTGCTGATTTTAATAGATTCAGAATTTATCATTAAACACTTATTAAATATAAATTCCTTTTCAAATATAAAATAATACAAGTAAACAATGACAATAGGAAAACAAGTAGTATAATGTACACAAAATATTTTAATCTGTATAACAAAAGTTACAAATATTATGCATATATAATTGTATAATAAACAATTAACAGTAATAAATAAATATTATAAAACTGTAAACACCATAAAATTGTGTTGCATGAGTAATTTATGGAAAATATATGGTAGAAAGTGTCAAATTAATCACCAGATTAGTTTCTGATTATTGGCCTTGTGAGACAGAATCATTTTCAAAATTAGTAATTCTTTTATTCTTTTTAATATTATTCAAATTAACAAAAATCTGCTAAATGACCATAAGCTGTGAAATTATATCACAAAATGATTAATCTTTAAAATAAATATTCATAATATAACAAAATATGCCAGAGAATATGGCAAAATCATGCATCATTCTTTATTCCTTCAACATATCTATAATATGTAATAATCAATTTTTCATCAATGAAGTACAATGAGTCTCATAAATTTACATTTTTTATAGCAAATATTTCTGAAGATTTAAAAGATCATTGAAAATGTTAAGAAAAACTCATTCATCAATGAAAACACAAAATTCTGCAAAATGATGAAAAAGTAATTATATAAATGTCAGATATTTCCAGTGATTAGTATTATGTAATACTTTAAGGTTAATACTCAGACTACTGGTTTATTAAATAAATAAAATACTTTCAATCCAAAGCACAAGTCAAAACTCTTTTAACATCTCTCTTTACCTCAATTTCTTTTATAGAAGCTTATTTAAAGCACTTTAAAAAGAAATCATGAAAATTTTTAAATTAATCATATTTCTTTTAAAACTATATTTTAAATTGATTTATATTACTTTTAGAGAAAAAAAATGAATCATCTCTCTTTTTCTCATTTTCTTATATAGGGGCTTCTATGGAGCACTGGAAAGAAAATCTGAATTTTTAAATCAATCATATTACTTTTTAAAGCTATTTTCTTAAATTGATTTATATTATTTTAATTGCCATTTGTAAAAAAATTTAATTTACACATTGTTAATACTGACTCAGAAAGTGAAATATGTAAATATAAAATATTTCCAGAGATAACCAGCCTACTCCAGATGTGCCTCTAATATAAGAAAATGAGGTAAAAAGAGAAGATGATAAATTCTTTTCTCTTTAAAAAATGGTTTTTTTCTTGTGCTATGGATTGAGAGTATTTTATTTATTTAATAAACCAATAGTCTGAATATTAATCTCAGTATATTATGTAATATTAATCACTGGAAATATCTTATATTTTCATATTTCACCCTTTGAATCAGTATTGACAATATGCAAATTGAAAAATTTCACAAATGTCAATTAAAATAATATTAATCAATTTAATAAAATAGCTTTAAAAAGTAATATGATTGATGTAAAATTTCATGCTTTCTTTCCAAAATGCTTCAGATAAGCCTCCATATAAAAAAATGGGTACTCATCTTTTAAGCTAAAGATGCCACTCTATGGAGCGGTTTTTGCGCCAAAACACATAAAAATGCTGTTTCCGCGGCCGACACGTTCGAACCCGCATTTTCTATAATACAACTTTTTCGTTGTGCTACAGAATGCAGGCCGCTATGTCACGTCGCAGTACAGCATGTATGTCGCATAGCAGCAAATACATTTTCCGAATTCGCACAATTTATAAAATAATTACGGCTTGATGAGAGAGTTTGTATTTGAATTGTATTGAAATGTTGTTTTCATTGGATTTTTTTTTATTTTAAACTATTGAAATGTTCAGATTTTTTCAAACAATAATTATAAGACTTTTTACAACGTACTGTATTGAACTTTTATTTGTGAAAATGTTAAATATCTATGTTTTTATTGAGTTGCAATTAGGTAACGTGTCAAGTAACATAAACATTCCACGAGACAAAGAAGAACCGTCTGTATATTTTTGAAGTAAAAAAGAGCGGTACGAAAAAAATATCCAGTAAGAAAAGTCCAAATATACAGGTTTTTTTGTAAATTTAATAAAAAGCAAATATTATAAACATGTTTAATAAGTAAAAAAGACATTTGTATGTGTTTGTTGTTGTTTAAAAAAGTTTGAGTTTCTTTCTTCTGTCCGAGTACGGTTACCATTTTGAATTTTTTTATTTTAGCATTACAAACAAACAGAACACTAACCCTAAAATTAACCCTAACCCTAAAACTAACCCTAAACCTAACCCTAAACTAACCCTTAAACTAACCCTAAATCTAACCGTAACAACTTTTACTTTTATTACGATTATTATTTGTTAGTTAAACAACAACAAAAAAAGTCGTAACACAAGTAAAAAAATATCCGATAGAAAATTGATAAAAAAAAAAGCCGTAACACAAGTAAAAAAATATCCGATAGAAAATTGATAAAAAAAAGCCGTAACAATTTAAAAAGTATACGATATAAAAAACACAAATCAAATTGTAATTTGTTGATTTTATTTTACATTTATTATTATCATTTAAATTGTATACGTTAATAAAAAATAATATTTAAAAAAAAAACGATTTTGTTTTGTTTTTATTTTCGCATTACAAAAAAGCACAGAAAAATTATTAAAATCAACGGCCCATGAATGTTCATATTTTATAGTTTTAGCGTGAAAACGGTGCCACCCAACGGCATCTTTAGCTATAAGACAAGCACCAAAAAATGAGGTAAAGAGAGAAGACTGTTCTTTTCTCTAAAAAAAGTTTTGACTTTTGCTCTGGATTGAGAGTATAATCCTCCAGTAGTTAAAAGTAATTATATTAAACATGTATCTAGCACTTTCAACAAAGTCAAAAATTAAACAATTGTAAGGGTGCTAAATCCCAGAGAGTAGTAAAAAAACTTATTAAGATATAAAGAATCCTGATTTAAAAAACAGAAGTCATAAATCTAACATCAAATTTATGAATGTCTTCTTTGTGGATTTTAATACTTGCAAATGCTGTAAAGATAATTGCAGGTAGTGAAAATAAACTTAAATGAAGTTTTTTATTATCAAAATACTCTATATATGGGGAAATGACAGAATTTATAAATTTAATATACATACCAATCACTGAATAATTTTCATTCCTTAATTTATATTACCTTTTTAATATTGAGCTTCTTTATTGATGAAGATATTTATTTATACTATGTATTGTTAACTATAAAATTTTTAGAAACATAAAATCTTATACTAGAAATATCGAAATATTTTTAAAAGAAAAATTTCATATGCAGTCTCTATCATAATACAATTTCAACTAAAAATTTGTCCAAGGTCCTTCATATAAAATTTTTATTTCTTCATTAGACAATAGTCTGTTAATTAGAATAGTAATATTAAAAGCAGATTAATACTCATCAAAAGCAGAATCAATTTAATCATTTTCAATCATTATAAAGTTTCTGCAGACTGAGGCTCTCTTGAATTTAATTCAGCTTTTTTGAACCAGAATTTCTCTTTTCAGAATTACTTCTGCAAACCTTATGATCTCTTACAAGCTCTTAAGATCTAGTATAATATTTCATTTGCCTATATGTTGCTATTTCTGCTAGTAATATATATTAGCCAAACTTCATTTCAGCCTCTTGATTATTTCAATATCAAAGATACATATCTGTTTTCTAAACCATATATTTCACTTTTATTCATTACTTGTTAATTCTATATGCATCTCTTCAATTTTGACTGCCCAATTTTCACTAAGTAGTTTAAAGTCTCTATATTTCTTTTCTATTAAGTATTCAAGACTCCAATTCATAAATAAGTATTGGTAAAACATACCTATCAAAAACATTTTCTAATTACAACTGCATTTTTTTTTATATTAAATTGTTTATAAACACTCCTTCCAAGTTTAATTCTATGATCAATTTCATCTATATTAATAATTCTGACCAAAACATTTACAATTGCTAACTTCTAATTTTTTATTATCAATCATTATTTTCTACTTTTTTGAGAGGCTATTAAACATTGCTTTAAAATTTTAAGCATTTATTTTTAATCCTATTTTTTTTGCTTTCATATCATTCTTGCAACATTTACTGATAACTCTGTGAAAATAATCATATCATTAATAAATGTAGATAATTTAATTAATCTCCAGTTGTTTTTCTTCTCATAACTTCCCATTTTAATTCACAAAATATTTCTAATAAAATTGCTGCAAAAAGTTATGGAGAAAAGATAACATCCTGTGATACATCCTCATCAATGTTCATTATGTTTACATTACTGTGTAATCTAATAATTACTACTGCATTTTAATAAGTATTTTTCAAAATTTAACAATATTCTGTATCACATTCATTTGTCCTTTCTACAAATTTTCTTAATACTTGGAGATGATCTGTTGTGCTATAGTGACTTCTAAATCTACCTTCTCCTTTTGCTTGACTTGTGTCTAATGTTTTCTATAGTTAGTTTCTATGATAATCTTAATAAATATCTTATATAAAATGGCTAAATGTTTCAAATCAAAATTGTTTTTTATTCCATTGCTCCTATAAATAATAATAGAAAAAAATCAATCACAGTATTTTATGTTTCCAAAGATTTTACAGTTATTAACACTTGATATAAAAAAAAACAATTGCATTAAAAAAAACTAAATAGAAGGGAAGGGGAGGTGTGCCATAAGGACAACTGTGGATAAATGTTTATTACAGGAAATTGATTGTATAAGATTAAACACACTGTCACTTTAACAATCTCAATCAAAAAATTGTGTAAATCTCTACCAAATCTTTACTTTTTGTAAGTGTATGTGCTCTCACTTATATCCTTACAGTTTTGATTGTTTAGAAAGCTTAATGGTCTTAGTAAATGAATATAAGAATAATATATATATAATAAAGAATAAAATGAAAGCTCAAACACATTCAGTATTAAAGAATGTTAATGATGGTAACTTAAATCGTTTTTTTAAACGTTGATATATATATAACCTAGGAAATAAACTAAGATACCTAAATATTTATGATCTTTTAATATGGACCTTGGTTATGGAATGGTTATTATAAAATTATCCTACACTAATTAATAACATTTTTAAAAATATGCTAATGTAAACAGAACATTCAACAAATCAACTTACAGTGAAAAAATAATCATCCCTACTTAAAAACAAATTATCTGTGGAAGCACCTATGTTCACAGTATACAATAATTAATTTTCTAGCTCACACATGTCAGATTTTCATTAGAAAAACATAAAGGAACTGATCTGTTTTAGATTTCTATTTTCCATTCAAATAACCACAGCCAAATTAAGAAGTGGGCCATTTAAATCGAATAAATTTGTATACATTATTGTGGCATTCACTAACTATTAGTGAAAAGAGCTATGAATATGGGAACATAGAATTCCTGAAAGTACTTAGCTTATCAATTGTTATGTATAGTTTCAATAATTGTGCATAAAATGCAAGCTTAGTATTATATCAATATTGTTTAAGCTTATTTATAACAATGGGAAAGAAATTTGATGTTATGGATTTGGACAGTATACATATACAATTTTTAAAAGTTCTATCAATTTTAAATCATACTTTAATTCATTTAAATTGTACCTACAATTTAAATGATAAATACATAAATCCATTTTGCATTTGTTTTGACAAAAATAAACATTAAAAATCTTATTAAACTTGGTGATTTAAGTCAAATAGTTCAAAATAGTAGTGAAAGTTTATTTGATTTAACTGCACTAAAACACATTATTCACTTAACAATAAATTAAACAAACTCCACAATTTAAAATAATTTTATTAATAATATTAATTCAAATTGCACATGTGTGGGAGAGACAATTCTAGAAACACATATGATTAAATAGTTAGAATGTTTGGCATAATAAATTAAATTTTACTTTAATGTATCATGTTTAAATAAAATGATTTTATCTAGACTTTATTTATTAATAAAAATCAAACATCACATGATCACCATTATTTATGCTTACACAAACTATATACTAATAAAAATATTAAACCTTTATCATAAAAATTTGATCTTGTGAAATAATAAATAATTAAAAGGATATAAAATAGTAGATTGATAATATTCTAATATATCCAGGTATACTAAGCGAACTTTGTATGATTATAATAGATAAGTATTTTTTTTAATTATATCAGAGATTAATCAGAATAAAACAAATCCATCTAGGTAAATTTTATTTATGAAACTTTGAAAAACTAAATACAAGAAACAATTCTAAGATATGGTAAATAATGTAGCATTAGCAATGCCCAATTTTATAAGATTTAGTTGGATGAGATGCAACATTAGGAGGGGATGTAAACCTATATTGTTACATTCATATACTCAAGATTATGATGGTCAATGCATGGACTCATTTTTATCAGTTATTATAAAATAATTGTACCATAAATTAAAATTATTAATAATTAGAGATAAAATTATCATTGGATCATGTAAGATACTTACTTTTTAAAGCTTTGTAATATTTGGAATTAGATGTATCCTTATTATTATTAGGAATATTTAATACTAAATGACAGTATATTTTTCTTTTAACTTTTGTAATGTCAGGTCACAATTAAGTCATATTCAAATATTATTCTAATATTAATCCCATAGATTAAAAAATAAAAAATGAATGAATTATTTATATTCATAATAGTATTTGATAACAATATATAGCAATTATCCATATGCTATTCAAAATCTAATTCATAGTTTGAAGTGTGTTTCAAAGACATAAATAGTGGAGAATCATTTTCATTTCAAGCAAGAAGTATCCTTTAAATAGGGCATTAAATCAGAGTCAAAAAATAGATAAATATTAAAAAGACATGTTTTTGTATGTATAATTATATAGATGATAATATAGGACATGTTTTGTTTACTGAATAATAGGCATGTGATGACTGTGGTGAGGGGAAGCAGGGATTTTTATTCCCTGATAATAAGTATTATTACTATTACTATTGTTTTACATTCAATAAATTATATTATTATTGAAATTATTTGCATTGTCTGTCTTTGCCAATAAAAAAAAGATTATGTTAGATTTGATTGAATAAATGATCTTACAATTACAATATATATATATTGTACCCTTTTGTTAAGGCTAGACATGGTAAAAAAGTCAATTTCTTAAAAATTTTAAATTAAGATGATTATATTTGTTATAATTGTAATAATAATGTTTAAAGAGACTTAAAACTTTTTTATTGTTAAAATTGTAAAAAGAAAGCAGATTAATTTAGTACTTTATGATTAAAATAAATGATGTTAGTTATACTTATGAAAAATATTTAATATCATGCTAAATAAACATTTGAAAAACACTAATTTTTAATATAATGTTAAATATAGTTTAATACATTATTAAATTTATCTTTAAAGTAAGTTAAAACTGTGTAATAATTATTTATTAAAGTTCTTGATTTTTATGGTGTGTCAAATGTTTCAATTTTAGTTATTATGAAAAATGTCAAAATTTACTATTCTAAATTTTTATTATTACATTTAATATTTTATAATATGTATTATTTTATAATTAAATATTCATTTAAATTTTATTTCAGACAGTAGGTTTCAAAAATTGCAACATATGTCTGGAAAGCAGATCACATGACTGGCAATATGTATGTGATGCTTGCATGAATTTTAAAAAAAGTTTTTAAATTACTTTCTAAAATTAGTGACAAAAAATGGAAACATTGGAACATGATAAGATAAATCTGAAATAAATATTATTTAATTTTTAAAGATATTGTAAACTAATAAATGTAAACTAAAATGGATACATTAAAGTAAATGTTGGTTTAAAATTTCATAAATTAGTAGAAAATTGATAACATATTATTTTAAAATATTTTTGTCAAATTAGGTATTAAATATTTCTTATATTTATTATTTAAAGGATGACTCATTATTTTATTTCCAATTTCTAAAAGTACTTAATTAGAAAATATGTAAATGAGTTTGTAGTCTGATTATTTTTATCCAATCAAATCTTTTTTAAAAATGGGTATAAATACTGTGTGTAAATAATTTGGTTAGAGTAGTAATTATTGCATTAGAAAAATTATTGTGTTAAATAGTATCAAGTTATATTACTATAGCTAGTAATATAGTAAAAATTAACAATTATCTAAATTTTTAATTTATTTTTATTTTAAAAAAGTCAAATGGATAAAGAAAATTAGTATTTAGTTCAACAATATGTGTGCATAAATCTACTAAATTTCCTATCAGTAAACTATTCTGAAGCTTGGTTGAAATTCATTAGTAATTTATGGATCAAAAACTTGCAGTCTGTTGTATGGGAGGATTGGAGACGGAAAACTGAAGAGTTTATGGAAGCACGGTTTTTCCAGTGCTATATGAGAATTTAAATATTTGTTTATGTGGAGTATTTCAAAATCGTATACGAATATTATCTAGAGGTATGTTACATATAATGAATATGTCTATATTTATAAAGTTAAATACTTTTACAAGATTATTCTAATAAAAAGTATTGAAAAAGACGGAAACAAATTACCTGTGAACTTAATAAGACATTGGAGATGAGCTAAAAATGTATCACTTTTTTTAAATGACAAAAAATTGCAATAAAAAAATCTGTTTTTAAAAATAATATTACAGATAATGTTAAAATTACTACTATAAATCAATAATAATAATAATAAAAACCACAAAATATAGTATTTTGAAAAGTGTTATGGCTATTTTGTTTATGGTCATTCTTTTTTTTTTTTAAAAAAAATTTAGCAATCAAAAATGGCTTACCATGTTTATACAGAATTCGTTGTAGTAAAATACAATATTTTAAAAACAACAACAAAAAGCTACAATAAAAACATGTTATTGTGGCAATGAATTTTAAGTAATATTAAATATCTTAAAAATTACTAACCAAATCACAAACATATGTTTTGGTGTTATTGCCCCCTCCCCCCAATAAAAATTTGACAATAAAAATTGAGGGGCTGGAAAAAAATTGTAATAAAAATATACTGAATTTTTAAAAACAAAAAGTTGCAATAAAAGTGAATTATATTTTTAAAAATTACTGCAGTGTTATTTTCTATTCTTCCTAAAGTGTAACAATTACAACTGATAATATGACTGAAACAGCAAAGCATCATGAAACTTTCAGACTTTTATAAATGCAATAACCCTGAATATGTAAATAAAGATGATTCACCTGGATGACACATTAAAACAAAATAATAATAAAAGTATTTGAATGTTATTATTAGTATTAGGGAATAAATATAGGTTTTTAAAGAAAAAAAAATAGAGTACTTTGATATTATTCCTGTTAATTTAAACATATTGCAAACTTAGAATAATATTCATATTCATAATAAATAAATAATTTCTGAGCAAATCTATAACTAGTCATCTAAATTGCTTCCTTAATTTTTTTTTTTTTTTTTAAATTTGCCCCATAAAAATTCAAATAAATTTAATAAAACAAATTTTAATAACATAAATAATTAATTATATTAACAAAGAGAAATCTTGTCACTATCAAGACTGGTTTATATAAACCAATAATAAAAACAAATTGATTTTATAACTATTATTAAAGTTCTAGCCAAGAGATATTACTTAACATAAATATAATTTGTATGCAAACCTTCCCTTCACTAATAGCTAAGCATATAAGTATTTTTCTTTCAAAGTCCTATTCAAGAGTATAAGTAAGAATGTTCAATGTACATATACATGCATTCATATATGAAGTAATGATTAAAACAAATACTAAATAAATGCTTGTTAATACAATATTGCAGTTAACTTCAATATTTTGCAAAATATTGATTTGGTTTTCTTCAAAATATTTTATTTTTTATTTTCTCTGTAAATTTTGAATGAGTATTAATAGATAAACATGAGTTGAATGAATATATATTGTCTGAATGTAAACAAAAACTAAGAATCAGTTAGTATATTCTCTACAAAGGGATTTTGGTTAACAATTATACAAAAAAAAATAAAGTAACATTTACAAATTAAAAATAAATTTACTAATATCATAAAGTACAAACAGCAGGATGAGTTGTAAAGGATGAAAAAAAGATAATAATATTTATAAATATTTATATGATGAATAGAATCTTAACCAGATGGTTCATGTTAACAGAAAAAATATTTTATCATAAATTCAATGTCAAATAATAATCAATGATAATCTATAGCACCAATATATATATAATGCTTACGTTGAATTAGGAAAATTAACAAAACCATATCCATCAGTTTCTCCTTTGTCACAGAATGCTTGCATAATTGATATTAATCCAGAAGATGGCAGTGGTGCAGCTCTAAAATTATCTGAAACAAAGTAATAAAACAGAAAAGAACTTCAACAAATTTATAACCATATGTAATAATATTCATGAGCGTGAATGCATAATTAACATATTAATGTATCATGAATGAATCCTAAATAGGACTTTCAACTTGTTTTAAAATACAAAGAAATAGAATTTTAACTTTCTAATAACTAACTTCATTGAAAATTATTAGCAATGCAGTTCTATCAGTTTTTATTTAAAAATTAATAGATATGATATGATTTAGAAATTAATCAAATGCCAGATTTCTGAAAGAATGACAAATTCTTCAAGATTAAATACAAAACACTTTATTTTAAAAGCATTTTTAAAGATATATGCCAGAATTTTAAAATAATATCTTATACATATATTGCATAAAATAATAATAAATAGCTACTTTTAAATAAGTATGGCCAACCACTATATAACAAAAAAAAAAAACTAATGGAGAAAGAAAGAGAAAAAAAACTATTCTAGAAATGAGTTTTACTATGGCTATTCAGATCAATCTGTGAAACACAAATACATCCAAATATAAAACATGCTGGTCCATTTTTCTGTTCAATTGATATTTTACAATGTTGTCTTTTAATTTCAAAACTTTTCTTTCTGAAATACTTCATAACCATATCTAATTGTAATTCTCCAATACATTCTATTCTCATCCATATCTTCCCAATGAAAACCATTGACATTGCACTTCTTTACAATATTTTATAAAATAATCTTTATAATATAAATGGAGTCTATTTCTTGCATAAAAACCAAGCTCAAGTTCACCTCTTTTAGGAAGTCTTGCACTGTTCAATCCAACAAAGCTATATTTTACAATAATGGATTCTATAGTAACACATCTAGCAAATTGAAAAATATAATGATTAGTTTTATGACTGCCATTGTATTTTTTACATTTTATGAAGCATGCATCCTTATATAAAAATTTTCAAGGTCTTTATATTGCACTGATAAGAAGACCATGCTTACATGCAATGAATTAGATAAAATAACAGCTCTACATACAGCTAACATAGTTGCAGTAGTTATTTCTTTCTGATGAAATATTCAATATTTTTTTAAATTGTTCAAAACAGCAGCAGGGGAATACATGTTGTACCTCAACATCTAAGTTCATCTTTCTACTAATAACATTACCAAACTGGTTTGCATTCTCAAATTGATAACCATCCAAGCTAGAAGTTGCTGAAGATTTTTTTCCCACTATTTGCAGTTAAAAGAACTCGAGTTCTTTGAATATCATATTAAAAATATTAAATACATTCATAAATTATTTTTTGAACTGGCAAAAATAGCACAACTATCAGCATATTGTAAGTCATACATCCAAGAAAAAGTTCTTATTTTCACTTACAATCAATTCAAATTAAAAATTTCAGCAGGAAACCTGAATCATATCTTGATCACTGTTTGATTAAACCATCTATAAATAATTCCAAAGATCATCATCATAAAAATTAAAATAATGTTGGAGCAAGTTCAAATTCTTGATTAACACCAATTTTCATTTCAAATGTGTTAGATTTACACTTCCTCTCATTCCATCATGAAGAAGTTGTATAATAGAATAAATTTTAGACAACCAATTAATTTCAAACAATATCATAGACCTATCCTATAAACTGAATCAAATACCCTGTCCAAATCAATAAAAGCAATATATAAATCACCTCTTTCTTCTTAATATTTTTCTTGTATTTGTCTGGAAACAAAAATCATGTCTATATAGCTTCTTGATTCTTTAAAACCACATTTAGTCTCTAGTAATCATTCATCTATGACTGGAAGCAAACCTATTCAACAAAATTCTTGAAAGAACCTTTATCACACAATAATTACTGTAATCTTGTCTATTCACTCTGTTTTTAAAAATAAAAAACAATAAAAGTATTCCTTAAGATTGAGTGACAAACTTCTTGGTCCCATATATTCCTAAAATATTCCAACATTTTTAAAACTAACATATCACAGCCATATTATAAATCTTTTCCAGTTATTTCATCAGGACCTGCATCTTTTCCATTTTTAAGAGTACAAAGAGTTGTTTTGACTCCATTAAGCTGGATATCTTTGTCCTAAATATGTAGAAAAAATGGATATATCAATAAAAGTTGCCATCTCAATTCTTGTATCATTATTCAAAAGAGGATCACAATACTTCCAACCATTCAAAATAACATATCCGTTATATAAGAGTACACCATTCCTGGATTTAATAGGATTGTGATACTATTTCTCAGGTCCATATGTTGTTTTCAATGCAACAAAAAAAGATGTAGATCACAAACAGAGAATGTCTGCATTTTTTTTTTGCAGTTCATTTTTAAGCTTTCTTGTTAATTGTTGAACTTCTTTGCCATTAGACCTTTATATTTATTATGAAGTTTCTCATTTAATTTATTATTCTATCAAGCAAAAAATGCCATGTTTTCTTTTAATCAAATCATTACTAATGATGATTGTCAAAAAACCAGTCATGATTCTTAGATTTACTTGTATCAATAATACATTCCTTAAGAGAATTCCATGCTTCAATAATATGACAATCCTAAATTTCCAAATGAGCAAGTTTAGAGTTTAATGACTATTAAAATCTAGAACATATAGTAGATTCTTCTAAAAAACAAAGATCAATTTTCTTGTGAATATAATTGAAATATCTATTTTTTATTACAATTATCATTTTAGTCTTGAAGTGTACTAATCTATAATCTGCTCAACACTCTGTGCTTGCATAATATAAACTCTTGTTTTCTGATTCCTAACTATAATAATATCTATTAAATACTGCTGTTTCAAGAGTGGAAGCACCAATGTTTTTTTTATAATGGTTTTTCTGCCTAAGCAAGGTATTTGTGATAGTCACTCTACATCAGGGATGCCCAACCCGTAGCTCACGAGTCACATGTGGCTCGCTTAACTGTTTAATGTGGCTCGAATTGCACTCTTCAAAAAAATTGATAAAATATTTTATGTTCCTTGATGGCACATGCACACACTAAAAAATAAACATTTTTACAATACAAACAATAACGATATGCAGTGTCAGGTTTCACATTAAATAAAATATATTTTTCCTGTAATTGTAATTTATATGTATGTTACCAAATTTTTAATAAATAAAATGTATTTACATTTTTTTTTCTTTTTAACATATTACACCATTTTTTTTTTTTTTTTGCTGTACACGTTTGGTTTGGTGCTATATATATATTGTGTTTAGTGCTCTTGTATATATTTTTGTTTTTATCGAAAAAGATCCTTGTAGACGTTTGGTTTGGTGCTGTATATATATTGTGTTTAGTGCTGGAAATAGTTTTTATCGAGATAGATCCATGTACACGTATATATTTTGCTGTATATATCGATGTTTAGTGCTGTAAACAGTTGTTTTTATCCGTATACACGTATATATTTTGCTGTATATATATATTGATGTTTAGTGCTGTAAATAGTTGTTTTTATCGAGATAGATTCGTGTACACATATATATTTTGCTGTATATATTGATGTTTTCATCGAGAAAGATCCGTGTACACATTATTTTGGCCACATTAGAAACGGCTGATTGATACCAATGTGAATAGGCCATCCCCCCCCCACCTATCTCCCTACATTGCAGGTTTAGTACCCAAGTACCATGTTTATAAATGTAATATGAAAAATGTAATATATAATTGTAGCTCCCCAAATTTTTTTAAATTCTCAACTGGCTCGCGTCAAGTTAAAGGTTGGGCACCACTGCTCTACATGTTGGGCAAAAATTCAATAATAATAAATCACTTGACTTACACAGAACCATTATCATTTTACCCAATAATGTTTGGCCAAAATCTTCTATTTATACCAACCCATGAAGTAAATTTTCCAAGAGAAAAAAAAGACCTTTTAGTGACATTGTTATATTAATGCTATCCAACAAGCAATAAAAGCTTTCCTTCTCTAAATTCTCTGAATCTAAACTTGAAGCATGGTCACTAATAAAATACACATTACTAATAATGCACAAGAGATTTAACACCATTAGCCTTTTACTGATACAACAAGGACTTCCAACAATTGAAGATATTAAATTAAACTTTACAGTAAAAATCTTAACATCATTTTTTCAGCTTTCACTGACTGATCTGCCTTTTTAAACAAACTTGTAACCATCTATCCATCCACTCTGTAAATTTTCTTCCTCTGTGAGATGAATTTCACAAAGAACAGCTATATCAATCTTAAATCTCACCAGCTCCTTAGCCACCAGTATCTTGAAGAGATAGTGTTAAGAAAAATTCACTCATTCTATGTACCAATATTTAGAAGTAAAAAAAAAATTATATTTATCTTTAGTATTATCCTGGTTCCTGCTTTACCACTATTACTGATATTATTATGTATTATTATTATTTCTACCACTATAATGAGTAATCTGCCAAGCTTATCAAACTCACCAGACTGTGTGATACTGACCATTTGCACCATATTTTCTAGGTCCTTCCATTTCTGTGGTTGGCAGAGGGATCTCTAATTAGGGATGCCCACACATGCAATCCTTAACAGTCATAACATCTCTCTCATTCATATCAAGTTCCAAAGTGACTCATTAGTGATTATAATGCCTTGAGCAAAGATCAAAACCAAGAATTGCCAGTCTACTAAGCCTGCTCCTATCATTTCTTTTTGAATTTTTGAAGGCTTGCACTAAAACAAAAAAAGGGAATTGGAATCATGCACATATAATTAAAGGATGAAAATATTGTTGCAGAAGTACACAATCCCATTATCACAGTTAATACAAAAAATACCCTAAGGCAAAAAAGCTCATGATGATCAGGCCATATAATATTTTAAGTGTCTGAAGAAGGAAAATAGAGAGACAGAAAAAACTACATCGAAAACATTGATGAATGAACATCCTATCCTACAAAGCAGCAAACTCATAGTTAGGCACTATTTATTTGCTATTTATAGGTGGTCTTCATATCTAAAGATTATTCCACTATTTGTCATCTGTGGAATCCATTGGTAACCTGAGCATAATACCTGACATATATATTACACATTCATAAAAAATTAAATTATTTTAAACAATAATGGATATTTATAACTCTCATAAAGATTATTTGCAAATAACTTACTCATTATCTTACAATTAATATTACTTTTAATAAGAAAAAATTATAATTTATAACAATATATACAAATATGCATATAAGCAAATATAAATATATATTTTCTAAAATTCAGAAATGAAAATTCATTTCTTCAATCTCAAAACAGAATACAGAAAAATATATAAATTACATATCAAAAATTAATATCCAAATACTAACTTCAAATAAAAATTCAATATAAAACTTTTACTTTTTAATCATTAATTTTTATTTGTATGAATCATTTATACACTTAAACTTGTATTAATTTTATTCCTTCCTAAAGCTTTGATCAATTAACATATTGTTTTTATATTTTTCAACAATATACTTTGTATACAGTTTTGCATATGTACAAATCTTATATTTAAAATCATGAAAAACAATAAAATTGTTAATACGAGTCCAGTTTAAATATACAAATAAAATTAAAGCCTACTCAAAAAACAATTAAGGTTGAATGTCTTATTATAATAATTCAGAAGTCAATTCCTAAAAAATCATTTAAATAAATTTGCAAATACTGCCTATTTTCTTGTAACAGTTATAATCTAATTAATCAAATAAACAAGTTACCATTTTAATCTGTCTGATCTAGGATTATGTTTATATTATTATTTAGCATTTAAATATCTGATATGTCGCAAATTAGCTAAAATTATTAAAAAATAAAAAAACATGCATATTAATATTTTTTAAATATATATATATTCAAAAATTCTAAAGAACATTTTAAAAATTATTGAATATCAAATATATATATATATATATGTATAATGTAAGGGGATGGGGTATCAAAGTGGTTGTAGTGGGGGATCTGAAATATCTTCCCCCAAAAAACATTTCAAATAATGATTTAATATAAATAATGAGATATAAGGTAATGAACAATATCAAAAAAATATATAAGCAATTTCATACAAAAGAGCATGAGATCATAAGATCCCTGAGAGATCATACAATCAGTTAGAAGAGATCAGTTAGTTAACTTCTTAGAGCAATTATAAGTTATAAATCCACTAGCATTATCAATAAGTATAAGTAAGCATAAGTACTCACTATTCATCAATCAAACTACATCAACAGTCAATCTTGTGACTGGATTTGATCATTAAAAAATATAAATCAACCGAGATTAATGACTGGATTAGAAATGGGTCTTCTGTAGACTAAGGTAACTATTTAGCTCTTGCCAGCTTGTGGCAGATATTGAAACCATTAATTTGGATGTACCACCTAAGTGCTATTCCATGAGAATACATATCTGGAAAAATCTAGACAATAATATTGGAATTTTAAAACATGCTGATCATCATCAATATTCTGGCCACTTAATAACCATTAATGTTCTGGCCAACTATAAACTTAATTTCTAATAGACTAAACTAAATAAAATATAGTGCAGGGGTTTTAAAGAATATAATCTTATGTATTAACCAGGATATATCAATCATAATGGATGCCCCTTAAGCACTAAAATATATTGCTATTCATATAATCAGACCATTATGCACAAACCTAACTCAGAAGAACCCAAGCTCTATAACTGTAAAGGTAACCAAGAAATGATTCAATACAATTTTCAACAAATGAATACAAGTTTATTAACAACAATGAAAAAAAAATGATATTAAGGTCTTTAGAATATAGCTCTACAATTAGAAGTCTTCTGATTTTGATTAACATACAATAATAAAAAAGAAATTATCACATTATGATTTATATATGTGTGATTTACAATATTCAAGTTATTACATTGATTTACAATGCCTCTTAGTGAGTTTACACAAATACATATATTGTAACATAAATACGGTGATCAAACATTGTAACATAAATTAAAGGTAGATCAAAAGAATTATGATTCAAATATTACCATTTTATACCTGGATAGTAGTTATAATAGTAAATAAATATTAAAATGATGAGTAGGAATAAATTAAACATATTTCTATAATTAGATTTCTAAAGATATCACAATATCAATAATTAGAAACAATAATGCCTGGAGACTAGTCATTTAAGATGTCTGGCCTATTTCAAATCCTGGTTAGGCAGGCATTGTATCATCAATAAACAAGTAGAAACCATAAACAATTATTAAGAACAAACTATTATAACTCAGGAAATAACATCAAGTGGATGAGTACACTCAATAAAATATCTTCTCAGGTATACAGATGGTAGATTTTATTCACTTTCATCTCTTGGTTTGAGGTCAAGTGCATATTTAAATAAATAACAAGTGAATATGGTCTAGCAGGGCGCCACTAGATTATCTTAACCTAGACACAGTTATATCTTATAACCTTTTCACATGTACCGGGTTTGAATCCCTTTTTGGTAATTTATTTCTAATAAAAATTGAGGATTTTGCTTTTAGACCCATATCACTGTATGCAATAACACTTAGATAAACACAGTTATATCTTATAACCTTTTCACATGTACCGGGTTTGAATCCCTTTTTGGTAATTTATTTCTAATAAAAATTGAGGATTTTGCTTTTAGACCCATATCACTGAATGCAATAACACTTAGGTAAACATAAAACATCTTTAAACTAAAGTAAAGTATATAAAATCCATTAGACAGAAATCATTTCTTAGATCTTAACATAATAAATGCATTTCAATATTTTTTTATAAGTTTTACTAGCTCAGATTATATTATTAATTTAGGATGGCAATTCACTCATCCTTGCATGATATAGATGATGGGATGGTGGTTATGATAATTATTCAAGAATGTCAACTAAATACCATGAAATTATCTATTTATCTATGGCCTTTAAACATTTTTCTATCTCATTAAGTAAAACGTGATGATGATGATGATGATGACAATGATAATGATAATGGTTTCAACCACAACTTTAGGACTAAGCCTAATCATAAAATTTATTTTCAGAAATTAATAATTAGTGGCTAATCTTAGTATATCTAATTGGAACTTAAATAGCTAATATTCACCTTGATGATGAATGATCACAACTCATAAAAAAATATATATACTCTTAATGAAATATAAACGCCTCTGTTTAATAAAACAAATTAACATTTATTACTGCAATTCTAACATATACATAAAAATTTCTATATCTACATGAAAATTGATATTAACAATAACAACAATAATCATAATCGACTGTTTTAAAATCATAACATTAATTTTAAATTCTTCCCCCTTTCCCGTCAAATATATATAATGTATTTCAAATTGGATACTAAGTTTGTTAAAGTTTTCAATTCACAAGAAAATATTTCATAAAAAAAAATATTCACTCTTTTTTTCTCTCTCTTTTGCACATATACCCTTATAATCTAACCTGTAAAGCACATATGGGCAACTTCCGGCCCTCGGACCAGATCCAGCCCTTTATGACTTTTAATCCGGCTGCCACTAATCTATTTCAGCCATGTTTGATTCCAATTGTCAAATTTTTGAATAGTCTAGTGAGAGTTACGTTTAATTTTTTACTTTTTGTACAATTAAATAATTATGTTGTTTAATAAAATAATATATTTTATATCTTTATTTAAGTCTTTTAATGATTAAAATTTAAAACACTAAAATTATTAATATTTTAAAATAATGAAAATAAATGTGAAAACGAAGTTCTTGGCAAAAAAGCACGTCTTAATTAGCTGCATGGAACGCATTGAAAAGGTTAGAATTGAGCTGGTCTTTTTCTGCCAGCTCATACTCATACATATATACGCATATATATTATTAAAATCGCGTCTATATTATTCTATAATAAAACTATACTAAAAATAAATAATAAAACTCCTTTTTTTTTTAAAGGGAATTTTAAAAGTTTTGAAATCAATTAAATCGAGATTTAAAAAAAAAAAGGGGGGGGGGGAGAAAATATAAGATCTTGAAGGGTTTTTTTTATATATATAAAAGTTTGTCTTTTGTTTTATTTCTAATTCTTAGAAATTCTTAAAGATAGAAGGAGAAAGAAAGTACAGTATAGAATTTTTCTGCAATTAGCTCTATTGTTCAAACTTTGATAGTGGAGGTATTTTTGTACTATCTATTATGTTCATCAGTTTGGAATGTTTCCTCAGGATTCTAAGTAACACTGCAAAAAAAAAAAAACCATAAATTATGGGACTGTTTTTTGTTTGAGATTAATTGGAATTTTTCCGAAGTTAGTGACTGGTCAAACCACGACAAGCGTAGGATGAAACACTTCTCCCACAGGACCATCACTGATTCATCAGGATAGCTATAAACTTTTATTGAGTGAACTTTGATTCCATTTTGCATAATAGAAATATATATATATACTATTAAGTGTTTTAAATGTTTCAACAATAGAGTGTAGGATTATTGCTGGGAATTTTATTATATTATGTTAAATTAGTTAAAACAAAGAGAGAGGAGTTTAAACTCATATGCTTTAAATATGTTTTTTTTATATGCATTTTATTATAATTCATGTGTGAATCAGATTAGATTTTTCCTAATAATGTTAACTGCTCGATCTTGAAAGATCAATGAAAAGAATATTAGTTAAATAATTTGTACTGTATTTTTAAAAAAATTGATAATGTTTGTGTTTAATTTAAACTTGTATTTCCTCTTTATATATATAAAAAAAGATTCGAGTCAGTTGGAAATGTTATAGGAAAAGAGAATAAGGTTTTTTTTTAATTGAAAGTTAATATAATAAAATCTATTAAATGTCATATTTGAGTGTCCCTGTTTAATCTCGTTTAGTAATTTAATTCAGTGTACATTTGGCTGAAATAAATATTACCTTTTAACAAATATATTTGGTGATTGCCATATTTGTGTAATATTTGAAAATTTACCAACCAAGTTAAAATGTGGCACAGAATGAAATATTAGAAATTTATAACACGAAAAAAATGATACATTCACAATTAATTATCATCAAAGAAACAATAAAAATTATAAAAGTTAATAAATTATTTACTGTTATTAAAAATTATTCTATTGTTTTTGCAAAAGCAATATTTGTAAAGCCAGCAATAGCGATTTCTGCTTTTTCATATATTTCCTATGAGCAATCTTTATTAAAATAAAATATTTTCAAAGACAATTCCCTATTAGTAATGTAGTTTTTGGTTTAATAATAAATGTTTTACAAAAATATTATGTCATAATCATTAGCAATTACTGAAAATCACTTTTTTGTCTTATTTAGCTCCTCTCAGAATTAATATTTTGAATAGTTAAGCTGGCATCGTATGACACTGCAAAACATTTGTTTTCTCTCATCAAGATCTCTTTCTCATTTTGACTTGCAGTGTGAGAACATGTTACAATGTGTCATTTTGATAGTTGCATTGGGGTTGTGCCTTGTTCAGTACGTGCATTTATATTGTGTTCTATTTGGAGTGTAAAAATCAGGTTTTTTTTTTAATTTTAATATTTACATTGGGTTTGTGCCTTGTTAAGTGCCCGCATTTATATTGTTTTCTGTTCAGTATCTGCAGTGTTAAAAACAGCTTTATTTGACAGTTCTGAATATATAGTTTTGAAATTTAGAACAATGTCAGGGATTAACTAGATATAGAGGATCATCAATTACAAGACAGCTGGACAAATACTATTTTATTCTGAATAAAGGTTTGCCTATATGTTTGCTGTGCAATGAATCCATATCAGTCAACAAAGAATATAACTTGAAGAAGCACTTTACTTCAAAACATGCAGATCACCAAAAAATTGATGGACAACTATGAAAAGATGAAATAGAGAAATTGAAGAACTTGCATATCCAGCAGAAAATGTTCACCAAGTAATAAATGCAGCATTGAAGCATTGTGAAAGCCAGCTTTGTGGTAAATGAAAAATTTGCTAAGCATTCTAAATCATTTGATGAAGGAGAATTTATCAAAGAATGTCTGTTGAATGTTGCAAGATAATATGTCATGAAAAGAGAAAAGATTTTGAGAATATTAGTTTGTTGAGATGTACTGTTGTCTGGTGGATAGAAATCATGGCTGATGATATCCAAAAAAGTTTAAAAGAGAAGATTGCTAGATTCAAAGCATTTTCAATTGCTTTGGATGACAACACTGATGCCTCTGATACAGCACAACTAGCAATATTTATTCAGGGAGTTGATGTGGATTTAATATCACAAAAGAATTTTACTTTGGTCCTAAAACAGACAATTACTGGTGAAGATACGTTTGAAGAAGTCAAAACAGTCTTCAAGATATTTGGGCTTAAATGGAGTTCACTATCTGGCATATGCACTGATGGAGTTCCTGTAATGGTTGGTGCATGGAAGGAATTTATTGGAATAGTTCATGAAAAAGTAACAAAATTACAGATCCATCTGAAAAATTTAACAAATTTTCATTGCATTATCCACTAACAAAATCTGTGTGCAAAATCAATTAAATTTAGAAATGTTATGGAAGTTGTAGTAGCCAGTATTAACTTTATTAAGTCATATGTACTTAATCACTGCAATTTAAGGAATATTTGGCAGTCTTATTTTCAGATTATGAAAATGTGTCATATTGTGAAGTGTGGTGATTGAGGTAAAAGGTTAAAATGATTTATGATCTGAGACAAGACAGCAGATTTTATAAACATAAAATGAAAAACAATTAACCAAGTAAGAGATGATAAGTGGGTGTTTGATTTAGCATTCCTTGTAGATGTCACTGGATACATAAATGAAAATCTTAAATTGCAAAAACCAGGACAATTGATTCATGAACTGTATGGACATGTCAGTGCTTTTTGTAATAAACTAAAATTGTTGGAAAGTCAGATAAGAGCTAAAAATTGTTACCATTTTCCTACTCTAGTAACTCATAAAAATATCCCTTATAATTGTTATGGAAATCAACTGAAGACATTAATAGAGCAATTTGATACAAGGTTTGCTGATTGCCAAAATAAAGACTCCATATTCACTATATTTTTTCATCCGATGGATACTGATATAAATAATGTGCCAGAAAATTTGCAGATGGAACTTATTGAGGTTCAAGCAGATTTAGTGCTAAAATTCCAGTTTAACAACATTGCTTTGATGGATTTTTATAACCATTTTGTGGAAGAAAAATATAGAAATGTAGTGCCTTTTCAAAAAGAATTTTGTCTTTTTGGTAGCACATATATTTGTGAACAGTTTTTCTAGAATGAAATTTAATAAATCAAAAATTCGGACAAGAATAACTGACAAAAACCTTGAAAATTCTATGTGATTGTTCTTAAGCAGCATTCCCATCAACATTGATAGTCTCATTGTTGAAGTACAAGGCTAATCCTTGCATTAAATTATTACATCATTATTATGAAATTTATGTAGCCCTTTATCATTCACTATTATATTGTACTATTTAATTATTTGGTCTGGCCCTTGACTCGAAGACAGAAAGATAATTTGGCCCCTGAACTAGGAAAGTTGCCCATGCCTGCTGTAAAGTAAAATGATATAAAAATAAATGTTAATAAAATTGGAAAAAGCAAGTTTGTTAGAAACAAGTTTTAAAGTACCTTTTTCTCCCCCTCCCTTCTAAGCTCCGAAATGCTATACTTTAACTTAAAACACAAATAATCCAATATTTTAATACTGCCTCTTATTTTACATTCACACACAATTACATATATGCAACAAGTATTATTATGTATGTGCGTATTTATCCCCATGAAAACTAAAAGATTATTTAAAACCAAAATAATAATACAAAAAAAAAATAATATTTTACATATCAATAACATTTCATAACTTTTGGTTAATAGACAATTATAATTTTAGTACATATAAAATCATTGATGAAGCTTATGGTTATCACTAGTAAGAAATTCTTGGTTTCAATCGATCTTAGCTGTTTTAAAAGTTCTGAGATAACAAACAAAAATATACAACTTTATTGCTAAAGTTTTACTAAGTCTCTGATATCATAAAGAAAATATGTATTAAAAAATTCATATTACCAGTTATATTCTTCGGTAGCGACTTCCGATGATTCAAATTTATCTTGTTTAATATCTATACTTTGGCAGCAACAATTTCCGTGTTTCTTTGGAACCGTCTCTTTAAGTGTATAATTATTTGATGATGATGATTCTACTGAGGTTATTTGCTTTAATGGGAATGGTATTGACACAAACTTTTCTTCCCTTCCTGTTAAGCATGATTCTTTTAATTGATGAAGTATATCAGTTGTCTTCAGGTTTATACTTTTTCTTGGGTTTAAACTCAGAACTGGATTCAATTTGTAGTAGATGATTCAATTTGTACTAGATGATTTAATACTTATCAATCGATTAATCTTTTTCATTCAGCTTTCAAATGCAGGTGAATCTTTTCATTACTGAAAATATCGCATTTCTTTCAGTCATTAGGTGTATAATATTTTAATTTCAGACAAGACTTTTTTTTTATTACTTTTTTTTTCTTCCTATATGATGTGCTAGCTCTGGGGGCCAGAAAAGCCCAAGATGGCCTATATATTTTTCCTAGCCCGACATCCTTATATTTTAATCTTCAAAACTTTATATTAAAAAAAAATGATTTTAAAATTGATATCTGATGAATCAAACGCTTGTCTCTTAGTTTCAATATTTAAAAAAAATCTCTTTTACTGATTTTTCCGAGACAGGTTTTATACTTGATTTTTGAGTCAACTCACACAATTAGAGTGATAGTGTGACTTTCTCTGGAAACATATTTAAAAATCACACTATCTTGATTTTTCAGACTAATCTTATTTTGAAGGAAAAATTATCCCAAGTGTTTCTTGTCTCACATGGCTGTTAAAATTCACACTACTACAATATTCAATCTCTTCTCTTTGAAGATTTCTAGCTGAATTTCTGAGTCTTGAGAAATACACATACAAACAAGAAACCTTTATAGCAAAACCTTTGAGCAAATAAAAAAAAAATAATCTAACAGAATTGTTTTTCTTTTTCTTTAACATTTTTACTATGTGTAAATGTAATTTATTTATGCCATACACTCACACACACACACACTCCCATTTACATCGTTTATAAAACTGGCCTATTACAATAATCTAAATGTTTTTTTAGAAATTATAATTTTAATATCTAAAATAAAATTCTTACTTTCAAATCCCAAACTATAACTCTTAAACCCCAAATTATAATCATGGATAAACAGAATAGAAACAGATAATAATAAAACAGAAATAGAATAAAATATTCGAATTTAGCAAATGCAGGTTAGCTTTGAAGAGAATTTAATATTTGAAATATAAAACAATTAAATAGCTTACACATATACTGCCTATATATGTGTAACAAGTTATAACTTTACTTTTTAACAAAAAAAAAAAATTAACTATTAAATGTGTGTACTACTATTTTTGAGTTTTTATCAACACACAAACAAATAAAGAATATAACTGTTGTCCCACTCTCTCTCTCTGTCTTAAGCTTTTAGAACTGGATCTTGTAGGGTTTAAACTTGTGTACCCTAGAGCTTCCTTTACTATATAAAATGTGATGATTTTTGTTCCACATTTTCTTTCATGCACATTACTACAAATTTAGCTAATGACTAAATTGTAATGGCACAATATATATATATATATATATGGTCGGGGGAAGGGCCTTTGGCAAGACGGGGTCCTTTTTCCCCCCGTAAAAACCCTCAATGTATATATATATATATATATATATATATATATATATATATGATGATATATATATATATATCTGCACAGATGTGCATTTTATAATATACAAGGAATACATTTCAATTGACAGCTAATAAAATTTTAAAATGACTAAAATTTTACATGTGTTCTATTTGACTCTCATTGATATATTTATACAGAGTGCAGTACAATTTAGAAATGGACATATTTCAATTGACATTTAATAATAAAAAATGATTACATTTTACATATATGTGCGGATTAACATAAAATCAAAATTTAATTTACTACAATGTGATTTATAGAGTATGCAGTAGAATATTTAAAAAAAAAAATGTGAATTGTTATAAAATGATAATTTAATAAAATGAGTTATCATATTCAGTGATACCAAGTTATCACATATCATCGCACCAATGTGTGGTGTAATTTGTTACTTATTATTTAATATAAAATATTTGAATTGTCATGATCTATAAATGATATGCAGTTTTATATATATTTAGCAACATACATGCGGGTGCATATTGGATTGCAGATACACACTAACATCTATATCATATATTTAATTTTTATCAAAATAAAATTATTAATTTTATAATATGTAATTAATTCTTGATTTAACATATATGTTGCATGCATAGGAATGTATGTGCATATTGATGTTTATGTTGTATATTTTAATTTGTTACAACAATAAAAGCTATTCAAAATATACTTTCCATAATTAATTCAATATTGAAAGTATATAAAAAAATGTGAATCATGTTATTTAATTCTTTGACAGTCCATAATAAAAGTTTTCCTTTTTAAATAAACATCTTTAATAATATTCCTTCCACAACGATCCATAATAAAAGTTTTCCTCTTTAAATAAATGTCTAATAATATTCCTTCAACAAATGATAACTTTAAAATCATATTGTTCTATATATGTCTCACGATCACAGGTTGCTTCTCTAAAAGATTTTAAAATATCATTTAAATGTTAATTTTGACTCTTAGATTTTTTTTAATCCAAGCAGAGTTATTTATTTGCATTACTCATTTTTAAAAAATACAGAGTTTAAACAATTTAAGAAAATATTGTTCTATATTATATATCTCACTTTTTAGAATATCATTTTTAAAAAATGAATTATTTAAAACAACTCATGTTATATATGTGATGCACTTGTCTGTGGTTCCTTGCATGTATAGATAAACAGCAGCATATGTATGACTACTTCATCAACTGGTGGTTCTCTTGGCAAGCTTGGTTTTTGGTCCATCAAAAATGTATAGTCCAGATTGTCATTATCAGGCAAAGAATCGGATTTTTTGGCATTCCAGGAGCTCCATTTTGTCCAGAATTGTTCCAGGCAAGCAGCTGTCTTGGATTGGACTTCAAATAAACTAGCTATTTTGTAGCTATGAATTTCAACACAAAGAAGTGGGTCATTTTCCTCCACATGAATTTACTCCATCATTGAACTAAAGAGCAGTTGCTTCCTTGCATTATTACATCTTCATGCAGTTTTCTGCATGACTCTGCTAGCTATATCTGCAGCTAGCTGTACTACTGCCACTCTCTGTTATAGTTACCAATAAACTGCAGCTAACTCTTACAAAAATATTAACCAAACTAAAATAATATTTTTATCCAACTCTTTTATAGTCTTGGATTGGGGTAATAAAAACACATTGTTTTTAATTAAAACCTGGGTTTTTTTTTCCTTGATTAAAAACAATTCCAATCCTTTTGAAAGCAACTTTGAAATTTTTATCAAAGTGTGATATACAAAGATTTCTACATAAATAGAAATTTACCAATTAATTAATCAAAAACTTTTTTCTTGTCTCTCTAATCCATTGAACACAAGTGTGCCAGTCCTACCAAAGCATAATTTATAAAGTTTTCAAAAATAGATAATAGACATGTATATAAACATTAATAATAATAATAAAAAACATGCTCATTTTTATGTTCAAAATCAGAATTACAAATAATAAAAATATTAGATCTTTTTAAACTAGTTACTTTATAATGAAATTTTATTTTAAACTCAATATTACATAACTCTTTATAATTATTACTTTATTCAGAAAATGTAGAAAATATCTACAAAAATTTATGTCTATGTTTATTTCTATTTTTCCTTTCAACTTCCCATATATTTGTGCATACACACTATATTACTGTGTGCCATATAACAGACTTGTTATAATATATTTTGTGCTGTTAACATTTTTAAAATATATATATAAATTTATACTTACAAAATAAGACTATTACTTTACCAATTTATAATATTATAGATTTTTATTTTATTTTCTATTTATATACTTTTATTTTCTAATTAATTCTTAATCTTTTTTATCAATTCTATAAGATTATTTTATTTATTATATATATAATATTGAGTATTTACCTTTTAAATATTATTTTAATCTAGTTTATATTTATGTTTGTATGTTCTATGTATTTTATTTTATTTTTTACATAATTTAAAAAATTTACTTAGAATTTTAAAAAAATTATGAGTTATGTGCTTTTTAGTTACATTTGTATATTTAAATTAGAATGCTTTTTCTGATTTGATTAGTCCCATTTTTAAGTACAAGGTATGTATAGTGTGCATTGAAAATAACCATGTAAAGTGAATTGAAATATTTAAAAGAAATTAGATCAATAAAAATTTAAATGTTTAATTAATACAGAAAAATATAAATTTAAGGATTAAAAATAAGTGTTACATTGAATTTATATTTGAAATAGAACTGAATCAATATTAAAAAGAATGAGAGTAAAATAGAACAAAAACGTAACAAATTTTGCTTCAGATTCTAACATAATAGCAATGGTAAACTATGAGCTTATTTTTCAGCTAATAATATCTAGATTTCCATTTATAGTTCAATATTAGGTGGATAGATAAGTTGGTTATGGTTCAACTACTTAAAAAAAAAATCCTAAGCTTTTTTGTGATCTTAAAAAAAAATGTTCAAAATTTACCTAATTAAACCTGAACCTGTCATAGACTGCCAAGTGATTGTGCTGGCACAATGCCAAAATACACTTTAATTGTAGTGTAGAACAATACAGCTTTTTTACACTTGTGATCCCCATACTCAGATTGAAATTTTATGTGACCCATTATATGTTGTTACCTTCTTATTATAAGCATATAAGGTTAGTAATAATAAAAGTTATTTTACCATACACAAATATATATCTTCTTTGTTACAAATATATATATTCTTCCTTTATCATTTTCTAAACATTTGGTTTTTATTATCCATTTATCCATTAAAAATTTTAACTTGTATTATATACATAAAAATAAAAAACAGGGTTTTTACAGGGTTTAAAAAATATTTAATTTTAAAAACCTTGTGAAAAAATATTAATATAATAAATGGTAATTATAATGTAGTCATGCATCACCGCTTGATGGCGTTCTGGCTCGCCAAAACACCTAACAAATGCCGTTTATGAGGCTTGACTTAAGGCTAAAGAAAACCTCTATGTTTATCTTAGCCATTGCAGGTCATTCTGATGATGTACCACAGAAATAATACAACCTATTTCCTCTTCGCAACAGTTACTGTGAATACACACACTTATCTTTTGTGTACAGTTTGATATGTGTGTGTAGTTTGAGTAGTAACATTTTTACAATATAGGTTCCACAGACTTTGTATTTATATTTAATTTAAGAAACCTGACTTTATAGTAATTTTCCAAACAGCCACACCCTTGTTTAGATAATATGTAAGGTGTAAAATCTTGCCAAAGGGTACGTAACAATGAATTTGACCGAGTTTGCGTGCGAAGTCTCGTTTCCACATGAAATAGCATGTTCTTCATAAAATGGCTGCGAACGCATAACTTTCTCGCAGTTGCTGACAACAGAAGCCAAGTGTGTGTCGTTTTTGAAACATCACAAAGTAATAGAACAGTCTAAGCGATGTGAGTGCAGACAGCAGATGAATTTGTACAATTGTAAACAAAAGTATTCCAGTTCCGCTGTAAATCCATCTCCTGCTATTGTAGGTGTTCCATTTGCAACAGTAGTTGGTTTGAAGGCAGCACAATAACGTTATTGGCAGTCCTGCGTGTCGTTTATTTGTGATGCTGCTACCCTTCTGGAAGCCCTGAAAGCAAATGTGGGCCCAAAATCATTCCATTTGATACAAATTAATAAATAAAAAGCAAGGGTGAAAAAAAAAACCTTTTATTGGTTTGAAAACTACCCAGTTGTTTTGTTTTTATTTTTTGTTTTGTTATGTAGAAAGCAATAGTTAAGTGAAGCATAAATGTATCAAAGAATGTCTACAAAATAGAAAAAAACATATAAAAATATGGTTAAAAGTTGTGCGTCAAAATTAAAAGTTACTGTTTTTGAAAGACATTGCAAAATAGACATCACGGAGTAGCAGCAATCAATGACCCAATACTCCCCCCCCCAAAGTTTACATTTATGTTTAAAAAATAAAAAAGTTGTTGTTTTCTAAAGACAAAATTAAAATTAAACAATTTTTTTTAAAAAAGGCAGGAAAAAAAAGTTATAGCAATCAATCAATTAATAATAAAAAAGGGAATGATGAAAATTTGTCAAATAACAGACAGCGATTTAAAAATAAAAAAGTTGTTGTTTACTAATGACAAAATTAAAATTAAACAACTTTTTTTATAAAAAGGCAGAAAAAAAAGTTATAGCAATCAATCAATTAATAACAGAAAAAGGGGAATGATGAAAAAAACAGTCAGCAATTTAAAAATCGCATGCCTCGAAAACCGTACATTGTATTGTTTTTGACTGCAACAACGCCATCAAGTAGCCATGCCTGACTACGTTATAATTACCAATAAATGTATAATATTACTTGGTTCATAGTAGATCTATTGATTTGTAGTAATACAACTCTTTTAGCCTGTTTTAGAAAAGGTGTATATTCAAGAACATAGTACTACATATCAATGTTAGAAGAATACTAGCACAAATAACAAAACTGAGAGTGAACAAGAGAAATGAGCGCAATATAAGTGAAGTGCCATTATGATGTACTGTTTATATAAAGTGGATTGGAATATTATTCATTATTGGATAATCTCTAGTCTAATGTATGACTAAAAAAAATTATTATCATATCTATACTGTCTCAAATTTTTACTCAGAAACATCATGGCCAAAACTTGGCAATCAACAATCTAACTCAGTTGTGCTCTCTCATAGCTTAAATCTTTATTTCCATTAACATGCCCTATCAGATTTCACTCCTGAAAATAAATATCTGAACTCTTCTTCAGTTTAGACATCAAATTTTTGCCTATAAATTTATTATAATGTAAATATATATAAATATTTATTTATAGTTTGTTATCAATAAATTTTATATACACATATATTCTATTCTAATCAAATTTTATCAACAAAACATGAGCTATTAAGTTTGATGTATGATATATGCAAGGAGAGCTTGGAACCAAAGATAACATATATTGTGATTTCTACTGCAGTATATATTAATGTAGCAAATATCATGGCTTCACTATAAGAAGATACATCATATATCATTAGCCCAATTAGGGAACTAATTTTTCAAAATTATTTTCATCAATTAATTGCTAGAATCAACGATGATTAAAATTTTGTGATTTTATCACACCTATATAAATACAGACTACATTTTTGAAGTATGGTTTAACTTAAATGACCTTTAATAAAAATGACTTTAGACAATCCATACATATTAGAAAAATTTTGTTTTAAAAAAAAAATTCTAAAATTAAATTGAAATTCTTATAAAGATTAAGTCTTAATTGAGAAACATAAAATGAATAAAATAACTTGTCTTGAATAAATGTTTTATATAATATTATAGATAATTTTAATAAATTTATTTTAGCTTAGAAAAAAAAACAAAATTTGTATACCATTAAATCAAGTAATTATTAACAAAAACTAATAAATAAATAAAAAGATTGATAAGATTAAAGTAACAGTATCCAGACGTTCAAAAATATTAAATTTAAAAAATAAGTGTTGTAGTTTCATGAAAGTCTAAATACAAGAAATTTGATAATGGAGGAAGTTTAGGCTAAATATTAGTTAAAACAAATAAGAGTGCAGAGAAACATCCTAAATGCATGATCTTCAAAATTATTCAGTGTATAAACCACTGAAATAACATTTTAATAACTGTTTACAGATGCTATAAACATACATCCAAGTACAAAAAATGTGAAATATATTTAGTTGTGTATGGTAACTTTAACAAAAAAATTATTTCTTATTCATTAGACAACAAAATTATTATGCATTTACCTTCTCTATGCAAATAAAAATGTTTTAATGGCACCAGATTTAATATTGGTTATTGATAGCAGGCAGAACATCTTAATAGTGATTTATCTTGTAATACATAAAAAAATCTCATACCAAATGTTATCTATCTGCATGTGAACTTATTCTTGTAGCAATATATCTTCTATACTGAAGAAATATGTTGATTGTGTCATTAAATAAAGATTTAAAATATATAAATAAACTACTGGTTCAATACAAATGGTGAAACTTGCATCATATTTGAATTAATGTTTTTTCCTTACAATATCCCATTCCATTCACCTAAGTGAAATTGATTATCCTATGTCTACTTTATTCTTCAGATAAGAATTAATACCTAGTTCGATGATTAAAACATCTCCCAATCCTACAGGATTTGAATTATACAGAATAGGCGAGTAACTGCACTAATTTCTACTTCATGAGACCATTCACTACTAAATTATATAATTATTGTCTTTGACTCAGGTAGATAAAAAAAAAAAACCTATCAGATATATGTTAGAGTAAAATTACATCAAATGTTACTTGATGAAATATTTAGTATAAAATATCTGTTCACCTCGAAACTATGAATCTGTAAATAAAAGTGAAAAATTATTTATGATTTATTCAATCCTAAACAATCATTTTATGAAATAATTAATGAATGGCTATTTAGTTAGCATCTTAATTAAAATCATTTACATTCTGAAAATGTAAGATTTATGTGGTTGTAGCTTCTAACATATGCTGAGAAAAGTAAGTCAGAGTTTATCATCTATAATTTAATCCTGCAAAAAAATTTTTAGAAAAAAATGCAGAAGAAAATTATATAGAAAGTAATCAAGGTAAGTTAATTTGTACATAATTTCATATTTGCATGATAATCTTTTAAATACATAATTCCCTGAATTCCACCTATCAGTTCATAATAAGTTCTCAATTGATTCATCAGTATTAATTAAAAATCAATTCTGAAACAGATTATAGTTAGCATTAATATATTATTTGCTTAATTTGTTAATATTTCAATGGTGAATCCTTTGAGCTGAAAAAAATGTACAGACACCCCAATTCTCCATACCGTTACAATATACTGTACAGTTATATATGTACACAATTCTGATTCAAAATATTTCCTTAATAGAATAAGTATAAAAATATATGCACATCAGAAAAGCCTTCTTTAAAAACTAAAAATTATTAATTTAAATTAATTGGCAATTTATTACACTTTTTTCTTCTTTTTTTTTTTAAAGCAACAGTATAAATAGAATTAAACTAACATTTACTTACATGAAGCGAATGGCACAGCTGGTTGTTTTTTACGAATTCCTAGTAGAATAAAAAATAGCACAAGTGGGATTTGTAACTCGAAGAGCATAACAAACTATAAAAAACAAAAAAAACAACATTTAAATATATTTAACTTAGCCAATGACAGTATGTTTAAGTATGTACACATATAAGAATGTGTACGTTTGATATGTTTTAAATGACTAATGTAAATTATAAAAGTAATGTCACGTTATATATGAATTGCTTTTTTGATTATTAAAAACACACAAGATAATTTTTTACTAATTAGACATATATGTATGTGTACATAACACTCAAATAATGAAATAGATTTTATTTACAATATAAATTTTAATGATATAAAGAGTAAATTAAGTTTATGTTATAGTTCTAAACAATGAGACATTGGAATAAACTATAAGAGAGTGGCAGTCAACAAAATACGACTGATAATGATCAAATGTACTTGCATGATAGTGATACTCTATTGATTAGTTAACTTCGTCTCTCTTTAAAAAGAGAATTGTATATACATTATTTACAAAGTTATTATAAGTTCTTAGCCATGTATGGTTTAACGCAATGGTGGATTAATGAACTCTGGAACTTAAGATCCTTAAATCATGGCTCCAGCTCTGCCATTTCCAGTGTATATACTTCCTATTAATTCGAGAATAATAATCTATTTGATTATTTTATTAAGTTGTTGGAAATGCACATTAATGGGACTATGGTTAGTGAGTAGTCTCTGAAAAATTACATATTTGCAAATATTAATATTTAGTAATAGAAATGATTCTAAGTTCAACATTGCTGTAGAATCCTTTTCATATGATTTATAGCTGAATTCATAAATTTGAATGCAAGCTGCAGGCATTTTCATGTCAAACACTATTATAGAATACACTATTTGAAATGACAAATTGATAAACTACAATTGAAAAGCGGGAAAATGGTCTGAAAAAATATTAATCAACTAAAAAAACTGTCAATAGTTCCCAATGTGAAGTCTGCCCCCACCATCATCACCACAGGGGAACATTTTGATTTTTAAGGGAGGCATTTCAAGAATGAGTTATTGATAGTGAGAATTTGACTTTTTTTTAGTTATTAACAGTGAATTTGATAGCCTGCTAGTTGTTCTTATATCTTATTATTCATAAATTAAGAATGTTTTTGTTTTTTAATTTCTCTCTATCTGCACGATCTTCTCAATGTCTTTTCTATTTAAATTTTTACTCCTACCCTCTCCATTGATACTTGGAGAAAGTGGTTTGAAATTCTATAGTTTTTTTATTAATGGCCTTTAGGATTCCTTCATGTGAATAGAAGTTCACTTTTTGAATAATAAGAATTATATGTTACGAGAAAAAGCATTAGGATTTTTAAAATGCTTAGGTGGGACATGGCCAAAAAAGATTGAGAACCACTGTTATAAGTCTTCTATATAAAGATAATAGTGTATATTTAAGCATTGTTCCAAATTTATATCCACTACATAATGGATCTATGATTTAATGTTTATCACATTAACTTTAGTGAACCAATGGTTTCCTAAAAGAATGATAATATATTGCATTACAAATATTCTATCTCTTTTTGTGGTATTTACAAGTAATGTATGTTTGTAAATGTCTTCTATTTTTGCAACATAAGAAAATTTTTAGGTAGCAATAATTTTTGAAAATGACATTTAACTATAAATTAAGATTACCTGAAAAAAAACCTGATTACAAGGCTGGAAAACAATTTAAGCTGGTTTTTCTATAGGAAGTCTACATAAAATATCTAATAAGAGTTTATTTGATATAAACCAATCATATATATAATGAAGTCACTAAGAAATTAGCTTAATTTGAAAATTCAGTAATTCACCTATTAAATGTTAAAAATTGCAAAGTACATAAACAAACATGTTCAATATTGGTGAAATTATCATTACTGCTCAATAATTAATTGGTTTAATATTTTACTATTAGCAATAGCATTATATTCAGTATACACAGATAATTGTGAGGATATGTGTACATCCGTTTATATATTATATATATGTATATGTAGAAATTCCATATTTAAGCAATCCTTTTTATTTTCCTTAAATTGATATAACTAAGTAGTAAAAATATTCAGGAGTCATTTTATCAATACTTCATATTCAAAAAAATATTTACTTATTCCTGATTAATATAAATCTAACTATGTTTTAAAATACATTGGACACAAAAAAAAAAAAAAAACACAATTAGTAATTTAACAAAAAAAGATTATGTAAAAAATTAAATAAATTATGTTAGAAATTAATTCCAGAAATATTACCAAACAAAAAATAAATTAACTATAAAAATTTCAAATATGCTGTTTATCTATAAACTTCATATAATACATTGAGACCATAATCTTTCACCATCCTTCCAAATTAAAAGATATAAATTAAAGATTTTAAATACAAGTATAGTATATATACTTAAGCTAGATGTAATTAGAGGAGATTTGAACCCAGACATTCAAGCTCCCTTCAGTCATCCATTTGTATATTTAGCATGGCTATTTATACTTATCATATCATAGCTAGGTTAATTAATATACTCAAATGATAATATATTCCAAGAATACCAAGTGAGCTAATTCTGCCATATGGATTCCTTTCAGAAAGAAGTTACTACTAAATCAAAAAGTTCAAATTGTCTACACTAAAGACTTTTTATGCTGTTTTATTTTTTTTTTTTATAAAAACAACATATGTCTATTTAAAATCAAATTGTTCATAATCAAAATATTGTTATAGAAGAACACACACTGGTTTGTAATTTCAAATTATTGTTCATAAAGAAAAAATAGACATTTATTTTAATGAAAAACAAAATTAGTTATAAAGTTAGATATTATTTCTTCAGAAGCTTTCCAATACAAGAGTTATCCATTTCATTGCCTTAAACGTTTTTTTTTTTTTTTTTAAATTTAATTAAGTTACACACAGTTCATAATAGAAAATATTTAAAATTTTGTTAGATGTAAAATTATGCACCAAAAATGTGAAATTAGGAATAGGAGAGGTATAATTTTTTTTGTTATTTTGTTGTGTAATGTATATAATCAAAAATTTTATTAATGCATAGATTGAAAGATCAAACATCAGTAATAGATTTTGCAGACAGCAAAGATAAAAGCTATTTGATATAACAAATAATATATATAATCCATGTGAAAACAATAAATATTATATCAAGAGTATAAGATAAACAAAAAATCACTATGGTAATAAACAAATGTAGAATGTATTCTTTTATAATTAAGTTATATTCTATGAAAAAAAATTTTAAAATATGTTTAAAAATTGTATGTGGTCTGATCTTTCTTCATTGTAGAATGAGAAATAGAATGCAAATCTCACTTTTATGAACAACTATAATGATTGTTTGATTATCTTTGGCAGTGTATAACAAAAATGACTAGTACTCTTTTATATTTATTACATGTTCTAAATTAATCAATTGAAACTTAAACTACTCAAAACCACCAAAATAATAATTCATACAGATTTCAAATTATTTTACAATTTTACATACTTCAATATCTTGATTTATTGGATTCAGAATTAGTTTGGCAAATGCAAGTTGATATCATTAAATGTAATATTTTTTCACCTCTTGATTACATCTAATTATACCTCTATTCTATAACCAGTTTAAAATTTTCTCTAATAATTCTTCATATATTATGAATCTGTATTTTTATCTTTTTTTTTTTTCTTTTTACTGATGACTTCTTATTTCTTTTTGTTTTATTTATTTGTTTAAATGTCTTATTCATGTTTGCTATAATGAGAAGCAGTTATGATACATGATGGTTGTCAATAGTTATCACCTTTATTCCAACACTATTTTAAACTGTCTGGAAAAAGTAAACAAACTATTTTATATCAAAAATTTTGTGAAAGGTATCAATATTGATTTGATGACACTTAATAATAAAGGTACTAACAATTAAATATAAGTTGGAAATAATTTATAAGTACCTAGTATGAATTTAGACATTATGTTTCACTAAAAGTTAACACAATATGCGTGTATAATGTGGCACTCAAATTAAGATTAAGTGTATGAATGGTAGACAATGTATAAAACACAAATATTTATTAGGCCATTAAAATGAAGAAGAAAAAAATTGATGCAATATCATACAGAATAGAAACTTAGGAATGCTAAAGAGAAAGGAAAGAAAATTAGAAGGTTTTGTAATGTAGGTTTGTAGGAAAATGGAAAAGATTAAGTAATTAGTTGTTGATAAAAATACTAAAATATTATTAATAATAGAAAAACATTATTGAAAAAAAATATTAAGTAGAAATTGATGGATTCTTAATGGTAAAGAATTAATTAACTATGTGTTACAGGAGAACATTAAAAGTTGAAAAAAAAAAAAATGGAAATGAAATTATAGAAGTTTTAAAAAGAAAAATTATTAGAAAATAAAAATAGTCAAAATATGAAGAAAGTAGTTCTTGAATGATGTGCAAAATTTGCTCTTAGTTGAATAACTAATGATAATGTTGTGTAGATACCTATTATATCCATAAATAAAATTAAACCATTTTTAAATACTCCATTGCAGAACAAAGGCTTCTCCAGATCCCTCAACAGAATAAGTAAACTGTGGACACTCTCAAAAAAAAATATCATTAATTGATTTGTGTATTTCTATACAAAATGCTATATGTATTATCATTTAGGACTGCTCTTATAAGTGAGGTAAAAAAACAATTGCCTCAGGTGCTGAAATGTAATACATGCAAAAATAATAAATACTATTTTAAAAAATAATTTATATTACGATAGGAGTAGAAATATATCTAAAAATATTATTTTTTAAATTTTGAGAATGTTTTCAATGGAAAGAATACTCTCTACTCATTCTCTCTTTAATCAAAAGTTATTTCAAATTTTTGTTACTTTGGTACTATTACTGCTATGATGTATTACTCTGGTGACATTTGCTTCCAGTAATAATTATTCAAAGTTTCCATTTATGATATCATCTCATCCAAAAATCCTGGTATGACTAATCTTTGTCAAATAAACTGACCCTTTCCATTTTGTAAGATATTAAGTGGTTCAGTCAATCTCAGTGACTTTTTTTAACCCCCACAATATATCTCTCGCATCATTTGCACATAATAGTTTTATATTGAAAAATACATTTACAGCTAAAACTTCATATATTGTTTATTTGTTTTGTTTTTTTGGTTTTTTGCTAAAACTTTATATATGTTGTTGTTTTTTTAAAGAAAAAAATATTTATAATATAAGGTTAAGCTTATAGTTCACCATTTTTTTTAGGTTAAAAAAAATGTAAAGCTAAAACTTTAGATTACAGTTCACCTTTTAAAAAACATTTCAAGGTTCTTTTTCATATCATTGGAAATAATAGGTGTTTTTTTTTTTTTAGATTTGAAGTTTTGTATTACATGTGCTGGTGTTTCCAATGGCATAAAGTGCCATATTATTCCATGAGAGGGAGGATGTTTTTGATGGCAGGAAATGTTATAATAAAGTGCATTATTAAAACTCACAACTACTTGTTTTTATTTAGTATTGTAATGCATTTTTTCCTTTTCCATAATGAATATACTGCTTCTTTTTTTTTTTTTATTTCTCTGGTGATGTATTATTCTATGCTTGCAATATCTTTAAATTAACAACTCCACAGGATTTGCAGACAAATTTTATCGATTAAGTATGTTGCAAACTTAGAATAACATGTCATCGGAATAATACATCATAGTGTATAATGCCAAAGTATCAATTTTTTAAATAATTTTTTCATTCAATCTTAAATTTTTCTGATTATTACTTTAATAAAATGTAAACAACAGAATTCATGGAATCAATTTTTTAATCTTAATTATGAAACAAATTATTTCTCACATAAACTCAATTTGCTGAAATTCACAAATGATAATAAAAATGAAATTTCCAAATATCATTACAAGATAAAATAAGACAAAAATGTTATTGCATAAATTTAACTAGACCAGTGCAGTTTAGAGATTTTAAAAAAATTACCTGAGACTAGAATACAAAAAAAAAAATGCAGAGCTATCAATTTATTTTGCTTTCTTTAAAGAATAGAAAAACAAAATAAATGGAGTTTTCACTGACAACTTTTTTCTTCTGTTGCAAAGTTTTCTATTTGACAGTCCACTGAAGGAGTAAAACTTTACTACATATGATCTTAAATATTTTTTTTTAACTAAAGTAAAATTTTAAAGACAAAATAATTTTGTTCACATTTAAAATGATTTAATTTAAATAAGTAGAGTAATTTTCTATAGAATACCTACAAATAGATTTGTGAAAGTAAATGGATTTTTTCAATTAACAATAAGTAAAAGAAAATAAAAAAAACTTGAGATGATGAGTAGCATCATTATTTTTAATCATTGCCAATCCACTGCCCAACAATCTTTCCAAATTTAATCCAGTTTCTCTGATACATAGTTTTTCTTCTCTATACGGTACCAACATGCTTTCTTACTACAATGATACATCACATATATGATTTCTTTTATAGTCTTTCACAATTTCATGGGATAGTTTAACCCTTCAATTCCCCATCTATTATCATCTCTTCTAAAAATTTGCCTAGTCCAATTCCCTTTCAGTGTCAATGATATCTATTCATTCTCTCACCAATGTATTTTTCTTTTGATCTCTTCTTATTACTGCCAATAAATATCTTCCCACACTTCACTGAGTGATGTGAAATCTTTGTATTGCTCCTATGTTAAGTACCTAAGTTTCACAATCATTTGAAATAACATGTAAAATATGTCTTTTCAAGCATATAAGCACTCTAAATTTAATTCTATGATTAATTTTATTCATTACATTTTTATCTTTACTCAAAATCTGCCCAATGTATTTGTAGTTAATATCTTCTAATTCATGGTTGTCAATCTTTAGTTCTTATATTTACCTTTAGTCTTATTTTCTGATTTTCATCTGATAATTCTGGCAATATCATTTAAAGCATTAAAGCATTATTTGTAAAATCTATATAATTTAAATACAATCCACATACTGAATTTTCATACTCTTAGTCTGTCATTTTAATATACAAAATACTTCATATAATAAAATGTTTTGGAAATATGGAATCCCTAATATTCTTGGTGTCGTCATGTTGACAAATATTCTTTAGAATATAACAATATCCTGGACTTATATCTTGATGATTTAAAACATTAATCATTGTGGAAATATCTTTTTTATAATCTACATGTCCAAAGTATTATGGCAACTCATAATCATTGCTTCTCACTGTAACTAGATCAAAGTTTATTGTAGATGAGTTGTAATTATTTTGTTAAAGATTTTGTAAGAAACTGACAAAAGGCTGAAAGATTTATAGTTTCTAATATATTATTATTATTGTGTTTTCCTGAAGGTTTGTGATGATGGTGTTCTAACTGTATTTTTATATTGAACTATTTCCATCATCTAATATGTGTGTTGAATGTCTTTAGAAAAGTTTAATTTTATTTAAATATTCCAAATACATTCAACTGTTAGTAATATCACAGCAAACAGGTTAGTATATGCTTCAACTGTTAGTAATATCACAGCAAACAGGTGAGTAAATACACCAACTGTTAGTAATAAAATTAAACTTTTCTAAAGACAGTCAACACACATATTAGATGATGGAAATAGTCCAATATAAAAATACAATCTTCTTATTACGTTTCTTAAATGTTAATATCACTATTGCATTCTTTTAATCATATGTAACATCTTTATCATTTAGACATTTGATGTTTGAACATCCATATCTTTTAAGATCTCTTTTCTGTTCTTCATAAATTTAACCACATACTTCATATTTTCATTTAAAATGCTTTGAAATCCAGAAGATATAATTGTATGTTACTTTGTTGTCTTGTTCTTTATTACTATATAATTTTTGTAGAACTCTTCCAGAGCTGCCATATGGGTAAGAGTTTTACCTTTGTGCAAGCTAGATTTCAATGCCCCTAGTCCCATGATCAGAGCTGGCCTGAAAGCAATATAATGGCACAAGGCTTCCCATTTATCAAGGCTCTGTGCACGAACTACGACTTTTGCAAATATCAAAAATAAAATCATTTTATCACATGCTACATGAAACTACATTTCCTTTTTTTGCCAAAACTCTGTAATTTGTAGGCCCTACAATGAATATCATATGCAAAGTAATATAATTGTAGAATGTACTGATAATGCGGTAACACAAACTTTTCAATTATGTTGTCTATTTATTTGTTTCGCAATGTTCTGATCATATTAATCTAAAATCAGCATATGTCAAGAAGGATTCTCTTCATTAGCATTTTTAAATACTGAATCAGAATACACAAACAAAAATTAAATTAGGATGATCTTATTAATGGAATCACAATAAAGCATTGAAAAAAAAATGTATATTTTGCACTATACATATTTTAGTTTGTTTTCTCAAATAGTGATTCAAAATCATATTTATAATAAATAAGTAATTATTTATATATTATAACTACCAATTTGTACAATTTTATATATATATATATTTGCAATTAAGATAATTTATTTTTTAAATATCTAAATGTTTTTTATCATGTGAAAAAGATCCCATCCATGAAATAAAATTAAATAATTTAAATAAATTAATTCTAAATAATTTTGTTTAATAAAAAATTGCAGAATATTAAAAAATTATAATTATTCATACTTTTGCCTTTTTATTTGCATATTAATTTTCCAGATTTTAGTGGCTGCAATGTGATAAATAAACATCAGCTTTAACTAAGTTGACTTTAATGAACAAATTAATTAGTTAAAAATAATTCTTGGTTTTTACTTTGTTTCATTCAGAATCTCCCAAGCATAATTTATGTTTTCTATTAACAAAGTTGGCTTCTTGGATATTCATTCAATAGTAGAATACTTGCAGTACTTCATGATTTAATTTTTTGTATGCCTTTTATTTCAGTTTAAAAACTTAGACATACTATACAGTCCATTATCTAGGGATTTTAAGGATTTACATTACATTTACTTAAGGGAAGAAATTTTCATACTAACATTGTTTATTCAATAAATTTTTAGAAGCCATTATACTAAGCTTGCACTTTCTTTTAGATTGTAATTCTTCCACTAGAATAGATAAAAAAAATTGTAGACACTTTTACAATAAAAAGTTTTAAATGATGTTGTACAGTTGTTGCAATCAATAGAAGGGCATCAAATGATAATACCATTTTAATGAAATGCATGTAATAATATCTTTTTAAGAAATTATTTTTTACTAATTCTGTTTTTCTTGGATTTGGGCCAACATGTATGTGGTAATTTTATGAATCAATTGTAAATTTTATCTAAATAACAAATTCTATGACAGTCCAAATCCAATGAAAAGCACATTAATAAAACACGTAAAAAAATTATATCAATATTTAAAAAAAAAACTGCACAAAACCTCATATTTCAGGTTCTGAAGTGATTAAAAAATATAACTGATAAACACAAAATTACTTAGTATGCCTAATTATTATGAGGCAATGTTTTAAATAAGTTTATTTTTAAATAAATTATTAATAGCAATGCATAATTAGAAATCTAAGCATTTTCATTTACATATAAAATTTATTAATTATTGCAATGAAATGGTGCAAGCCTGTTCAATTTAGTGTAATGGTAGATAATATAAAATATTTAATGTATTTTGAACAATTGTCACATGATTGAGTAAAAAGGTAATCCTCTTACATTGAAATAAAAAATATTTGCAATCAGAATGTGTATATTATGAGTGATTCAGAAATCAAAACATTTTTTTCGTCAAACGTTGATGGCCAAGTGGTCAGCACAGCTGCCTTACAAGCAGTTGTCCCGGGTTTACTTCCTGGCTGATGCTTTGACACATGAAAAAAAAAAATCAAAATATTTTTATTTGCATGTAAATTTTATTATTTATTGTGGTAAGATGGTGCCTGTTTGTTCAATGTAGAATATATAATATTTAATATCTTTCAATGGAGTGATTAGTACATTTAAATATTTTTAAATCAAAACATGTTTCCTACAATGGAGTGATTCATAAATCTAAGCATTTATATTTACATGTAAATTTTATTAATTATCATTGCAATTTGTCACTTCCATTTGTGCCCTACACAATCTGCATACCTGCATATGGCAGCCCTGCTTCTACACTTTTCATGATGTCATCCCTCTTTTTAGTAATAGCACCATCCTTTCTTCTTATTGCTGAGAAAATTTTCCAATATCAAGATATTGTTTTATATTTTTGAGACTTTTATTCTCTTGTTTATCTAATATTGTTAATTCACAGTTATATTTTCTTATACCATTCAGGAGCTAGCACTAGGTCTTTTAGGGCCCTGGGATAGATAACAAAGTCTCACCCTTTTATATAAAATTAATATATATATAAATTAATATGTCATCAAATTTTTTATTGATAAATAATTGCAAATAAATTAATTTTTTACATGTTAATAATAAAAAAACTGTCATAATACATGGCAAAAAAATTATTTTTCTTGCTTTTGTTGCTGCAAAAGTCTCAATTATTTCATCAAAATTAATTTTTTTATATAGTCGTTTTCTATTGATAAAATTGCAAGACTAAATAATCTGTCTTGGCTCATAGATAACTATATATATATATTGATTTGTGTAAGATGTTTGGTTGCATAAGATGTTGTTCAATTTGAGAAGAACTCAAGGATTGGTCTTCTTTTGTAATATATAATTTTTTTTATTTATTAAAAAAGATTGCAGTACTTCATTACACCTTTTACTTTCAGTTTCACACTGGGCTCTTTGGTTCTAACATTTGAAGCCCGATTTCTTTCTTCTATTTTGGTTCACTCATACTTGAAACTATAAAATATATTATTTATCCATTTAAATATATATAAATTATTTGAATTAGTTTTTAACTTAACAAAAATAATAAGAAAACACAACAAAAATAACTGTAATTACCACTATCAAATCAAAAAATGTTTTTCATAGACTGCATGTATACTGTAATAATTGTTGCTACAAGGACTAACAAAAAGAACATTTTCTATCACTTGATTCAATATCAATAATATACTCGGAATCAGCACGACTATATATAGGCAAACAATGTTTCAGTGATAATGTAAAATATGTATAGGAATTGAATATAAATAATTATATAATTATTTGATTACATCAAGTAATAATATACTTGGTACTCCTCTACAGCAGTGGTCTTCAACCCTTGGTCCACGGACTGGCGCCGGTCCACGCTAGACTAGCAGGAAAGTTTGTAATAACAAAATAATAAGATTTTAAACTTTTAATTAATATAAACAATTTTTATTTATTTTTTAATCTGCAATTGCTTAAATAAAATTAATTATAAATCAAAATTTTATTTAAATTATTTGATAATATTATAATTACTAAATAATAATCAAAGGAATTTATCTAAAAATGCAATCTTTAAAAGACAAAGTGTCAATCTCATGATAATTGCACCACTCCTTACACGTCAATTTCTATACCTAGTAAGCATTTCTGTATTGTGTCAACTCATTTATTGGTCACATATAGCAAAAATTTTTATTGCATTTGTATCATGTTTTTATTTTGTGTGACATTTCTTTTTGAAATTGTAAACTTCACAAAATGGAGACAGATCATTGATGATGATTTGCCTTCATCCAGAATGTAAATCTATTATCTTTTTTTTTTTTTTTTTATCAAAATGACAACTTTATAATGATTGTTTTATTTCTATGTGACACTTCACCAAAACAACTTTTCGTTCTGTTTTTTTTTTTTTTTTAATTGGGTAAAAATGAGATTTTAAAGTAACACCAGATTCAAAGTTAAAAAAAAACAACTTTTTTATTATGCAAACTCCATATATATATAACTTCATCTTGTATATATTTAACATTAAATACAGATATTACATTTATCATAATCATTGTCATGTAATTACACTAGCTGTAATATTTCCCAACATTCAGGTGAAAAACATTTTATTTTTGCATGCTTTAACAATGAAATAATAAACGTAGCAATGCAGGCATATTAATGAGAACGTATTGTTTTCTGTAGCAGTATGATTGCGCAACTTGAGAAAGAGTGTTCAGCATGAGAAGGTAAGCAACAATATTACAATACACAGTAACTAGTGTGTCGTTTTGGTCAGTTATAACAATTATGCTCATCTAAGGCTAAACAGTTTAAATCTTTAAGAAAATTTATCTGTAGAATTCTGCCAGTCCGTAAAATCTTATTCTTATTTTTGCCGGCCGCAAAACCTTATCCTTATTTTTGCCGGTCCGCAGGTGTGAAAAGGTTGAAGACCACTGCTCTACAGCATGGCACAGGGCCAGCACCTCTTTCACCCTACCATCTGCAGTTTTGATATTGTGATTAACTAATTTATAACACACTTTACAGAATTCCAGACATTCAATTTTTTTTAAGGAACTACATTTAAGTATTTTCAGATATGATTCTTTTCTTTATATATTGTTTTGTCTCATTTGAAAATTATTGTTGTGACACAAAGAAGTCTATTAACCTTAACTATAGGTATAACAACTGTCAAAGGCAATTCGTATAAAAGAAAAATTTTAAAAAAAAAAATTATGAACAACAACAGCCTAAAAACAATTAATGAATCCAACAATAATTTTTATAAAAAAGGCTATATCTAAAACAACAAATTATAAAGAAGATATTATGCTACTTGTTATAACTAAACCCAAAAAACAACTTACTAAGTTGGGTTTTTAATAAACTTTTAATTTATTCTGCTTTTTTTTTTCTATTTTTTTTTTTTTTTGTATTTTTATTATTATTATCATTTTTGAATAATTAAAATACCAGTATTTTTTAATAGCTAGACTATTGGAGAGCAAAAATCCTTCATGGAAAACTGCAGAAAACAACAATCACCAGGCTAGCCTGATAGTGAAATTTGTGCAATTATCCATATTTATTTAACCACAATCTCGTAGCTAGATTCCCATTTACTGGCCAATGTTGATAGTTAGTTAGGTTGGGTTATGAGCTAGATACCTGGGAAAAAATTCCTAAGTCTCCTGAAAAGAATTTCATTCTATGAGTTCTCAGTCATGGGCATGATAGGCAGATGCACTATCTCTGCATGACAAGGCTAGTCTCTTCTGAATAATTTGAAGAGGCATAATTTTTAAGGCTTGTCTTATGCGACAAAATTAATCAGTTCTGGCTCTGTTCTCATTTTAAGAACTCACTATCCTATTACACATATAAGAACAGTGTTTGTGTCGTATATATAAACTTTATCCATTTACAGCAGCACTATTTTAAGTAATAAAGATAGAATTTCTAACTTTTAAACAATTTGATTACATTTACATAAACAATATATATATATATTGCCGCAGGAAAAAAGAGCTATATTAGAACTCAGTAAGCAAAAACAATAAATTTTATTAAAGCCACTGGGAATCGGTATAATGATCAGCTTTAGAATAAAGCTACTTAACAGAATAAATTTGATATAAAAAAAAAAAAAACCTTCACTGCAGTTAGAAACTTATAATTTACATTAACACTCAATTTTTTTTTTTTAAAAAAAAGAGCGCTTCAAATTCGAGAAGTAATAAACGTACATCTTATATTATCTAGCAATTTCAATATATCAAAAACTTTACAGAAACGTTATTCATTTCTGAAACCATTTATCAGAAAATCATAAAGAATCTTCTATTTTTTAATTCATTGTATAAGCAACGGTTTTTACTCTAGTAGACTGTGTCCTAATGAATTTATATATATAAAAAAAAAAAATGAACTGAAAATTTTCACAAAAACAGCATGAAATCAGCATTTGATATTTTTGATAATAAAAAAAGACGTCAATAAAGTCTTTCAATCATCAAATTATTTCAATATAAGGATCATTTAATTCTTTAAAAATGACATCGATTTTCTTTATTTCTTTCATAAGTGCCAATAATGATTTCCTGTTATTTTAAAAAGCTTGAAGTGAGAATTTATCATATTATAAGTTTCATGTACTTATTTTAAATATCCAACATTACACATTTTTTATATGTATATGTAGATATATGTGGATATACGAGCTTTATGGTGCAGTTATTAATACATTTATCTAGGTTCAAACCGAGTAAAATTTGGAAAATTTTCAAGGTTTTTCCAAGTGAACATAAGGTTGTTTTTTTTTTTTTCAAATTAGCTAGACAAAATTCAAAGCATTTAGCAACTCAATAAAACCATTTCTATTATTTGATCAATTACCAGTTGATCAGTGTGATGACTTGCCTTAGCTTTCACTATTATTCTATAAATGGATCTGATGAGACCTTTGCAGTAGACTATTTAAAATTGTTTTAACTTTCATTCATATGTGGACATACTATGACTGTGCACACATTATCATTCATCAAACTAAAAGTACAAATTTTTCAAATCATTCTGAATTATTTTCTCCATTTCATATCTGTTATTCTCTTCTTTTAGTTCTTCTAACATTTTTAATCCCCCTTTTTTTTATATGGACTCCTCTAATATCTCTCTTATTAAGTCTCTGTCTCCAAAAATTTATCAATACATTTTATTTTAATATTTTTTTTCCTTTCAATAATGTCTTCTTTTTTTTTTTGTATCATATCTAACTATTCAATATTTTCAATTTTTCTCCAAATTCATGCCTACACAATATCTTTAACAATTTCAAGTATAAAGCTACATTCTAACTCGATGTCTGCTCATATATTGTATAATACTCTCTGCTCAAATATAATTAACCTTACCATGAATGCCACAGTATATACATTTGTTGTGCTAATTCTCAATAAACCATAAAAATATCAGAAATACATACTATTTATAAACTATTTATAATTAGTATTTAATTGTTGATATTTGTATTATTATTAAATACCATAAGTCAGTATAGATGTCTTCAATATCGAATGGTTTACAACTTCCTTCTCCCAAGCTACTTTAAAATGATTAAATAATGATGACAACTACTGCCAACACTGCTCTATTATAACAACAACAGTAATAATTAAGATTTTAAAACATTAATTTATCTATTTCAATTTCAAAACAAATACTCACTAATAGTAAATTAGCAAGGAATCAAAAATGTTATTTAAAATTCCAAATAAATAAACAAATTTCTTCTTCAAAATTACCAAGTTCAATAGATAAGCTCACCTTTCACAATTAAATTAATTATCGATTGCATGTACACATACATATATAAAATAATTAATTATACTTTTGTTATCTTTATGTGTAATGCAATGCACAATTATTATACGCATTGATGAAAAATAAATTAATCCTTTAGAATTACCAAATGCATTGTCTCTGCAATGCACGGTCATGATTATGGTATATCACTCCAAAAGTAAATGTGGTTAACTTTAAATGATTAATTTTTTCATCAATGCAAATAAATATTTAGACACAGTTTATTACATACATTTATACATGTAATAAAATTAAAGATTTTAAATTAAATCCAAAGTAATTTTGTAGCTAAATTTCATTAACAAGATCTTTTGGATTTCTTAACCCTTTATATTTAACCTGTATTTGATAGATGCAAGCAAACTCACTGTATCTATTCTAGAGATATTTAGGTCTAGTCTGATAATCTATTTAAGACCTCATATTCAATTATTATGCATAATTACACAAATAACTCTGAAATAAAATAATATGAATTGTCTTTCTATTGTCAAATCCTTTAAAATATTACAGGATTATTCATTTTAATGATGTAAAAATTAGATTAATATTCAGCTAGATACTAGAATTAGAATTTTAAAAAAATTACATTTTAAATAATACATCATGAATGCATAGATAAATATAGATGAAGTCCAAATGAAAATAAATCAATAGTATTTATAAATCAGCAAATGATAAAGACTGTTCTTCTATACTTTTATTGTTTGTTAATGTGTGAGTGTTATTATCCATAACTTAGGGAGGAAGTTAGTTTATTGAATTTGGATTTTTAATAATAGTTTTTTCAAAAAAATATAAATAATATTGATATAAGCAGCAAAAATTTTGAAAAATTGTGATAAATGGCCAAACGGATATAAGAGAATGATTATTTTATAGTGTACTGTCAAATTTGAGATGCTAGAATAAATTATGTTAAAAACAGACTTTTATTCATCATTTAAGTTTTAACAATGTAGAATCTTATTTTTTCATCTATAACATCAAAAACCATTAAAATTTATAAGTAGCATTAAAATGGCAAACTACCATGGCTGATGAAATATTTAACTTATATTAGGCTACAAAAGACCTGTCAAATTCAATTCAATGTTTTGATGAAATTTAAAACAAGATAATTTATCGAAAAATATAATAAATATCAGAATGACAAACTACTACTACTACCAAAGCATTCAATCCATATTAGCACATAGAACTACCTGAATAATTTAATGTAGTTGTGATAATTATGGTCAATGAATGATAATCAATCAAAATAAGCAAAAATATCATTATGGCCAATTAAATGAAATTGGTGCTTGAATATAATATTATCTGCCAAGCAACTGTCCATAAATTTTATTTAGAGCAGAGAATATATATATACATTTAAGATTCTAAAAGGAAAATACAGAAACTATATCAATCACTGCATTTTTTTTAATAAGTAAATAATATGACACAAATATATAAATAATTTGATTCTAACAATTATTCTTATATGGATTGAATTATAAATATAAATAATTATTAAATACCTGTAGTCTCTCTGTGTATAATTATGCACTATTTATTTAACATTTGATAATAAGAAAGAATAGAGAGGTAAGAGTGACTTGACAATGGCTGTATAGAAATTGTCTAAATGGTAATTTATGTAATATTTTTTATGACTTCAATAAAATAAAACAAGTTTTGTAAAATATGGATTAAGAAATATTGTGAATTTTAAAAAGTGAATGCATTTGGAAAGAAAATTAAATGGCTGGGGTTTATGAGTTTTAAATTTGGATTTTATTTTTTTATTTAGCTTATAAATTTTTTTGGCAGCTAAGTATTCTCAAAAATTATATAAAAAAATCTAGAGATTAAAGCCAGAAGATAGATTTTCTAATAACTTTAGTATGCTCTTTGATTCTAACATCATAGACATAGGGCAATCATTAACCATATTATATAGCAGCCATATAAATAAAAGGATGTTAAATCCATTTTCTAAAACAGACAGAGATTCCAATAATATCTAGAAAGATCAAATTCAAATAAATTTACTGTTGAATCTAAAAAAAAAAACCTTTTAGACTTCATATGAAATCCAGTTTCTCATGCCATAATTCTTTAATAGTTTGAAAGAATTCTTTGTTCAACATCCAAAAACAAAATTTTGATTTGAGACATATCATAAATGATAAAATTATATTTTGTATTATTAGCAAATCAGATCTAATTGATAGTCTTTTAAACATTTTTTGTGAAGCAATTTATTTTCTAATATATGATAAAAGAATAAGTAAAAAAAATTGCTTCACACAAAAATGATTCATTTATAAAACGCGCGCGCGCACACACACAAAGGCAATAATTCAAAACACTTTATGGAGAAGCAAAAATATATCAAAGAATTTTTTTTTAATATAAGTTTCTAAACTTTTAAAAATTAAGATTAGCAATTAATATATATATATATTTTTTAAAAAAAGACCCATACATATATATACATAATTTCTAAATACATTTTTTTTTTAATATATTTTTTTTATTTCAATTGTTTGTTTTTATTATGAAATTTTTTTTAGGCACGTTGTTATTTTCTAAAAGTTAGAATTATTTACATGTAATAAGTCTATAATACATTGTTGTTAATCACATCTTAATACAGAGAAAAATTTAATCCATTTATAATTTTAATAAAATCCACATTTTTAAAATAAGTCTTACTGTCTGGTTACAGTATTTATTTCCTTTGTGATTATTATTTGGTTAAATCTTTATCATATAAAATACTAATAACATTTTATATTAAAAAAATATTTTAATAAAAAAAATATATAATGAAAAATTACTAAACATAGTAAAAAAATGTTACAACTGTACAGAAAACTTATTAATTGTAGCAACAAAATTATATGGATAAAATTTTTGTCTCCAGAAGCTGTTTGTGCTTCAACATTAAATAGCTTACTATCAAGATTTTAAAACTATGTTTTAAAAGAACTATGCAATAGTTTTATCAAGCAAAAGTTTATCAGAGTATGGAGATTTTCAATTAATTATGAACATTAAAAAAGTCATACCTGAAATTATAAAAAAAATAGTTTCCTATTATATTGAGCTTACTTTAAATAAGGAAGCACAATAGAATTTTTTCAGACAGCATCTATTTTATATTTTTTGTTTTCTTAGATTAGGGAAATTCTAAACTTTATACTTAGAATACTGTTGAACGCTTATTATTTTCTGTAAGTGGCACAACATTTTGTAGTCTGAAAGGTCAATATGTCTTGGAAAAAATAGTTTATCAATAATAAAATACTTCCAATAGGATTAGACTAGAATGCAAACATGGCTTGGATTTTTTAAAGAATATTGCAACAGTGATTAAATTAATGTCTATAAAAAGAATTTCTCTTGATCCAGTGAGACATTTGTTATTTGTTAAAATCCAATTTTATATTTATTAGATGTCATCTTCTTCACAAAAACTAAACAGCACAATAGAAAATCCAAATCAATCTGCTAAAAATAAATAAACAATTTAAATATTATTTCTTATTCTAAATAAATGCATTTGTCTCTAATTCAATTACTCCTCCTAAAATTCACAAATCAAGAGTGGACATTTAATGTAATATATATCACTACAATCACCACAACTGCTTACAATAAAAAAGATTAGGGTAATTCCTTAAATAGTTATACCAAAAACATTTAGATAAAAAGCAAATAATAACAAGTGCCATGTAAATGTTCAAGCATTCAAATGGTAGAATGGTCTCATCAGAGTTTCACTCAATTGACAAAATTTGGCTAAATGTTAGTCCAATATTCTTAGCTTTCAAGTACTAACAATTACAAGATGATCCAAGAAAGACAAACATCTAATGCCTAATCTAATATTATTTTAATTTTAATATATATATATATTGTACCAATTCAGCCATTCAGCAAAGAGAGATCATCAAAGTTAAGCACAAATATATTTAATAATAAAAGATAACTTTTGAGATTTTCACACTTAAATCCAAATAACAAAGATGAAACAATATAGGGAGTGAAATATAATTTAATTTAATCATAAATTATGCTAATGACTCAATTGTGGGAAATCCATGGGAGAACATTTTACACCATTAGTATTCACATCACAACTAAATGTGGTAGAGTATAAACTCTTATCTCACTAGCTAATATAAAATTTAATATATTATTTAAATGATAAGAATTTATGAAAAGAGAGACAAGAGACTAGATTAATAAATAACAAAAAATATTTATTATACAATTAGACACATAAAATATTAAGACATTATTACATTAAGTTATAAAGTATAAACAAATAATAAATACTTAAATATTATCCTCTTTCAGATGATCACACATTTTAAACAGTAAAAATTTAATCAAAGTTTCTGGTTTAAAATCTCTTTTTTTGTTTAAGTTTAACATTTTTCTTCATTTATTTGTTTGTATATTATGGAGTCTATTCTGGTATTTAAGATGCTATAAATCCATCCTTTGAAAAATTAGAAACATTAAATTTTCAACTTTTTTAGTAATTTTATATTTCAAATTATTTAAGTTATATTTCTTCACCTCTCTAAAGACAGATATTTCATAAGAGAGTACTTTGTGCAGGCATAATTTAACATAAGTTAAATACAATCCAGAAATGAATGTTCAAGTTTGAACACATAACATGCTAAAGACAAATAATTAATCCAAGCTACATTGTGTAGGATAAATGGCATATACTGTGAATTTATCCACAACACATCATTATGATTATTTTATATTTGTTTTTGATAATAACATTGCTACTAAATGATGACTAATAAATAAAATACAGACTGGAGATGCTGGGGAGAGCATCAACTTTTATAAAAATTTAATTATAGTTTCTATTTAAACTGTTCATTCTTCAAAAAAATAAATAAATAAATTATATTTATTACCTTTCTAATATTTTTTTCAAAGTTAATTTTATTAATCACAATAACAAAAATATTTGTTACAATACAAAAATATTTTCATATAAACTTGACATTTTAAAGAAATAAAACTTGAATCTTTTTTTTTTAATCATATTTTATTTCAAACTTTGAATAATTGACTTTTGTACTTTGAAGAAACAATACAAACTAATTTCAAATCAGTGAACTTTTTTTTTTATTATCAATATTATTAAAATTGTTACCCCAAAAGTAATCAGCATTTAGCCATTCTTATTGTCAATTATGTATCTTGCTTTGCAACTGATATATATTCTAACCCTGTCTTGTGCATCCCCACTTCAGAATAGTATATGATATAAAATAAAACGGGTTCTAGCTCAGTTAATAATTAATAAATAAAATATTCAGCATTAAAATTAAAATGTTTCACTAGCTCAAATTTAAAATACGAATAAGGTTCAGTTTATAAAAATAAATTAAATAAATATTTAATATTTTCATGAGACTTGAAGTGAAAATACAGGTGACAAGATAGATTACATTGAGCCAATATCCCACAGGATACTACCTCAATGGCATAAGAACACTATCCCCCCTTATTACTATTTTAAATAACAAACTCATAGTATTCTTATGACTTTAATAACTTCTACTCACTAAGATTAAGTTAATAATTAAATCTTAATCTTCTATTTGTAATAATCTAGCTCAATAAAATAATCTCAGGTTCATAAAGTTTATTCTAAGTTAATTTAAAAATACGGTAGTAAAATATGAGAAGGGATTTTATGTCATAATCTACTACACTGAAACTAATAATAATAAATAATAATAATAATAATATTCTTCATTGTTTAACTACTACTGGATATCTTTTCTTTTCGTTATATTTTTATTACCATAATAAAATAATAAAATAATTTTATATAATCTTTTACCTACATGTAATAATATAATAAATACGTGGTAGCATATGATAATCTGATAAACAAAGGATATGTGGCAACTGATAGCATATAATTCAGTATACTATTGTGATAACTGATTTATAACCAATAAAACAATGTAAAATTATAATTATTTAATTAAAAGAATACCCAATAAAATATTTAAATTCTTAAATATAACTCTCTATTTATCTTTTTGTGCAAAATTATATATTTGTTTCAATTGTTATGAATATATCATGATTTCATGCAGTGAAGTGGAGAAATAAACAATCAAGACACAAAAATTTTGAAAAACAAATTTTAACAAAGTTTATTAACAACAACAAATAAAATAAGCAATTTATGTACACTATTTACAATGGATATCCTTATTTTAATCTTACATTTTTATCTACTAAGTTATATAAAAATAGTTTATAGTTTAGTTATATCTTTATTTATACTTAAGACAAAATAATAAAAAAATGTTACCATTTGGTTTCTCATTATGGTTAACTTATTATAAATATATTTACTTATTAGCAAAATATTTCATCCTTAATATTATTAAACTATCTTATTTTTTTTTTAAAAAATTCATAGGAAAACATTCTACAGAAAAAACAAAATTATCTTATAATGAGTATGGATTTCTCAAAATATTAAAAAAAATTTCATCTTGCAAAGTCAAAGATGTTAAATAAAATATTCATCCAAAATTCAGTACTAAATTTTAGTGTTTTATCACACAATGTTTACTAATCATAATACATTCTTATTTAGCCTTACTTTAGTATGATATAAGTGTAATAATCAATATATTCCTGTTATTCAATGAACAAAAATATACTATGCATATTGTTTATATAATTTACTTTGTACTATGGTATTTTAAAAATATGCAATACTTATTTTTCTTCAAAAAAAAAAAAAAAAGAATTCAAAATAATCAACATTCTAAAGAAAATATCTTGTTTAGATACTCTATTTTAAAAATTTATATTTCATTTCCGAAAATAAATTCAAAATATATTCTATGATTCTTTCCTTTCCTTAGGATACTTTGGACCTTCAATTTCAAGTTATAAATTCTATTCCTTCTAAGCAAATAAACCAATCTTATACAAAATGATAGCATAACCTAAGTTCTAAATTATTTATCATTTCTTTTCAAAATATCTTACTGAACAATGCAGTTACATGAAATAAAGATAGCGAAACAGATGTATAGGATTTAAGAAAGAAAGCTAGAGTATCACTCTTAATATATCTCAAAAAATCATGGCACAGTGCAAAGAGGTATGACCTTTACCTGTCTAATAACCTCTAGTACATAAAAGATGTTAAAGCTATTTCTTCAGCTTTATTAAAACATCAAATATTTAAAGACATATAAAACACTGTCCAAATAAAATGTGTATCAGTCATTGGGCTTTGTTAACTATGCTGATAACCACATAAAGACTAAATATTATTTCTATTCCCTATCATATCCTATTTTTTTAAAAAATACATCATCTTTGTTTCCTGCTAACTATAGTACTTCCAAGCCACTATCTCAACATTATTTCTCAAGATTTTTCTACATCTTACATTGATAAATAACTATCTGCATTTACAAAACAATAAATAAAATTCATTGATAGTTTAAAACAATTTCACTGTTCCATAAGAAAAGTTTGCTTACTTCATTATTCTATATGTTTAATCATATACAATCTACTTAGACAATATTTGAATATCCAATAACATGAAAGTTCTAAAGAATCACATAATTATTTGTTATTATGTTGGATTATATCACTAATATATAAAAAAAAATAATCGCCGTATGCATATTTTCAAATCAATCCTATCTCATAATGTTTTTTTTTAAATGTTGTATGAAAATGTGTTACATATAATTAAAACTTTTACACTTCATTCTTACTATCCATAGATGATCTAAAGAAAACAAAAATATACATTATAAATTATTAATAGTCATTACTGTTACCAAAATAATCTTTATCTGGTCATCATATTCAGTAGGCTTCTTCATCCACTAGATACCGATCATTGCAAACATAAAGAAATATACATTCATACACTTTATTTTAAAATGTTCTTATAAAAAAATATTAAATTATGATAATTTAAAATTCTAATATTAATAAATTAATGTTTTTTGTTTTCCTAATCTTATAAAAAAAATTTAGATTTAAGCTAGGTTAATAAAATAAAAGGAATCAAAACTATATTTACATATTTTCTTGACAATAGTTCCTGATAAGTCCAAAATGTTTATTATTTTCTCTAGAGTTTTTAAAATGTTCTCCTCCAAGCGCGTTAAAGTTTAAAAATAAAAAAATATTAATCCATTTAGTAAAATTTATAGAAAATAATCCTGGATCTTTACTATTCAGAATGAAAATTATTAAACTGTAATATTAAAGAATTATTCCCACGAAGTTTATTCAATATTCTCTGATGCATCACTCTGTTCAATTTAACTTAAGTTATCCGGTAAACTTTTACACAATATTTGTATTTTCATGGATCCATCCTTTATTTATCTACTATATGTTCATTTTTTTTAATATAGGTTTTATTTCTTAATAAGTTTTTTTTACTTCTTGTAAAATATATATTTAAAAAAAAAAATGTTTTCCTTCAAAAAGGACTAAACATTCTATTTCTTTCATTATATTTTATGATAACTCATATGATATAAATATCTTATTCTTTTTTTTTAAAAAAAAAAACTCCTGGATAAGCTTATAAATAATGCATCACAAAATTTTTTTAGACGGCAAATAGTATTCTGTTTAAGCTTCCAGCATAATGTCTGAATTATTTTTATATGAGTTAGAACAATCCTCTGGTTAAGCATAAATAAAGTTGTATTATAATTTAAACATATTTTATTTCGTAGTATATCCATTTTTCATTGCGAAGTTTAGGTCAAATTTCAGATAAAATAATCCTGGTAAGTACTTTAAAACACTAGAAAATCATTTCCATGAAGTTTCTAAATATATTATTTTTTTAAACTCTCTTTTGCAAAATACTTTAAAATTATCAATTAGTTTTTTGCAGATAAAGTTATAAGAAAGTACTAAAAAATTGACTAAAATAAAAATTTAAAAATACTATCTCTTTGATAGCTATAATTTACCTTTCTCTGGTTTCAATACATTATTAATCTCCTATACCCCCATGCAATTCATATTTATAGTCTGTAAGAATACCTCATTTGATTGGTTGATTCTTACTTTAATTTGAGAACAAATTTACATATTTTCAGTTTATAGCAGAATTATATTTGAAAATAAAAAACTATGACGTAATGAACTTAAAACATTATTTAAAATATTACTTTTAAATAAATTATTATTTTATTAAAACTATTTAAACATTTAAAATAACTTTTAAAACAATTTTAATAACTTATTCCATTTATCTATTTTTATTTAAACAAAATATTTAATTTTTTTATTAACTGTATTCGTCTTTATTACATTATTTAAAACATTACATATGATAGTTAACTTAATATTTATTATTATTTGCTAGGTGACAATTCCATCCAATTCTATAATATAACTTTTAAAATATTTTAAACTTTGTTATTAATTCAAACAAGCGTGTGTGTGAAAGTATATAGTATACAAGTCACATGATAAATAACTCTGACAGACGATTTTCAATCTATTTCTCTGCCCAGATTTATAAAATTGATACACTTATTATATTATATAAAATACTTATAAAAAAATTTGGAAGAACAATTTAGAAAATATAGAATTAAATACAATTTTCACCATCATAAAGTTTATATTTAAAATGTACTATATTAATTTTGACTATTAAATATGATTATAAATTTAAACATAGCATTTATTAACTATAAGTTTTAAACTATTAAAATCGAATTTTTTAAATATACTTTTAATAATTATAGCTGTGTTATTTAATATGGCCAGCTTTTACAACCATATGAAACAATATTTTAAGCTTTATTTAACTATTTTTAAATGATTCGCTATAATTTTATATACTACGTATTTTCTTTAGCTTCAAATTATACTTTATAACATAATTGACAAACTATAATTAATGTATTAAAAAAACATATTCTAAAATTTAAAATTTTTAGTAATTGACTGTTATGAACTATTACTGACCTATAGAAAAGGGCACAATATATAATTGAATGATTTGTTGTTTAAAAAGTCATATGGCATTCAAACACTGAAACTATTCCATTAACTCATAAGGGCACTTCTGCTATCATCTATGCCAGTGATGCCCAACCTTTAACTTGATGCGAGCCAGTTGAGAATTTAAAAAAATTTGGGGAGCCACAATTATATATTACATTTTTCATATTACATTTATAAACATGGTACTTGGGTACTAAACCTGCAATGTAGGGAGATAGGTGGGGGGGGGGACGGCCTATTCACATTGGTATCAATCCGCCGTTTCTAATGTGGTCAAAATAACGTGTACACGGATCTTTCTCGATGAAAACATCAATATATACAGCAAAATATATATGTGTACACGAATCTATCTCGATAAAAACAACTATTTACAGCACTAAACATCAATATATATATATATATACAGCAAAATATATACGTGTACACGGATAAAAACAACTGTTTACAGCACTAAACATCGATATATACAGCAAAATATATACGTGTACATGGATTTATCTCGATAAAAACTATTTCCAGCACTAAACACAATATATATACAGCACCAAACCAAACGTCTACAAGGATCTTTCTCGATAAAAACAACAATATATACAAGAGCACTAAACACAATATATATATAGCACCAAACCAAACATGTACAGCAAAAAAAAAAAAATGGTGTAATATGTTAAAAAGAAAAAAAAATGTAAATACATTTTATTTATTAAAAATTTGGTAACATACATATAAATTACAATTACAGGAAAAATATATTTTATTTAATGTGAAACCTGACACTGCATATCGTTATTGTTTGTATTGTAAAAATGTTTATTTTTTAGTGTGTGCATGAGCCATCAAGGAACATAAAATATTTTATCAATTTTTTTGAAGAGTGCAATTCGAGCCACATTAAACAGTTACGCGAGCCACATGTGACTCGTGAGCTACGGGTTGGGCATCCCTGATCTATGCAAACAAGTTTTCATCAAAAGTTGTGGAATATATTTTAAAAATGTAAGTACTGGCACCATACAAAAACTATTATTAAGTTTACTATTGCTCAATTTTAACATGATATATGTAATAAAGTATGCAAAAAATATACCATAAGAAAATAGTAGAATACCTAATTTAACAACATGCTTAATCTCAATCTGTTTAAAGCAACATTTTATCATATACAAATAAATAAGTAAAAAGTTATTCAATTCTCCAAACCTCTCAATTATCATTATTATATGTATTTTTAATGCCATGATAGAATTGAATTCCTAATGGCAAGAAGGACTAAAGACTATATTTTTATATTTAAATATTAAATTTTCATTATAATACATTTTCATATCTAGTCTTTTTTACTTCTTCAAAGTTCAAAAAAAAAAAAACATGGGTCAGTTTATTATTCTTGTGTTTAACAAAAACCAACTTGTTCAAGGTGGAAAATTAATTCACTTTTACAAAAATGGATAAATATTTACAGTGCAATTGCTATTACTACCATGAATAATTGAAACATATTCCAAATAATCACTCTAGATTTGCTTTTCAAACTAACATTTCTAGAGGTAGAAATAGCTTTAATCATAATCAAAGAAATTTTCCATGTTTGCATGAGACATGAAAGTTTGAAATGAAATTAAATTGAATTCATGTTTATTACTATTGATTTTATTTGGTAATAAATTTCATAAAAACCAATATAACTCATAAGACTTTGATATCCTAAGGTTCATTTTTAATTTCAAAGTTTAAAAATGTAATGAGTGAAAAAGAATTAAACAAGCTTGATGTTATACTAGTATAAATATAACTTCTATATCTAAGGCAGAAATGGTAATTTTCAAAATAGTTAACCTAATGTTTTAAAAGATCAAAAACTATAACTAAATAAATGCAATAATAACTAGAAACACACAAATAATCTAGATGTTGATTAATAAATTTTGTGTCATTAAGAAAAGCTATATTTATTTGGGTATATATAATTATGAAATTAAATTAATACCAATCAATCCTGTTTTTAGTACTGTTTTAAAAAACAAGATATAATTAAAATGTAACAAATTTTAAAAACTTGTTTGTCAATGGCAGATTATTAAACTATTATCTGGTTATTTTTGAAAAACAAGCTATATTAAGTATTTCTAAACACCTATTATGAAACAACAAATTATTGCACTGTTTTTTTTTTTTTTTTGGTTTTATTATGTGGAGATTGTTATAATGTAATATGTTTTTTTCTAGATCCTTGAAAATGACTATAAATTAAAAATAGTTGAAAGGTTATATACAAGAAATAAAGTTTTTGTAAAGAAAAGAGAAAAATGAGACTTAATTGTTTGAAGTGTTTTAATTATAGAATTATATGTTTATATGTAATGTATATTTTGAAAAGAAAAAAAGGATGGAGTGGTGATTAAAGGGTTTTAAACAAAAGTAATTAATACTAGTATTAATAGAAAAAGTAATAGTAGTATTGATAAATATAAGGAAATTATGTAATCTGGGTTTTAAAAAACTATTTAATCACATAACTTTAGATCTATTATTGTAATTGTGTCAGCTTATTGTAGATAGAGGTAATGACCAGACAACATTACTGTTAGTTGCCTATTTATTGACTAGATCTTCTGATGAAGAACTCAATGCTCTGAGTTAGACCCCAGGATATTTAGAATTGTATGTAATAAAGTTTTTATGCTATCATATTCTTAAATACTGCCTCATTTAGGTTAACTTCTAATTGAGAAATTAAGAGTTCCAGTTTACTCCATCAAACTAGTGGCGCTCAACATATATATAGTACAGGAAATTCAATAAACCATCACAATATATGTATATAATTTCATATATATATTCAACTTCAAATAATTTAAAAGGGAGAATTGATCTTGCTAGCATTAATTTGAATTATTTCAAGTAATTATTACTTATTTATTAATCAATTTCATATATTAAAAATTGTTAATTTCATGTGTACCAAATTATTTTTAATAATGATATTCAAGTTACAATAAAACTGACTAATAAAGGAAATAAATAGTCAATGGCATAAATAGACCAATTGGAGAGCTAGGTCAGTAAATTCAATCATTTTCAGCAGAGATAAGAATATCATAATAAAAGAGGACAACTTCCAGAAAGCTCGACAACTGCCAGATGTGAAATAATAGTATTATGTTCTCCACAATATTATAGAACCCAGTAAAGAATGCTTAAGCCTGGAGTAGAAAACTGCTAGCTACAATCATCACTGTACCTGCACACAAGATGAGCTATGCATAGGCTGAAAATGCCATGACCATAAAGGGATGTTATAGCATCTGTCCCAAACATTAACTACACTCTTAATGCACACCTTACCAATCATAACTGAGGCAGATCATTGTAACTAAATGTTATATATATTCTATACATAAAATACTACATACATATATTTTGTATTGTAAATACATTTAATAAATATTTTTATGTTTATTTTCAAAATTGTGTGTTTGTCTTAAGAGGTCAGAAAAAAACTTCCAGTCATTCTACAGTAAATACTAAACAAGTAATAAACTCTTTATTAATCCTTGTTAAATATTATATATTTAAATTATACAAAAGATTATTATTCTTGCTTTGCCTACATATTAGAATATATATTAATGTTTTAGTGATTTATTATATATTTAACTTTAAGCTGTAAGATTTAATCTACAATATGAGGTTCATTCACTAGAATCCACTTAGATCATTAATGATAAAAGTTTTCAATGAAAATTTATCTTTTAACAAGTTAACATTTTAGTTCTAACTCTTATAGTTAGATTTAGCAACAATCAGTATATTAAAAAGGAAGCGGTCAATTTCTACTTAGAAGAGAATACATTTCTACATTTGTTAATTTTTTATACTAATGTTAACAGAAAAATAATTGTTTTATGTTTACTAGCTTCCCTTTTTTATTTGTAAAATTATTAAATATTTATTTCTTAACAAATATGATATTTGCACATACTATATTTCTGTTAAATATATTTAATAAAAAATTAATTTATCAAAAATATGAAACCATTAAATAGAAAATAGTCTTAGTCCAGGGGTGGGCAATTGTTTTGGCTCGGGGGCCGCATCGGGGGCCACTTTGTGGAAGCAAAGGTTAACGGAGGGCCGCATCTTTTTTTCATGACACACTAAACACACTGCTTTATTCCCTGTATTATCAAAGAAATATTTGTTTGTCCATTCTTCATTAAACATATGACATTCATTACCAATTTTACATTTTTTTGGAGCATTCATGGTTTCACAAAAGTTGGAAATATATATATTTGCTAATGCAAAGACAAAATTGAAATTAATCAGATCAACTGGAAAAGCACTGCACATCGTATCTACACTGCGCATGTATATTGATGTGGCCATTCTAGTGGAAAATATGAAATGAATATTCGGTCATGCAACAGGAAGAAAATCTCAGTCCAAGGTGGATTTTTCTGATTGTCTTGGAGGGCCGCATAAAAACTCTTAGCGGGCCGCTATTTACCCACCCTGTCTTAGTCAATAATTTTATTTTTGATTTTTATTATTAAATTAGAAAGTTGATTTTTAATATTTCTAACATTATTATCCTTTTTAGAATTTGTGATTTTAATGAAAGTTTTCTAAAACAAAAAGATTTGATGATTAAGAGGAGAGGGTTTCCTTTCATTAAATACAATTTTGAAGATTGAAAGTTGAAATGAAATTATTTGTGTTGATAAAATTATTGTTTTTTTTTTTAATACAAAGCTGACATTTTATTTTTAAAATTAATTTTTATTTATTTGAATTTATGGTTTTAATGAAATTTAACTATTAGGGATTTGATGATGATTTTTTTTTCATTGAAAAATATAATTGATGGTAAAATGTGAAAAAGGAAAAAAAGCATCATATATATTTCAAATAACAAGTTAAACAGGTAAATATATCCATATTGATAGTAAGGCTTCCAATGTATTAATTCAGAATATATTAAAACCCCAAACATAGATAATTAAGACTAAATCACACAAGTGAAATATTCATCTCTTGATTTTTATTATTGTAGCTATATACTCCAAATACAAGTCTCTTTTTTTACTTTTTGCCCTGTTTATTATTGTTTTAATAATTATTACTTTACAAGATCTATTACTAGATTTTTCACATGTTTCCACTACAAGTATGAACAAATAAATAGGATAAATAATTTTCTATCAGTTTATAATATTTTTATTACACTTTTGTGAGAACATATGTTTATTTAGAAACTGAGATTAAGTAGATAAAAAGTATTGACAATATATAAACAGAATATGTTTACTTGTTTAAAACTTATTTATTTAATATTATTATAATTATCTAAAAATTAATCTATACAATATTATATGTGTATATTTTTAGTTCTCTGCTTGGAATAAATTTGGCATTGTTTGTGACTCTTAGCACAATTTAATATAGCATTTTAATTTTAAAATTATATCACAATTTTAATGAAGTTTTATATCAATTAAAAATCAAAAAATACCAACTCATTTATACTTAATGTAATAAAATTATGCATATGAATATTTAGATATATGTGGAATAATACACACACATATACAAATATTCATAGATTACAAGTATTTCTGCAATAGAGAAGTTAATTATTACATAAATGTATCAAATAAATGCATAATATTTACATATGCATGTATATAGAGTATATTGATGAATATATGTATTTATGCATACTTATATAGGTTTAAATCTATTCAAGGAACAAACACTTCCAAATGCATTACTAAGATAATTCTCAGGTTACATTTCCAAAGAATCATTTAAATAATCTTTTGCTATGTCAATGCTAATCTATTCTGTCTGATAAAAGATCTTTTATTTAACAAAATAGATTGGCAGTGATATAACAAAAGATGAATGTTATTTTTAAGTTCATTTAAATCAGCGTTTCCCAACCTTTTTTGGCTCGCGTACCACTTGGTAGTACATCACGCTAAATTGTACCACTTCGTAAAAATGATTGTATTTTGTGAAATTTGTTATTGCGAGTGTGTTATTTTATTTGCATTATACATATTATAGGGTGACCATATATTTACATCACATAATGAGACAAATTACACTGTAACATGCCTAAACGTCATGCTGGATTATAAACTCACTGAAATTATAAACTCACTGTAACATATATGTATGTGTTTGTTCAAAGTATCATATTTATCTACTATTTTGTCATGTTTCATTTACTAATAAATGGTTTTAATAAAAACACAAAATTATAAAAACCCAATTAATATATTTTCTTATCATAATCAAATGTTTTTATAAAATAAATTTAATGAGATCCTTGTGCTTATTTCAAAAACATAATTTTTTGAAATTTGGTTCAGAAGATGCAAGATATACCCCTAAGTCTACAGCTGCATTCAATCTGTTTCAATACTTTTTTTAAAAAAAATATATATGAAGAAAAAGCTCTTTCTACTAATTCCATACTAGTAAATGGTAATAATAATTTAAGAGCTTTCTCAGAAAACTGTTCATATTCTTTAATGTTTAACCAAAATTAATTAGATTGTGTCGATAATTCTATTAAATTTTTTTTCTCTTTTATTGATAATGATGTATCTTTTTTTAAATTTTCTTCATAGAAGGGATTTGAAATCCACTTATCATTTGTGTTTTCGGGTTTTGGAAAATATTCTATGAAAGACAAGTTTAATCCTGTTAAATGTGCTATTATATTTTCTGTATATCTTGAGACAGACTAACCTTATTTTCAAACAAAAAAATATGTAGAGTTTCGAATTCTTCCGGTTGATTGTTTTCAATACACTGTTTCCAAAAATCTAATTTCTTAATCATACTTTCAATTTTATCATTAACATTAAAGATCGTTATCGAGTTATTCTGAAGTGTCAAATTTAAGTTCATTTATTTGCAAAAAATATCAGATAAATATGCAAGCACCTGAAGCCAATCAAAATCATACAATTACGAAGAGAGATCAAAAGGATTGTCGTAAAAAAAAAACCTGTGCTTCTTGTCTAAGTTCGAATAAGCAGGTTATATAAGGATCAATGAATTTTAATAAACAAAGATGATACAATCACAAACAATACCCTGTCACTTGTAAGCCATGCGGTGAAGTGAATGAGAGTGCAGCACTATCAGAACAGTGGCTACGACATCTCAAGTTACTGGTGGCTAACGGCTAAATTTAAAAGTGCACTCCAAAAAAAAAAAAACGATATCAATTGCTGAATTTTCGATCATCGACTGTACATATTAACAACTTTACTGTATAATATTATTCATTAAAATAATTTTTATGAATTATAGGAAAAAACGTTTCTATGATATTTTTATGATTTAATTTTTTTTATTTTTTATGTCCACCATTATTGATTATTTTTTGTGTACCACCAACCAGTAACTCGCGTACCATCAGTGATACGCGTACCACATGTTGGGAAACGCTGATTTAAATGATTCTTTGGGAATCTAGTTTGTGAATTATCTTAGAAAAGTATTCAGACTTATTTGTTTTGTAAGTTTATATTCTCAGTGATACATATTTGATAAACTGAAAAATTATTTATGTGCTTATTAATACTGAATCACTAGAATTTTATATAGGTTTATATAGTGAGTTACCAGATGAGTGGAAGAATGAAGTAGAGATACTGATATTTAAAAAAGGTGAAAAAGAAGATATTAGAAATTAAAGATCCAGTAAAGTAGTTAATTATTACATAAATATGTAAAATGTATGAGTAATATTTACATATGCAAGTATGCATATTTTATTAATGAATATATACACCTAGGTAACTTTATATAGGTTTATATTTTGAGTTAACAAAAAACTAGAAGAATGCAGTAATGACATTGATATTTTAAAATGATGAAAAAGAAGATATTAAAAATTACTAGCCTATTAATCTTATATCAGTTCTATATAATATATTTACCAAGATAGTTACAACCCAAATTTTGAACTTAAATCAACCAAAAGAACAAGCTAGATTTAAAAATGATTTAGTATAATAGATCACATATAAATATTAAGGCAACATATAGAAATAACCAAGGGGTATGAATTGCTATTGTGCTTCTTATTAGTAGATTAAGAAAAGGCATTTGATTCTTTATGCATTTCCATAGTGCTTAAAGTTTTGTATAATCAAGACAGAGACCTAGTATAATGTCATATTCTGATAAATAATTATCAAAATACAACAGCAATAATTAGATTACAAGGAAACACTATAAAGATTATATTGATATAACTCATATTCAATATCTCCAACATATTTTTCAGCAGTTTAATGTGAACTATTTTGTGAATTAAAATGAAAAGTTAAGGTAATAAACATTATTTAAATTATCTAGATTTTATAAATGAGGTGGTTATTTCTGCAAATATCACAGCATTTCAGGAAATATTACAACAACTACTGCATAAAAACATGAAAGTAGAACTAAATAAAATTATAAAAAGATTAAAAGAATTGCTCAATTGCTTTTTACAAAATAAGAAAATAAATATAAATATAATGAATGAAATAAATCATAAAATTAAACTTAGATTATTTGCTGTAGGTAGACATAATTTATCATTGAAAGAAAATATGTTTATATGAATTTGAAAAGCAAAATTTCAATAAATGTTTTATTTTTACACATGATTGTAAGACATGGGCATTTAACAGAAAGAAATGCGTAAACTTCCAACCATGTATACCAAGAAGAGGTTGGAAATAAAATATATTGGTAACAGAATAAATAGATATCACTGACATCAATAAAAGAATTAACAAACTGAAATGAAGGTGAGATGAAGTTTTAAACTGGATCTCAAAAAATTGTAATAGAATTAGAAAAAGATAAGGAAGTTTGTTAGAATACTGTAGAAAAGAAAGATTATGGATTAGAGATTAGATGAATCTTGGAGAGACCTTCACTCATAGTGGATCGATAATAATGAAAAATAATGTTAGTGATATGATTCAACATGTTTTATATGGAATTGGACATCTATATATGTATATATGGTTGTGAATAAAATGAACTCCTAATCAAAGGAATAAAAAAAAAAAATAACAAATGGAATTACCATTTCCTTTTATATATATAGTCACTTAAATAAAATACTTAATTACATTTTAACATCAAAAAGAGTTTCTAACAAAAAAAATAAAGAAGTTCAAATTAACAATAACAATATTTACAACTAACTAAATGCAGAATTCAAGATCCAATAAAATGTTAATAGTATGAAAAATAAATTGATCACAGCAGAAAAAATTATAAAATGTTATTTCATAAGATTTTTTATATGCATAAACTGAATAATTCAATAAATGCAATCATAGATTATTTTAAAAAATTTTACAATATATATATTAAATATTGTTTAATATTATTTATGTTTAAAAAAAATATTGAAAAATATTTTTAAATTTAATATATATTGATATTTTAATTAATATCTTTTTTTAAAAAAAAAAAATCACTATAAGTGGAATTAATATGTGAGAAAAAATATATATAACCACTCTTTATTATGGAATATGTACTTCTCACATTTTATTAATCTTTTTTAATTAAAGTAAAATTAAAAACAGTTAATAAGCCTACTTCACATATCTGTAATTAGAAGTTCATTTATCTTTTAAAAATTTAATTGATAAATAAATGTGTGTAATTGAATTAAAAATTAAATAAAGCATTAAGATTTCATATCAAAATGACAAATATATAATATAAACAATATTAAAGAATCTAAGAGAAGAAACATATGAAACTAATTAGATTAACTACAACAAACATAATTGTATGAATATACATAAAACATCAATTTTATTAATAATTGGATAATTAAAAGTGAGTGGAAAATTATCTAATATATATTTATATAGCGTTTTCTTTTTCTCTGTACATTTTATATGGTTATTATAAGTAGTTTAATTAAGAAATGAAAAGAAAAAGAAAAAAAAGGGGGAGGGAAGGAAAAAGATATTATATGTTACATTTGTAATGACTTGAATTCTTTGTTTATTATTATTGGTTCTAGTTATTTTATATACAAAAAGATAAATATCACTATGTATGCAATGTATAATGAAGTTTTAAAATAAGTTACACCAAAATGATAAGGGCAAAAAATATTATCTGTAATATTCTTATGATATATATATAATTATTGCTGTTATATTATTTTATTTTATAATATATTGCGTGCTTTATTTAAAATATATGAATAGCAGCATAACGGATTACATTTCTTTCCATTTTTGATATTTAGCCATATCTAAAGACTATTTCAAAAACATTCTAAAGAAATGCAACAATTATTGCTTTTAATAGGGAGAATATGATCAAAAATAAAATATAATGGAGACTGCAATAAGACAAGATATTCAAATCTTTCAAAAAATAAATTCATTGCAGAAGAAAATAAGACAAAATCATGAGTTATCAAATAAACGACTAAATGAGTAAGTAATGTTATCTGCTAGTTGAGTGGAAAACAAAAATGTAATTATGCCTTAAGAAGTTAGACAGGAATAAGAGTTCAAAAGTTAAAGATTCTGGATTGATTCACAACTAAATAAATAATATTTTAAAAAAGCCAAAGAAAAGAAACTGTTCGGTTTTGCCACCAACTTTGTTGCTCAAACATCACTTAACCTCTTAAAAAAACTATCATTTAATAAAAAATCTTCTAATTATGAATTTTAAAAAGAAATTAAATGAATGAAAGTATTAATTACCTATTGATTTTAGACATATTACAAGCATGTGAGTGATTGCACATTCTATAGTGCTAATCTAGAATATATTTAGCAGCATTTTTCTTCAAAAACAAAATATTGCAGAAACACTTAAGTGCAGTGAAAATTTGATAACTTTGCTGCATAATTTTTGCAAAGCACAATATATTTTTATTGCATTTTTACATGTATTTTAATTATTTATTTTAATATTAGCATTTTTGCACTTTTCATATAAATGTTTGTGGTATACATAGATTCAGGGGAAAACAAAAAAAGAAAAACATTTCCAGTTTACTAGACTCTGTTCTCCTTTGTTGCTTTTATATTGGGGACTGCTATAGGGCATTGTATCTTAAATTTTGCTATTTAAAGATTGTTTTATTTTGTGTGTGTATAAGTGACAAATCCTAGATAGAAAAAGTATGTTTATTGCCCTGAACTTTATAAGAAATTTAAACATTGGAAGTGCCAGACATAGGCAACAATTCAAAACATTTGGCTCCAGGAGCACTGCTAATTAATATAATGAAAATATCTAATCATTTATTTATATTTAAAATCAAAAATTAAAATTATCTGTAATTTATTGCTAGTACACTTTTTGTATGTTGAAAAGCAATCATAAATTGACCATACAGTAACAATCTAGATTACAAGATTGTTTTTCTATTAACCCTTTATCAAACTTTTTTTTTACAAAAAAATGAAATATTTCTAATCATTTACATTAAAATCTAATCCAATAAAACAAAACTAATATACCAAATAAAATTTAATGTATATTCAACAGTTTATTAATAATAAGAAAATTTTATATAAGAGAATAAATATAGGTTTATAAACCAAATACATTATTTTTAATTCACTTTAAAAAAAACACACACACATTTTCATATATCTCTCATTTGACTGAAGGATTTGTCAGTAATATATGTTGCAGATCAGTTAGTTACACATGAAAAGATATTCAATTAAAACCTTAAATTCAAACACTTCATATAATAAAAATATGAACTGGCTAAGATAGTAGCAAAGTCTAACCCAAAATGCAATATATATATATACACATATAAAAATTAAATCCAAAATAGAAATTCAAAAAGCATTACAATGCTAACCAACAAATAAAATTTTAATCAAATTCATCTGCAACCATGGTTTCATTTATTAACAAAAAGAAGTTTTCTAGTAAAATTCAACTAAACATACAACATATACACAAAACAAAATATCCATCCCATCTTTCACTTCAAAAACTAACTTCCTTTAACATCAAAAGATGTCTTCATGAAATGAATGTCTTCAGATTCAAAAAATTTTATGATCAGTTCCTTTTAATATTTTTTTCAATTCACTTTTCTCATAAAAGATAACCTCTGCATTGTTAAATAATATTTTATGACCTGTATTCAGTTCACAAATTCACAAAGCTATTTTTTTTATGATATAAATTTTTAACTCTTATTAAGTCTTAATGAAAAAGTTCCTAAGAGTAGAATTTAAAATAAATATCATAACTCAGCTTTGTATATTCATGAACTGAATACGTCCTAAAATATTATTTGATATATACAGAGGTTATCTTTTGTGAAAAAAGTGAATTGAAAAGAGTAAAAAAAACTTTGATGATAAATTTTTTTTTAATCTGAAGCCAACAATCTCATGAAGACATCCTTTGATATTAAGGAAATTTATTCTTTGAAGTGAATGATAGGAAGGCTATTTTGTTTTGTATATATATATATGTTATGTGTGTAATTGAATTTCACTTAAAAAAGTCTATTTGTTTATAGATTAAAACCATGGCTGTGGAAGAATTTTAGTAAAATTTTGTTTGTTTTCTTGGCTAGTATTTTAATGTTATATGATTTTCTATTTTATATACCCATATGTACAAATACCAATAAAATTTCTACTGAGACTAGAGAATTTATAAAGAAAAGAAGGAATATGAAGATATACAAAAATGATGCATTAAAAAGGATTGAATACCTCAAATTTTTTAAAATAGTGCAGAAAAGAGTTGAAATGATATAAGAAAGTATAACTGTGAACTAGCAAGGAAAGTTGTAGAAAAGAATAAAAGTCTCAAGAGTGTAAACAACATTTTGGGATTGGTAGGAAATTTATATCTGCAATAAAAAAAAAGATGGAATTATTACTAAAAAGAGAAGACATCATAAAATGGATAGAAGACTTCTATCAAGAATTATATAGTAATAAAGAACAAGTATCTCCTATATCTTTTATATCTTCTGAATTGCCCAGAATTTTAAATGAAGAAGTGAGATGTGCAATTAAATTTATAAAGAAAAAAAAGGGTCCAGGTAATGATGGAATTATAATTGATATATTAAAAGAAGCAGATGAAGAAATAGAGTTTTTTTTAGCAAAGTTATATATCAAATGTCTAAATGATAAAGATGTACCAGATGATTTGAAGAATGCAGTATTAATATTAATATTTAAAAAAGGTGATAAAGAAGATATTAGAAATTATAGACCTATCAGCTTTTTATCAGTTTTGTACAAAATTTTTATCAAGATAATTACAATTTGTCTACAGAGAACATTGGATTTCCACCAACCAAGAGAACAAGCTGGATTTAAAAGTGGTTTTAGTAAAGTAGATCATATCCAGGTATTGAAAGAAGTTATAGAAAGGACAAATGAATATGAGTTGCAATTATGCTTTGGATTTGTAGATTATGAAAAGGCATTTGATTCTATAAACATTTCTTCAGTTATTGTCATATTTTAAAGAATATTTATAAAAATGCAACAGCAATAATTAGATTACATAATAATACTAGGAAAAAACAACATTGAGAAGGGTGTAAAACAGGGTGACTCCATATCTCCAAAACTTTTTACAGCAGTGCTGCAATAAGTTTTTTGTGGATTAAAATTGGAAGCTAAAGAAGTGAAAGTAAATGGAGATCATTTAAGTCATTTAGATTTTGCAGGTGGTGCAGTTGTTTTTGCAAATAATGCTTTAGAGCTGCAGGAAATGTTGCAGGAGTTATCAAATGAAAGTAGGACTAAAGATAAATGTTAAAAAGACTAAAATAATGTTTAATGGATTTTCTCAAAATATGAAAATAAAGATTGATTATGATGAGTTAGAAGAAGTTAACAGCTACAAATATTTTGGTTAGATTATTAATACAGATGAAACATAATGGATAAAATTAATCATAGAATTAAACTTGGTTGGAGTGCCTTTGGTAGAAATAACTTGATACTAAAAGGAAATAATTTTTAATAAATGTGTTTTATCAGTTCTTAATTATGAATCTGAGACTTGGCCACTTAATATAAGATCAATACAGAGATTTCAGATCCATCAAAGAAGTATGAAGAGATGCATGTTGAAGTAACAAGAAGAGATTGAAAATGCAATATATGGGTAAGAGAACAAACAGGTGTTACTGACTTCACTGAAAAAATTAGAAGACTGAAAGAGAGTTGCACTGGACATATTACTAGAAGATATGATAATAGATGGATAATTAAAATCTCAAACTGGACTTCAAGAGATTGTAAAAGACCCAGAAAGAGACCACATGTGAGATGGATGGATGAAATAAAAAATGTGTGCAGGGATGATGGTGGAAAAGAGAAGTTAAAGATTAGAGAAGATGGATTGAACTTGGAGAAACCTTCATCCCGCAGTGTATTGATAATGTTTGATGATGATGATGATAAGTACCAATATTTATACAAATAAGATTCAGTCAAAATGATTCCTATGTCAAATAATAATGAAAAAATGCGGAAAAGGCATCAATTAAGCAAATAAAAGTCACAACTCATCTTCCAAAATAAACTTATTATGAGAATAAATACACAATTAAATATATTTATATTAATGCACATATAAAAAATTAATAATCAAAAATTTATAATTTGATAAGAAAAAAAATGAATGCTAATATTTAGCTATCATAAGTTATGAGTTTTTCTTTTAATTTTATTTTAGGTATACTAAAAAAAGTGACATAATGAAATATATTGAAGAGTTCTATAAAAAATTATATAGTAATAAAAAACAATAAAACAAAGTATCCCCTAAAATTATCGTATCTTCTAAATTACCAAGTGTTTTAATTAAGAAGTGTGACATGCAATTAAATCTATGAAGAGGAGAAAGATTGCAGTAAAGTATATCTGTTATTGCTATTTTTAAAATAGCAGTAGAGAAGTAGAAAATTGTTGGCAAAGTTGTATACTAAATATCTAAATGATAAAAATGTACCAGATAATTGGAAGAATCTAATGATAGTATTAATTTTTTAATGCATAGAATAATAATAATAATAGTATTATTTTTAAAAAAGGTATTTTTTTTTTTTTTTTTAGAAATTAGAGACACCTATTAGTCTTTTGTTAGTTTTATACAAAATCTTTACCAAGATAATTATAAATTAACTATAGTAAATTTTGGATTTTAACAAACCTAAAAAATAGTTGGATTTAAAAATGATTTTAGCTCAGTAGATCATATCTGAATGTTGAGAGAAGTATTATAGTAAGGACTAATGAATATGAGTTGCCATTATGTTTTGAATTTATAAATTATGAAAATCATTTGGTGTTATAAGCATTTCAACATATATTAAAGATTGGGATCATCAAGCTAGAGACAAAGGATATTATCATATTCTGATAAATATTTATCAAAATGTAATGGCAGTGATAAGATTACATGATAATACTAAAATCATTAAAACTGAGAAAAGTGTATGCCAGAATGATTCCACTTCTCCAAAATCTTTTATAGCAGTTTTACAATAATGATTTTATGGATTAAAATGGAAGCTATGGAAGCAAAAATAAATGAAGATTATTTGTCATTTAAATTTTGCAAAAATTTGTTTGTTTTTATGAATAATGCTTTGAAATTTCAGGAAATGTTGCAAAAATTATCAGATTAATATAAGAAAATAGGATTATAGATAAGTGCTAAAAAGATTAAAGTAATGTTCAATGATTTTTTCAGAAGAAAATAATAATAATAATCATGAATTAAAAGAAATTAACAATTTCAAATATTTTGATAAGATTACTAACACAAATAGAAATAATAGATGAAATTAATCATAAAATTAAATTTGCATGAAGTGTTGTTGATAAAAATAACTTAGTATTTAAAAGGAATGTACCTGTGTTTAAAAATGAGCTTTTAATAAATGTATTTTTTCAATTCTTATTTATGAATCTGGGACTTGGACACTTAAGAAAAGAGCAATATAGAGACTTTAGACCATTCTGCAAAACATGGAGAAATGTATTGGGACTCTTGAATGGGTCTCAAAATTGTTTAATGTTAAACTTTTAATTATTTTATACTTCACTTAACATTCAATTGTAAACTATTTGATTTTGGTTAACTAAGATTTAACAGATATAATATTAAATAATAGGGAAATCATTTTGTAATCATTTTTCTTAACATTTGATAAGAAATCTTATAAAATTACAAAAGGATAATGCTTAATCTGAGTAAATTGATTTTAAATCTAATTTAGGATTATGAATTTAAGAAATATGCAATTCATTTGCATTTCATTGTCATAAAGAGATTTATTAATATGAATTAATTAGATCAGAATTCAATAATTATAGTAAAAAAATGTTGGCTTATCGGAAACTATTTTTGGGAAATTATTGCCAAAAAGGAGATTCTAAAAATTTAAAAGAGAACAATAATAGAAGCCCTATATAAGTTTCTGGAGTTTTATTGTAAATTCATTCTGAACATCAAAAGAGAAAAGAGAACAAGGAGATGTCAAACTACCTTAATTGGTAAAGACAGTTTTTGAACTTTGCTGCTATAATATTCAAAATGCTGTAAATAAATTAAACCAGTATGCAACAGAAACAGACCACAGCAGTATTAATAGCCAATATGAACTGCTAAGCTTTTAATAACAAACTTCTCTGTGCATTCACTTCATATTTTCCTAGTTAGAGGAAGAGAACAAAAAAAAAACAAATCCTACTTCAGGTTTAAAGGCAACAAAAGAACAACCGGATTTGTTGACTCTATTTCAATTTAAAATAAAATCAAACATATTGCTACTTATTAACCCTAATAAATTCATAAGATTTTTCACACCTGTTACCATACGTTAATATATAATAATTAGAAATTAGTGTTACATGTTATCCAGAGCCATTATCCACTTTCGAATCCTCGGAACTCCTTTTCTTATTAGTTCATTATTCTTTTAAGTTGGCCTATTATCCTTCCTCTGGCTCTGAGACTACTATGTTTTTAGGTGATGGAAATTGTGTGTTCCCCTAATTGCTCCTTTGCCTTCCAGCAGGAAGGTGTTTTCTCCACATTTACATTGGATCCGGTATGGTCCTAAGTACAGGGGAAGAATTTGCGGAACTCGTGATTTCTCACTATATAACAAATAAACTTTTTTTTTTATAATTCGCTGCAATAAATATTTATTATTCCTCTGTAAAGAAAGTAAAAAAGATCAATCCAATTACTCTCCTTATTCTTAATATTGAAATCATACTTTATTTTCTTCCAAAACATCCCCTTCCAAATTCTTCATTACTGCATTTCTTTATTCCAATTTTAATTGTATGCAAAAGTTTTGCTTGTTAAAATATACTTACATTGCAAATCTCTTAGTAATTTCTTTTTCATTACTATGACTTCCCATTTAGTCATCTTCCTAAATATACAACTCTCTGACTTACTCTGTGGCACTACTCTCAAGTTCTTATTCCAATTACTTTTATAATTTTACTCTTACATTTATTTTGAGCTCAATTATCATTTTGTTAACTTCACTTTCTCTAACTACAAACATGGTCATATATATCAAGGGTGGCCAACTTTTGTGTTCATAAGATCTACTTTTTATTTTTAAAATGTGTTGCAATCGACTTGTTGTCATAGTGGATCGACTTATTGTCATAGGCGTAGTCTAAGTGGAAGGAGGTGTGAAATGATACTATTTTTTATATATCTGCCTAGTAAAAAATAATTACTTAACGGGCCAAAAAACTCATGTCCGGGAGGGGGGGGGATTAATGCAACGAGTAATTATTAACAATATTTATTAATTCAAATTAACTACATTAAATCAAGATTAAAAATATTATTTTCAATAATATGACTTAGTGGACTTCACCTATCTAGAATTGAAAAAAAATTCAGAACAAAAACAAAAAAAAATTGAAAATCTTGACTTAATTTGTTTCTCTCGTTATCCGACAGCTCTTCACGATCGACTTGTTGGACACCCCTGCTATATATAATAAATAAAGATTCATTGCAAAAAAAGAACTTGCGAAACATAAATAAATATTATAAAAACTGAAGATAAATATCAGCTTCTCCTGTGTATATACATTTACTTGTATGTGATGGATATTCTTTAGATATACTTTTATATATGATGTACTATTGGGATGAATTTCTGTGTGTTTTAGTGTTAGATTCTGGAGCATAAGATCTCCAGGCAATTCTGGGACTATTGGCACTCAAACTTCTTATAAACTTTAGAGAAATAAAGCTATTCCATTATTTATTTATTTATATGAAAGGAGATCCAGATAATATTCAAATATGATAAGAAAGTTAAAATAAATTTTATATATATTGATAATTTTAAATAAAACACATCCTAGAATCATATAAATATATTCATTATAGAACATTTTATAGTCGCCAAATGGAGAAAAAAAATGACAAAGTTGAAAATGTAATAAAATAAAATAAAAATTAATTATCATAAATGATAAATTAAAAAGAAAAAGTTGAAAAGAAATTCTTTTATTCTATTAAGATAGATAACAGCTGCTTTAAACAATAACATGCAAAAACAATATTATTTATTAACTGAAAAATAATTTAATAAAATAAAATTTCCTGAAACATTTAAATTATATTTTATGTCCTTCAATGACAAGAAGAAAAATTAAGGTTAATACATATTTAATAATACAAAAAATATTACTTGCCACATAAGTAATTCCAATGATTAAATTGAACATCAAATATTTAGTAAGTCTCAGCATTAGGCAAATTATTCTTATATATTTGACATTATTTGCAATATAAGAAACATTTCAAAATTTTAATGACTTCTGCTTTTTTTTAGTTATGCATTCCCCACCACCACCAAAAAAAAATTGCGCTCAGAGTAAACATCTTTTAAGTTCTATAAAACTTAATTTTCCCGATGTAATTTGAGGATTTTTTAAATATATATGTATCGAATTGCACATTAATTTTACATTTCAAAACTTTAACTTTACATCTTCTAATAGTGTGCAACAGAGAAATATTAAGGTTAGAGAAATTCCTTTTATCAGTTGTTCTGGAATTTAGAATCTAGATCATTATTCAAACACAGATCAATTTGTTTCACAAATCATATACAGTTTCCAATTTTTGTTAATCAACTGTCATATTAGACTCTAAATATGTCCAATATGATTATAGTTTTTTTTTTTTTTTTTATGTAATGATACATTATAAAAACATCACCAATAAAATTGTCAATACTATTTAAATTTCATATGTCAATGCTTATTTGCCTGCAGATGAATTTCTTCATTATGTGCAGTAATAATTTACTTAGATAATCTTATGATGTTTTATGCAAAAAAGCTTAGGTAAACAAATGATAATATCCACTCATAGTTATTCTTCAATAACAAAAAAAAAAGTGATACTTTCTAATATATAGGGTATATGAGCACAGACTTTCACATGACCCACCACTCTCCACACTATCTCATAACACTGATACACTTGAGCACATATGTTGAAAAAATAAATAATCACCAATATATGTATTTCATGCTAAACCAGCAATCATCAGTTGGTCCAGATTACCATCTCTACACATATATGCTATAAGTTCTCAGATATATATTAAGATAGCCAAACCTCATACTTTAATGGACAGGCTTCAATCTATTCCACCCTCCAACTCTTCAACCATCCATCCAATTGAAAATCTGATGATGGAATGCTCAAAGGCCACCCTGAGGTTGAGATTCTTGTCACACCCATGCCGACCTAAGGTCAATCTGGCCCCTCATGTACAGGACATAATCCATTTAATACATATACAAGGAATGGGCAGACATCTCTACTATGTAATAACTGAAACACACAGACTTATTATATACCTGTGTCTATATATGTAATATATAGGGTATATGAGTACAGACTTTCACATGACCCACCACTCTCCACACTATCTCATAACACTGATACACTTGAACACATATTTTTTGAAAAGATAAATAATCACCAATATATGTATTTCATGCTAAACCAGCAATCATCAGTTGGTCCAGATTACCATCTCTACACATATATGCTATAGGTGCTCAGATATGTATTACGATAGCCAAACCTCATACTTTCATGGATATGCTTCGATCTACTCCATACTCCAACTCTTCAACCATCCATCCAATTGAAAATCTGATGATGGAATGCTCGAAGGCCATCCCAAGATTCTTGTCACACCCATGCTGATCTAAGGTCAATCTATCCGTTTAATACATATACAAGGGATGGGCAGACATCTTCAATTGGATGGATGGTTGAAGAGTTGGAGTATGGAGTAGATCGAAGCATATCCATTAAAGTATGAGGTTTGGCTATCTTAATACATATCTGAGCACCTATAGCATATATGTGTAGAGATGGTAATCTGGACCAACTGATGATTGCTGGTTTAGCATAAAATACATATATTGGTGATTATTTATCTTTTCAACAAATATGTGTTCAAGTGTATCACTGTTATGAGATAGTGTGGAGAGTGGTGGGTCATGTGAAAGTCTGTGCTCATATACACTATATATTACATATATAGACACAGGTATATAATAAGCCTGTGTGTTTCGGTTAATAATTTCTAATGCAAATTAGTTCAATAAACAATACAATATTTACAGCTGTAATTTAATATCAAAGAAAAAGAAGAATGGGTTTATTTTTATCAATTTTAAGTCAACATACATCCTAATAAAATTCTATCTTGTCTACTTATCTCTTTCTACTCTGCCAAAATTTCATTTCAAGATCAACAAAAAATAATAGCCCTTTATTTTACTGCTTATTGTTCATTCTTCCATTTAAATATTTGCAAATTTCATCATGTGAATTTTCATTAATTTAAACTGTTTTGTGTAGTAAGTAGTTTGGGGTTAAACATAATTCATTTTTTAAAAAATAAATAATTGGCAATCTTTCTTAAAAGTTCTAATCTCTAAAACAATTTATGTAGAATTTCCCTACTAAAGAACCACAACTTCAATTTCATCTTTTATCTCTCTAATTTTTCTCAACTTTAATTAACTGTTTCATAAAAAATCATAAGTAATCTATTAAAATATCTGCTCAAAACTCTCAATAATATCTAGATTGCACTAGTAACAGAAATATGCCATATATCCTTATTCTAGAGCCATTCACATAGTCCTCTATATGAATATTGCTTAACAACTAATACTGCTCTAGAATATTTTTTATATATAAACATGAGCAATTAATGAAATCAGGCAGTAATGTTTATCAAATTCCTAGTTTTTAATGACTAGTCTACAGCATTAAAAATAAAAAGCAATAGATTGCAAATTGTCCTTCTAGCAATTCCCTTCTATTATTCATTTGAAAATATTCAAAGCCTTTAAAGTTAGGAATTTGATCTGTTTGTTTATATATATATATACACATTAGATCAGGAACTATATTTTTTATTTATATTAATTATACCTTTTGAAAATATATGGCATATACCAAAACATCTCAAAATATCTCGATTTTTCTAGTTTGCCTTTAAACTCTGCACCTTCTTGGTAAAATGTCAATAGTAAAAAATAGTCTGGCAATTTGATTGTACTACCAATCTGACATCTATTAATTGCTCCTACTTACACAAAACCATTTTAGAATAGAGTGATTGATCTACTTTACATTATTCCATTCTAAGCACAAGTCATCAATGCAAACCAGATGAGTAATTACAACCATATGCCCAAATTAGTTTTTGATTTAGGTTTCATTAGTGAGAAGCAATGGATTTCACACATCAAACAGGCAATTATTTTTGTATTTTAGTACTATTTAAATTAATTACTTCAAAGTTTTAAAACCAGATGCTTTCAAACTCAAGCTAATAAGCACTATATATAAAAAGTTTGACACTTTCATGCATGTGGTATATGCATATATATATATGTGTGTGTGTGTGTGTGTGTGTTGAATTAAATATTTCCATGGATTGTAATTATAATAAACAATAAAAATAAGATAATATCCATTTAAATAGAAATAACCTCTAACCTTTGATGTTACCAAAAAATTATCAATTACTAATAAATGACAATCCCTGAAACCTAACCAATTTTTTCGTTAAACTTATAATAGCTCTTTTGTCTGTGACATCAAAGGTTAAAGATTATTTTCTATATATATGGATATTATCTCTTTTCCATTTTTTATTATAATTACAATCTATGGAAATATTTAATTCAATATATTTAATTCTCTGGAGAAGTTTAAAATATTATTTACAGAATGTCAAGAAAGATGCTATTCATTAACATACTCCACCTGTAAAATATCGGTTTCTGAGTTTAAATCTATATAAGAACTTGGGTTTTAAGTAAAAGACAATTCCTTTTACATTAACAAAAAATTCAAACAAAAAAGCTATTATACGTTTAATGAAAAAAACTAATTTGGCTTAAGGGAATATCAATTAGTAGTAATTGATAATTTCTCATGGATATTATCTCATTTCTATTCTTTACATATACATATAACAATAAATAATCTTAGCTTAACTATATGTAATTGGAACAGAAGTGATTGATCTCTCACTGAGCTATATAAACATCAATAAATTATTGATATCATTCTATCCTTTCATAGTTTATTGCTGCTTACATAGTTCAATGGGAAATCTAGTTAATTCTGTTCCAATTATATCTATAGTATGCATGATAAAAAATAGACATATTTAACTTCTTGCTAAAACAATAATATATAGAAAAATAGAACATCATATAACACCTAACATTTGAAATCTGCATTAAAATAGTAGTCTACTTTTCATCATTATCCTATAAGACTATCTATTGATTAATTAAGACATCAAATAGTAATGCAACCAAAATCTGGATAAGTTTCGTGCTATTCGTTCTACTCAGTAACAAAATCTTAAATATCATAAAAAATTCTTAATTCTATTACAATATTCAAGGATTCTGTTTTTCATAAGTCCGTCAGAAAACAACCTTAATGCTATTATATTCAAAATATCGAATCATTATTTTAGTGACAATTGAAAGATAATTGTAGAAACATTTACACCTCCGTGTCCATAAATTCAAAATCCACTGCAATTCATTCATGATTTTAAAAAAATAATTATAAATTTATAAATTACTTAAAACATTACAAAACTTCTGAATATCCATTATTTGCCTTTATAATAACAGTCATTTTCTCATCTCATAGTTCCTTCTTATAAAATCTTATACTTAGCCTTACTATCTTTGGAAGATATTCCAATAATGTAATGCATTTCTTTGATAAGCTTTAAAAATTTAAAAGTTTTATGATAAATTTTGAATTTAAAAAAATTTCAAGTTTGTGTACAATCACCTCAAAGCATTCAAATTTTTAAAAAGCTGTCTTATGATTGTCTTAATTCTGAATGGGAAAAAAAATGTATGCTGAAATTGGTCAGTAGTTAATAAAAATGAAATGGGAATTCATAAAACAGAAAAAAATAAAATCATACAAGCATTACTTATACTTCTTAAATTAGTAAAATTAAAACCAGAGGATGTAATAAAAATTAGTAAAGATTAAAAATTCATTAAATATTGAGATGGAGAATATAGAATTAAATGTTTCAGTAGATAATAGTGAACTTTACCAAAAAACATTCACTGCAAATAAGGAATGGCTGTATAGATTCAGAAATTGGTATGGTTTAAAAAATAAATTTCTGAGATTTTTTTAGACTTGATATAATATTAAAAACAAAACAGCTGTTGTTACTGACAGAGATAATGATATTTTATATTAATATTAACAAATAATACATAAATGTTTAATGATATTTTATATTAATATTAACAAATAATACGTAAATGTTTAATACTTTTTACCTAAGTTTTTATCAAGGCAATAAACTGTATAGAAAACTAATCGATAGATGTCAAAATGGCTATAATGTACACCAGGATGAACTAATAGGAAAACTAGTCAATTTAGAATTTACCATATAAAGAGTATTTTTGATTACATATGACTCTTTAATTTTATGCTTTTTATCCTGTATTCCATGCATTAATCTCTCAAAAGATTGTGGACAAAAAATATGCCCGTTGAAATATTGATGAATATAAAAAGCAGAATAAACCGAATCATTTATTAATACTTTATTATAAGTGTGATTGTGTTGTTTAAACGGTATTTCATATTAGTCTTTGTTTCACCAATATATACAGCACCACAACCAGGGTGCTGACATAAAATAGAATACACTACATTACTCCTATCAATATTAATACAAAATTTTGTATTATTTAAAATTTTATTGAGATTAAGTGGGGTTCTCCAAGCAATATTAAAGTCCTGTGTAAATACCTTAATAGCTGCACTTTGGACAAATGGGATAAAAGCCAGATACATCCATAGTTTTTCAGATCTTATAATATTCCTATTATACCATAACATTCTACAAAAATTATCAACTAATGATAACAACATACTTACTATAACCTACTTGGACCAAACCCTGAACATAAGAATCTATAATGTCTTTACAAAAAGTTCACATAAACATAAACATTGATTGCATGATAAATTTAAAACCAGCCATTTTATAACTAGCTGGTACATTACAACTTGGATATACAAAACTTTTAATAGAATTATACTTGATTAACATCTTATTTAAAAATATACTATCCAAATATGATATCTATATATCTAAATATTTAATTGAACAATTATTCTCATTCTCCGTTGACCATGATAAACCCCATTTATTATGAAAATTATCAAAAACATTTTGTATTACAATGCTGTGCATATATTAATACATCTTGGATAAGATGAAATTTATAATGGATGCCTTAAATTGGATTAGTAAAGATGTTACTATTGCTCATGGTGACACAATTTATTCAATGGAAAACAGTTAGCCTATGGGTTTAGAAGTAAGTGGGATTATAAGTAGTTTATTTTTGGATGGTATTGAACAATAAATTATATGACTTATTATGGTTGGTGATCAATGTTGATGATATATTAATACATGCACAGTAATCTGTGATACAAAATGTTTTTGATAATTTACAATATAAACAGGGTTTGTCATGGACAATGGAGAATAAGAATAATTGTTCAATTAAATATTTAAATATGTTGATATCATATTTGAATAGTATATTTTCATATAAGATGTTAATCAAGCATATTTCTATTACAGATTATATACATTCAAGTTCTAATGAACCTACTAGTAAACGTATATTATCATTAGTTGATCATGTTTATAAAAAGTTATGGCATAATAGGAATATTGTAAGATCTGATAAACCACAAATGTATCTGGCTTTTATCCCATCTGTCCAAAGTGCAGCTATTAATATATTTACACAGGACTTTCATATTGTTTGGAGAACCCTACCTAATCTCAATATACTAATATTGATAATAGGAATAATGTGGTGTATTTTATTTTATATCAACACCCTGGCTGTGGTACTGTATATATCAGTGTAAAAGTCTAATATGAAATACCATCTTAAGCAATATAATCAGACTTATAATACAGCATTAATAGATTATTCAATTTATTCAGCTTTTTATATTCATCAATCTTCCACCAGACATAATTATCATCCAGTCTTTTTGAGATATTGATGCATGAAGCACAGGATAAAAAGTGTAAAATTAATCTTATGTAAACAAAAATATTCCTCATGCGATAAATTCTAAATTAACTAGTTTTCCTATTAGTTCATCCTGGTCTACATAATAGCCATTTTGACATTTATTGATTAGTTTTCTGTACAGTTTATTGTATTCATAAGGACTTAGGTTGAAAGCGCTAGATATTTGTGTATTATTTATTTGTTAACATTAAATAAAATATTATTTACTCTGTTAGTTAAAAAAGCCGTGTTGTTTTATTACTATTTCAAGTACAGAATGAACTATTTGTGTATCATATTTTTAGACTTCTTAATTTTTGTACTTTGAGTCCATTTTAAATCTATTTTTTTCTAAGTCATGGTGCAAAAACAAATGCTACAATACCAATATCATAATAAAACCACTCCTGATAACAAATAATGTTATACACTTCAAATTCTTTGATTTAATACTATTTAGACATTTTAACCTTTGTGTTTCATCATCATCAATTTTCATCATAAGAATAAAATGAAGTATATTCCTATATTATTCACATAGATTTGATTATATTTTATGTATATATATGTAAATGTAATCTCATTTAATTTACTACAGCTATATAATTGATTTTTTAAAATAATTTTGACTATTGCTAAATTAAACTGTATTGTATGTAGATATATACATATTATATATACACCTAAAAACTTCTACACTATAGATATGTATGTTTAAAATGTATATTATATTAGAGGTTGCAATTATTTACAAATTTCAGTGCCAGTGCAAAAAGCTTGGAACTTATTGTAAAAACCAATCAGTTCATTGGGATTTCAGTTTATATTCAAAATGAATATTAACAATTTTAAATATAAAACATACAATTCTACATGAAATATAATGCATATTTTAGTAACTCATTAATCATTATCACAAAAATGGTCTAAAATGATAGTGTAAGATGAAATTTTCCAGTATCTCAATTTAAGTTTAATTGCTAATATCAATGAAAACTAGATAAATCTTGTTATATTTTTAGAATGTTAAATTCTTTTACTTTTACACCAGAAAAAGCATTACTTATGCTGGAATCTTGTGATATAAATTCTTGATAATATCTTAGCCATATATGTGATTAATTAAATATTCTCAAAATAAATCATGTCTTATTGGGTTAGTCTTTTCTCCTAAAAAAATTATAATGATTCTAATGAAATAAATTTCCATTAACTTACAAATAAACCCACCTGTACTTTATAAAGCTTGGATATTTAAGCATTCAATTTATTGACATGTTCAAACACAGAGTATGAATTCTGTATATTAACTCAATCTCGGTAATAACCATTATAATGAACAATCATTTAATATTCAGACATTGTTAAATATGAGGTATGGTCTTTATCTCTGATTGTTTATAATAATTTCATATCTTATCATTGTACTGAGAGTGTATTAATACATAAAATTCATGCTCTGCATTGTAAGGTATCAATACATTGAATGCTTAAATATGATCAGAGCTAAAGTACAGGTGGGCTTATTCTGTATTTTTTCATTTATTGACAGATTTATATTAGTTTATATACAGTGTACTTGTCAGAATTGCACAACCCATATGCAAATCACCTGAGGGCAATTTGCATGTGCATTCCACATTTTGACATCATAGAAAAGCAACTTTTGCTCTTTACAGCCTGCTAAAGTCAGGGGAAAACAAGAGACTCTTAACTATTTACCTATGTTATTGATTGCAAATAAAACTGACAAACTACCAAAAATAATGAGACAACATTATTTATTCACATAGATACAACACAAACATATACTGGTATGACTTTAGCTAATTAATTTGTACCTTAATTTAATTTAAAGGAAATAAACCTTTCCAAATTTTATTAATTTTATTTTAATCATGCATAGATATAGTACACAGTAAAATTGTTACTATTTTAGAATACTATTAATGTTAATTGTTTGAATGGATTCCAATCTACTGCATAGACACCTATCTGTTCTCAACTATCATTAGTGCTGTTCTAAGATTAACTTATACAATCTTATAAATTAAGGCTAATCTTATTACTTGACTGTTGTGATCAATTACAGGTCATGAAATGCAGTAATTTACTTCTGTACTGCAATGGCATCTATACAAGAGCAAATACATGTGATAAGTGTATGCCTATAGTAGGAATTAACCATCTACCACATGTATAGCATAGTGACCGGCAGTCACATACATATCACTACGACATATATGAAAGAAAAAATGGATGGCATATGGCAGGACGTGATCATCTATTGCATATCACTGTTTAAACAAAATTGTAAGGAATCAGCAATTGCAAATGATTTTACAATCATCTAATATTAACATTTTACATAAAAATGAAAATCAAATGTAACTCATAACTGAATTGATAGATACCAGTCGTACATTCTTATCAATAATAATAATTTAAATACAAGACTAGTTAGCTAAAACTAACATCTATTAACAAAATCCCAATGTATCTGATTTATGCAGCAGGCTTGCCTCTCATTCATATTTTTAAAATTATACTGATTTAACATACTATTATCGAACAAATAAAGTGGAATTTATTACCATTAGTGATGACTAAATTGTGGTATGATATTTAAATAGAACTAGAATCTCTAGCCATACCTGTTCATAAACAGATTAATTATCTATTCATTAATATATTTCATTAATTCTGAGACAATAATTAACTAAATATGACTTTAAAGTTTATATTTATTCTTGTGAAAGTTCAGGTTCAGTCTTTAGAAATTGACAGAGTTGATTCTTAAAACCATAGCTGCAATGGATGAAGGTTTAAATCAGTATTTCACATTCATTTTGGATGCACAAATATTAATTAAATCTTGGGTTTAGTAGCGGGTTCTTCCTGTAGCATTGGACATCAGACTTTTTCTAAGTGGATACATAGCAGACACACATTCAGATGGTTTCTTCTGTTGTTGATGGCTTCTTTGATATGACTCAGAGATGAATTTTCAGCTTGACAGAGTAAGGTAGATAATAACTTCTCTATTCTTGCATGGTAGACTTTCTGGAACTAGAAGATACTAATTAATTAATGCAAATTACTAATAATTGATTAATAATGGTAGAATAATATTCACTGGTAGGATCAAGATAAAATAATCATAATGAATGCAGAATAATGACAGCAAACTTTCAAGATCTAACATTAAATAATTATAACAAATGTAATTCCCATCACTATGTACTGTATATGATTTGGGGCTATCTGTAAAATTTGGATAGATCTTTTGCAGTTTGGATCCTCCAATCTCTTGGGTATAAATAACTCCATTACTTTCACTAAGGTCAGAGTTTATTTGTCCAATACCCTATTTGCAAGCTCATATTTTTGAATGGGAATAACAGCCTTTTTAATTAAATTATTTTAATTATTTATCTCCTAAAATTTAATCTAGTAATCTGTTTACAAGCACTTTATTATTATTATTAAAAAAAAAAACACCTTTTTTTAAAAAAAACTGCCTTTAAGTTAAATTCAAAATCTATTATCTTTTTTAAATTTTAGAAAAATATTTTATATTTAACACAAAATAACTTCATAATTAATTACACTGTATATCTTTATCTGCGCATTTATAATACATATTTAATTTTTATTTATAAAAATTTATTAATCCATTTAAACTTAAATTTTGTTAGCAATTTTAACATTAATGATATGAAGTATATATATGCGCGGCACATATGTAGAGCTTCAATAAATCATCAGGTTTTACAGTAACTTCTACTTTAAATTTATTCTGTTTTATATAAATTAATACACTGCACAGGCTTACACACATCTGCACATATATAATGAATATAAGGGATTCGAACTCAGACTTTCACACAATCTTCAACTCTCCATGCCATCTCATATTGCTTACCCATCTGATCATACACATGTTGGTGATTATTTATCTTTTCAACATGTCTATGATCAGGTGGGTCAGCAATATGAGATGGTATGGAGAGTTGAAGGTTGTGTGAAAGTCTGAGTTCGAATCTGTTTTATATAATAGATAATTACAATATGATAGTTTTTAGTTCTGAACAAAACTTACATCAGCAAACTATCAACTGTCTACAAAAAAGGATTGTGAAAACTACTTAAATGAGAGGTCTGTTTATAGTATAGATTTATAATGAAATAAGAATAAAAACAATTTTGGACAATTATTTATTATTTCCAGCTTGTCTTTCTTCAGTTTAGCTATTTTATTTATTAATCAACTCATTTCATTTTTGCTCATAAATCTTCTCATTTCTGATAGGCAATTTTATAGTCTGTATGTTTTTTCTATTTTCACTGAGCTTACTTAAAACATAGGTTTTTTTTTTTTATGGTATATTTATATTTTAATTTCACATATTTTAAATTATCATTATACTCATCAAAGGCTCACTCTTCCTGATCTTAGTTCTTAATTTTTTAAAATATAATTTTCATTCCACAAACTACAAATCCTGACCAAACTCCAATCTCAGCTTCATAATAAGCATATATTTGATATTTTTCCTAAACTTATTTTGAATTAATAATTAAATTAACTAATATCTATTTTTATCTTCTAAAGCTTTCAAAAGTCAATCTATGTGTTAAAAAAATAAATTACCTGCTATATGCATAAAATTTTCCTTAACTGTAGCCATGTTTATTTTGCATGCTCTATTTATAACCAAGATAAAATAATGTTACAGCTCAAATCTCTCTTGCTTAAAAATATTATTAAGGGTTGCAAGAGAGTTTTGAAAAATACAAGGGTAGACTTCAAAAATACTCTGTCAGATCTTTATGATAAATACGGAGTGTTGGCCTCAACTGACAGGTTAAGTATGCCAAGAAAATTGGTTTTCTTGCAAATAAACAAGAAGTAAAGTTAATGCTGCTTCCAAACATAACTTTGTTAATTTATCAGCATTTAACCTGCCTGCTAACATTATAAATATTCTCAACCTTGGTCCACATTATATTGGCAGTACATGGCAACATCCAATCAGAGAACTTGCTGTTGACATTGAAACATTTTCTAATAACCCACAAAGTTAAATTATCATTGGCCAACTCATACCAATTGCTGATTCTAAACACATTAGGTTTTAAAACAGAGAGTGGTCTCAAGAAATAATTACCAGCAAACATTACTTTTTAAATAACAATATCACATGTGGACAAAGGCAACTGCTTTGTATTATTGCTAACCAAGAGTTTGTAGCTAAAATTAATTTACAAATTCATAATCTAAAATTCACACCACTTGAATCTAGCAACCTTAAAAAAAAAACAAATTTATGACCACCATCCTCAATAATTTTTTTAAGAAAGCATTACCTAAAGGCAAATACTACATTTATCTTTCTGGGGCTTCTTCATCAGATTATTTGCCAACATTAAACTGCATAAAACTGATTTGCCCTTCTGCCTTATAATCGATTATGTGGAGCCTACAATTTTAAAACAGCAAAAATGATAGGTCAGTGAGTAATCAATCAATTTGGCTTTGAAAAATACACAGAATTCTTCATTTGAATGTATCAACAGAATTAAAAACATTTGTCTCCACAACTACCTCACTTCACTGGATATCACCAAGCTATATGGTTCTATCCCTCATATAGTCGCTATTCAAATTATAAACAAGCCTTGGAACAAGCGGACTATAACACCCAGAAAAGTTCCTTTATCATTGAAATTATTACCTAGACTCATAATACTTCCGCTTCCTTTAATAATATATATTATAAAATGGGAAAAGATTGGCTTATGAACCTTCCCATAAGTGGTATCATTTCCAAGAAATGATCCTACTTAAATACTTTACATGGCATCCTACATTGTTATATTTAAGATATGTAGACAATGTTCTCATTTGTTCCTCCAACACTCTTATCAACCAGATCTAGCATGACTTGACACTTGCCATCTCTTTAAAATGCACTAAAGAGAATAAAAACAGTTTTAATGGTATAAAATTTCTCTATTTTTGTACATTCAACATGACACAATTGTACTAAACTATAAAATACTTGTTAAACCTCTTCATGTATACACCTGAAGTCACTTACACCAATGGTGCACAAAATTTCAAATTCCTATGCAGAATCTTCTACCTCTATAAATTTGAATCAGACCAAAAAAATAATATCGATACATATATAACAGAGCTGCATAGTATTGGATTCAATGATTCATCACTTATTCATACCATTAAAAATTTTTATTATAAATTATGACATTCTCCACAAATCAATGACAAGCCTTGGATAGCCCTTCTCTACTTATCCAAAATCTCCCATTTAATTAATAAAAGCTTCCTCCATCCATCAAATTGTTCTCTGCACATCTTCCCCACTGCATTGCTTAATCAATATCTCAAAATATAAACTGCTTGTGCACAAAATTAAATGCCAAAATGCTTCTTGACATTCTATTTATTACAGTGAGTCCCAAGCCAGCTTATCCACATACTAAGCTCAACATGTATACCTTTAACCAAGCTAAAACTCATACTGATGCAAAGTCCATCTTTTTCAACCATTTCTCTAAATTTGGTCATAGTTTTGAGTCTATATCATTTAGCATAGTTTCCACCAAATGCAAATATGCCAAGCAAAAAGTCGAGTCTTGGCACATCTATGGGGATAAACATGCCATCAATCAAAAAAAATCCTGCATTCATCTCTCCAAGAGGCTCCACTCTAATCATTTAATTTACAATGCACATAATATGAAAATTATCTCGTTTGTTTTTGAACTACTTAATATACCTTCCCAAATCTGTTACATTCATTGCTATGTCTATGATTATATCCAGTCGAAAGCATGCTCAGCACTTCATAACTGTCTACAATAATAAAGCTTTGCTCTCAATATGTTGTTTGTATCTTTTATTTATATTACATATAAACTGATCTAACATTTCTTTAAAACCCATTTAGCCTAAAAACTATCATTTATATATTTACTCTAGTTTGCATGAAAGAGATAAAGTTTACCTAATCTTTTCCTGAAGGTTCGAGATTATGGTATTTTAGTTGTATTTATATATTGGATTATTTTCATCATTTAATATTAAATACTGAATAATCTTTGGAAAAATTTAACTTCAATTTTCAGACTACATTCAACTGTTAGTAATAGCACATAGGTTAGTATTTGCACAACATTTTGAGAGGTATTATTCTCCTCTCTTCTTCAGGTGTTGCTGACCTGGCCAGCGATAGTATTAGCATGGGAATTGAACCTGAACCCTTAGATTCTTAAACAATGAATTTTAAGGTAGCACTCTAACTAAGTGATATAAATACAAAGTTCACCTAATGTTTTATTCTAAACTTAGCAAAATATTCTCAACAATGAATGTTATGATTAAAACATTATTAATAATAAATTCCTTTATTTCTAAAATTCACTTTTTATTGACATTAAATTCTGTTGGATTAGCAATTCCATCTGTTACATTTTGCCCAAAAGTTTGAAAATTGAAAACTATATGTTGGAAAAACTCATAGAATTATTTTTATTTAAAATTATTAACATTGTTGTATATAGAGAGAGGTTGTCTGAATATAATCTTTTCTAATAAATTATGATTTTGGCTAAAGGATCAATAGTTATCAAAAAAATATGGTCTAATTAAATGTAATATATATTGAATAACATCTGATTTTCTAGTTGTTGGAGTTATAAATACACTGAATTTGCCTATAATGTTGTTTCCATAATTACTATTAATAATTAATTTAATTCAATTGAAATAAACAACTAATGTTAAATAATTATTTTATTTTAACCAGTTTTTGTCCTAATATTGGATAAAACAGTCAGAATAAAATAATTATTTAATATTAGTTGTTTATTTCAATTGAGTTGAATTGATTATTAATAGGAGTTAGCAATAAAAGTTTTTGCTTGAAAATTTGATTTAATATATACATTTTTCAGATTTTACAACTTTTTGGAATCAATCATATTAAAAAATTTGTAGTAACTAATTGAAATTGTCTATTATAATAATTAAGAAATATTTATTTTTAAAAGACTATATTGGTTTATTAAAAAAAAAAAAAGATTATAGTTTTATTACAAGAGTAATTATTTTTTATATATTTCCACTTTGTATATCTTGAAGCCAAATATATCCCCCCCCCCCCCGAATCATTTTATGAAATGAATTATTTAGATATTGCTAACGAAAGCTTATGGAAATTTATTAAACACATCTTGAAAAGATTGAGGAAGGGTCGGTTAAATTAAAATATACGGGTGTAATAATATTTTTTGTTTTTTATAATTACACTAATTTCTTGTATATTTTAGCTATAAAACTTTTTTGAAATAAAAAAAAAAAATGATTTAGAGAATTCAATTTTTTTAACCCCCCCCCCCCCCCCAGCAAAATGAGATTTTTTTTATTTTTTGTTAAAACAATATATATATATATTAGTATAAAATAAATAATGCAAATAACATGCTATCACTAGTATCATTAATTGAAATGATTGTAGGTTATTACTTTTTATAATTTATAAATATTTGGGTCATTTTCCTTTACTTATTCTACTGTAATAAGTTTTTCAACATTATGAATTTTGGTAGAATAACGGTTTATTCAGTTTTAAAATTGTGGCTAAGCTTTCAGCTAGTTAAGCCAAATTCATAGCACTCGTGGGCGTCTGGAAATGTTGAGGTATTTATATATAAGAGAATAGGGTACAACTCTCCAAAAAGTAGAATATGTAAATCATTAATTTTAAAATTTTATCATTTACATATACCTCATTCCCAGATACTCACGAGTGCTATCAATCTGGCTTAACCAGCAGAAAGAATGCTCAACCACAACTGACAAATTAAAATGAATAAATCTTTATTTTGCCAACATTCACGACACTAAAAAATTAATAATGTATAAATACTAAAAAAATATCCAATAAAATCAATTTTCTTAATATGAGTATATATTTAATTAGTTAGACAACAGTTTTATACTATAAATATTTATATGCTCTGTTCCAATTTCGGATTTTATACTTTAAAAAAAAAAAAAAAAAAGATGGAACTCGGACTTATTAGTGAAAACAAACACTTCAGAAAAGATATTGATAAAACTTTAATAAATCCATAGAAAAAAATACTTATTAAATAATATTTTAATAAAGTAAAAAATGAATAAATCCAAGATCCAGCTTTTAAATTTGATTTCCTAGAATAAATTTGGCTAAATGAGTGTCAAACTACCACTGTAGGCTATCAAATTGCATAGATACTTTATTGTTTCAGGGAGGAAAATATTACATCCATATATACATATTAATTATATATATTGATATACAATAAAAGTGCAAATCTTTTCTGTAAAATAAGATCTTAACCAGAGAATTACATATAAAAAATTATAATATTTTGATATTCAGAAAGATTTCCTAAATAAGTTTTAATTAAAAGAGGATTTCTCAGAAATTTATATGTGAATTTTCTGTTTTTTTTTTTAATTTTATATTTATATATAATGATAAAAACAGACATTAAACAGCCAACTGCAGGGTAGAGGTTTCACTTACATTCCTCTATAGAAGAACAATAAAAGAAATAAGAGTTTATGATTGTCTTTCTTGTTTTACCATCTAGTTATAAATAATTTAATACTATTAATTTATTGATCAATAATAAAAAGACCATCAGGGTTAAATATGGATCATATACCTAAAAAAAAAAAATCCTAAAGCAAAATTTTTGAAGTTCTATTTGGAATCAAACACTAACTAGGTCAATAGTATAGCAGAAAAAATATACTAACCACTGCATCAAAAATCATATACATCATATTTTTAGAAATAAATGCATTTAGAAAGACCATATATTTTTTGTATTAAAAAAAAAATATTCCATAAATTATTAAAAACTTTTGTGAATAAAATTTAAGCATAAGATAATTTTATCTGAAGTATGTGCAACACCCAATAATGCTGGACTGAAATTTAAAATATGGAAATTATAGGAAATATAATACAAAATCTTTAAAGAAGATATATAAAGAACAATGGGTTTTCTTTGCCACAATCAAAATTTATTTCACGAGTTAGTTTTTAAAGTTATGTATATCACTTTGGTGAAATTTTCAATCTCTATATTAAAAAAATATTTAATTGTATTTTTTTATTTCTTTGACACATATCTAAAATAGCCAGATACATCTAGATAGTTGAGAAGAGATAAATAAATCATTTATTATCTGTATAAATTCATAATATATATATATATATTATTCACAAAATATATAACTTTTTTTTTGGTTAGAATTTAATATTACAATATGTTTTAATTAATATCTATCTCTAACTTCACAAGCCACATGATTGCTTATATTTATCAAAATCAGAAATCGTTTACTTATTGCTAATAAGACTACAATCCCTCCTACCTGACATAATAAATAAACAATTTCTGTAATAAGTTTAATATTACTTATAACATAATTACATTTTAATCACATTATTTCTAACATTTCTTAAACACTTTCAAATAAATAATTAATATTTATAAACCGTGCCTTTTTTTTTTTTTAATAAAGAAAAGAATTTTTTTTTTAAAATCCTCCAAAGTAATACAGTAACTTGGCTGAGGTTATAAATTATTAACGGAAATAGAATTGATTAAAAAAACAATGCATTTTAATTATTAAAAAATATATACTTTTTATTTTTCAACTAAACTAGGATATTAATTTTTAATATTGTTATTAAAAAACAAAGTTGAAAAAATTTAATATTAATTAATTATAGAATAACATTATCAAATTTCAATTTTATAAATAAATTTTAATGATTATAATCAGAGCTGACCAAAATATGGCTCGTGCATTACACGCGCTCCTGGTGAGGCTTTGTGCAGATACCTAGACGTTTCGATTTTTTCAAATGGAAAAATAAAATAAATTAAATGCTTATTAAATATTTTAATTCTATCACAAATCAATAATCTTGATGTTGATATTATCTGGTGTTTTTACATCATTGTATATTAGATAAAAGATGTATTTGCATTCTTTTGATTTAAGTGCATGCTCCAAGCATTCATGCACTGTATTATTATGGATGTGGATTTTTGGATAATTTTTTTTTTTACTGACACCATTTTTACTTAAGATTGGATAGTCCTGATTATAACTTTGTATGTATTAGCAACACTATAATAAAACAAAATTTCTAGCATTATAAACTGACATATTGTGATTGCCTTTAAATCAATTTCCACTCATTTATTTAAAGTGTTTACAATTAAATACAACACTTTTTAATTTACATTAATTAAATGTATAACATGATTAAATATGCAAATGACACATACTCCATATCCAACACATGTCAAATAGTGAAGTTGGTTGTTATTACCATAATATAAAATCAGAAAATCACAAATGTCTGTTGTATTTACATCTGCAAAACATCTACCACTTCAATAATATGTATTGGACTTTATACTGATCAAATAAACAAATGATAGTATAATTAAATAAATAAATAACACATTATAGGTTACTTGACATCAAATATTATTATTTCAATATAAAAAAGTATTTTTTTAATATTCTCCTTGGTATGAATATTTATATGTATAAATGTAAATACACATATACAAATATTACTTGCACAACTTATCTATAATTTATATTCATAAGTACTTTGAATTTTATGCATGTGATATTCAATCAGCTTTAACCATTTTGTTAAAATGAGTAGAAATTACCTCTGTTATGAATATGAATTACAATTGATTTGAACATTTTCACTGATTTGGGTTCATCCTAATGGACATCACTATCTCAATTATTGTTCGCATAAGACCATGGTTTGCAGATGATAATATATTTATTTTCATCTGCTTTATAGATTGCATTGATAATAGGCAGCCTTGCCTTAATATAGCTAATATTGGAAGTTTCATCATTCCAATTACTGCATATTAATTTAGTGCTTTATAATTTCAATTTTATATACTAATCTATATAATAGAGAATTACATATAGTGAAATCTAGATTTATTTATTTTAATTATATATTGTAAGGCATTTTAAGCTGGATTCTTATTGCAATCGTGGCAACAAAATTTAATTTCCTGGAATTTATAACAATAAAAAAATAATATATAATATTGTTAAATTAATATTACCTTTAATTGCAAAGTTGGACATTACAATATTAATTTCAGATACATAAATTAATACTATTCACAGAACATTTAACATATAATCTAATAGACCCAAAGGCTTACTGAAATAATAGTAAAATTGAGAGGATCTGAAACATGTTCAGCCTTTAGTAGCTTCAATGGCAATGATTCCAAGAGAGATTAGTTTCCACATTTTTAAATGTGTCCTTCTAGCATGTTTCTTTGATCTCCCCTCAGATCAAATTTAAGAAATTCTTCATCATCACATCTGGAAAATAAAAGCTTATTTCTATAATCTAAATATTAATCTTCTACTTCTTCTTTTCCTAAGTATTGATTTCTATTATAACATATCAAACCATTAACACCTTTTTAGACACTTCATCAATACTTTTATTTGTATTAAACTAACAGTTTTGACTGTCCTGCAGTCATCATCAGAGCTACAATATTCAAATATATAATTATACAATTATTACACTTATCCACAAATTGATATACATAATTGAATACACAATATAAACAAAACTAATTATACATTTTAATATGACCTTTACAAATAATGATTTCCCATTTTATTATTTTACCTTTTAAATAATTTTATCAATATTTTATATTAATTTATTTTATATCACTTTATTTTATTTTTTAAATATTATTTAAAAACTGTTAGTTTGATATAAATAAAAGTATTGATGAAGTATCTAAAACGGTGTTAATGGTATGATATGCTAAATATTAATCCAGATATATTTCTAGAAGTACTGTATCCTGTTTTCATAAACTTTGCAATAAGATTTCTAAGACAATTTTAAGTTATTAGATCACTATCTAGATACAATATGTTAAATTTTGTAGTTGCTTCTCATCAGCTTTGATTGTTTGTAAGAGCATTTGGATCCATTCTGGCTTGCAAATATACATCATGGTCTGTAGAAATATATACATTAATCCTATTATATTATAAGTATGGGATATAAAAAGGAACTATTTTAAATAAGAAAGATGCTGATTCACTAAATGAATATCTCCTAATCCATATACTGAATATAGATATTAAGAAACCTTTAGATCAACGGTTCTCAACCTGTAGGCCACAACCCCTTTGTGGGTCGAACAACCCTTACATAGGAGTCGCCAAACCATTGGAAAACCCATATTTCAATTCATAATAGTAGCAAAATTACAGATTGGGGGTCACCACAACAAAAGAAACTGTATTAAAGGGTCGCAGCATTAGGAAGGTTGAGAGCCACTACTTTAGATAGTGATTATACTAAACAAGCTAGAACTTATAATGTAAAAAATTATATAATTTTCAGGTTAAAATGTTATTCAGGAAGAACTAAGAAGAGTGAATTGTTAATTTTAAATAAATATCCTAGATATATCTAAAGCCTTCCTGTGAGTATACCTTAGTTACTGGCTTTTAATTTTCTGAGGTTAAGATGTTATTCAGGAAGAACTTTTTTGAGAGAGTAATGAATTAATAATATTGAAAAAATATTAGATATATTTAAAATCTTTCTGTGGTGGTATCTTGGTAATTAGCTTATAATTTTCAGAAAAAAATAAGAAATCCTTATGTTCTATTAGTTATGGAGCAGTCACTTATAATAACTTATATAAATTTTTTTTAAAAAGTACATATTTCAGGAATAAGCTTAATACTTTTTAAAAGCATTTTTTTTTAATTACTCAGCATTTAAACAATACCTTTAAAAAAAAAAAATCTAAAATAAATATTTAAAATATATAGATTGAGGGTATTTAAAAAAAAAAAAGTAAAATCATGAGATTATTTGATTTATTATAAATTTTTAATGTCAATGGAATTTGATAAAATAAAAATTAGCCCTCTTTTAAAGATAATATAATTTTGCATTTCCATTTAAATTACATAAAAGCCTTGTTTTAAACAGAACATGAATTTTTAATACTTTCATTAAAACATGTAAAAAGTGAAGAGTTTTAATAATGGTATTGATTATTAAATAATAACATGTCCAATCTAGTTATTAAATTTCAATTTTTTAATACAGTCTAATGTATTTAAAAAGTATTTTCATAATAAATATATATATCTAACATATGAATGGCTGGACTACAATGGAAAATATTTATCCAAGATATAATAACCAAATTAAGCACATATTAAATTGAAAAAATGTACCTAGATACGTGGAGTGCTTTTTGAAGTTTATTTTAAAACATGAAATGTTATCAATGTCAGGAATGCATTGGTTTATTATGTTAAGAATTAAAAGATGATAAACACTAAATATGATCATGTTATATTCCAAACCATTCGGGCATGAGAAAAATGGAAAAGTGGATGCAAAATTAAGAATTGTCTACTTTAAATTTTTTTCTACATTTCAATACATTGGGAGAGGAATTAAATATACAAAAACTTATTTGATATATTTGGAAATATTCAAATACAAATTTATTTAAGGCCATTTGGATTACTAAAACATAAACTTTTGACTAAATGTGATGATGATTCACAATATAAAAAATTATTATAAGTACTATATTTGATAAGAAATATTTTACTCATATTTTCACTTGCATCATCTCATCAGATATATTTTTTAAATGTTTCTTTGGTTTTTAAGAGACAATGACTAACATATGTCAGAAGTTACTATAATTTCTATTTATAAATATTCAGATGAATATGACACAGTAGCTTATAACAAAGTAAAAGTTTATCTTAACACTTATATGTCATTAACAAAAAAATAATGAATCAATGTTGATTTCAAAAATATTGATGTTGATTATCAACAGCTATAAATGCTATATATAGAGCTTGCAAAATAAGCTCTTAACAAGCTTTGGGAATATCCTCAACTCTAGACTGGTTTCTGCTTCTGGCGTCATCAGTGAGGTGCCAGCATTAGATTAAAAATACCAGGACAAGCCCAGCACTTTATCTAATGTATAACTATTGAGTAAAAAATCTGAAGCTGTCAGACATCCATATGTCTTCCAATTTAGTTATCTAACTCAAATAGTCATATGGGACTGAACTAAGTTCAGATACACCATATATTAATAACTTTAGCAATATAAAATCACCAAAGCCTTAACAGCAAAAAATAAAATGACAAATAATCAAGTCAGATATGACTTAACTTTTGCATTTACAAATGTTATATATAGAGCTCGCAAAATAAGCTCTTAACAAGCTTTGAGAATATCCTCAACCCCAGACCGGTTTCTGCTTCTGGCATCGTCAGTGAAGTGCCAGGATATTCAAGCATTAAATTAAAAATATCAGGACAAGACCAGCACTTTATCTGATGTATAACTATTGAGTAGATAACATGTATATTTATATATATTTCATATTTTGATTATGATTTGTAACATTCTATATTATAGTATATTTTTGTTAAAATGTTAATATATTGTATAATGTTTTGTTTAATTATTAATAATATATTGAAATTTACTTGTGTATTTCTGTTAGTAAATAAAAATTGAATAATAATAATTATTATTATTACTGTTTCAAAAGAAACTTTATTCATAGTAAAAAAACAAGGTTACATTACTACTTTCTGTATACCTGTGCTTACATAGGTGTTTGAGGATGGGTCAAACTAAATACTTTACGAGTCCTTTACAGATATAAATTGAGTGAGTAGATTGTCTGTGATAGTTTTTATTACAAAATTTACATGGCTTTTATTAGGATTTGTTAGTCCACTAGGTTTAGATTAAATTGTTTCTCAGAGTTATCTTACTTTGTATGTTTGATATAACTAATACACATGTATATGGTACATATTTTTAGTCACATATGTGCTTTGTAACAGTTTGATAGTCTTCAGATATTAATTTTGTGAACTGGCATATAATCTTGCTGTCAACATTGTGTATGTTTTCATTATCAAATATCAATCTTTGTTTTTTGTGATGTCCATTTTCTTGCATTCTCTTTCTGAGTAAAGTAATATTGTGGTTCATAAGTTTCTGCTTGCTATCTTGATTAGTTAGGTTAAATCTCTATTTGAGAATTTTTGTCCAACCTTTATGTTTTGTGTGGATTTTGTGAACCATTTTTTTTAGGTGCTTGATTTGAAAAAATGACAGAATATTAACTGATTAGAGATTTGATCATTGTCTTACAAGTGACCAAGTGGCTATGAAAATATCTGGGTGAGCTATTTTATTTCTTGTTTTTTAATTATGCTAATTTGTTATGAAATGTTGATGTATGCCACATTGTATTATTGGCAAAAGCAAATGTGCATCATGTGCACAAAAATGCATAGACCATGAAAGTTTCTGCACCGACTGTAGGAATGGGTTCTGCAGTAGATGCTGATGATATTCTGCAGGGAGATGTTGGTTGTCTGCATGTGTTAATTATTTTATGCTGAATGCTGTCTAGTGCCGAGCAGTTATAAAACTGATGTTGCTGAGTTTCTTCTGCTCAGTGGCTCAATGTGCAAAAAGAATCTATTTTGATATACAAGCATGGTAAGATATATAGATTTAGCTTGAGGAAATCAAAAAATTTTGGACTCCATGGACGATTTTTTGAGGTATTTAAGCAGCTGATGGTTATTGATTCTGAGCATCTGGATGGAAATGTCTGGTGCATGTATTGGATATACCAAAGCATATAGATCTGCCAATATTAATATTTTGCTATTGTTTGCAATGATATTTGAGGTGTGTTTTTAACGGTTAATAACTGATGCTAGGTAGCAGTGTGAAGGTGAAGGTTTGTCTGTAACTATTATCTTGTTTAGACATTGAAGTTCTGGAAAATGTCTGAGACTGGCTACTATAAGATCTTCTGGATTTGAAAAATATATATGTTGTGTAGCCCCAAAGCATTATACATTGTTGGTTGACTACGGCATTTTTTAGATAATGACAGTGACTTTCTATTTCATAGAAATTTATCACAATATGAAAAGATTTTTGATGTGAAGACCTTGAAGAAGTGAATCATGGAAGAATAAATTATTTTGGTGATCACTGGCTGATTGAATAATTATACTTTAGCATAAATTGTGAAGTATGCTTTTGATAGAGAAGTAGTAATTCATTCTGCTTCATCTTTTAACTTGTTCTGGATTGTGTATTTCATTATATTTGTCCCTATATAGAAGGGAAAGCCAAGGAAGGGCAATGATATGCCTTGTAAAATTTGTGTGTATGGCTTACTGATGTAGAGTGAGTGGGCAGCAGTCTTATTCTGACTAAACTTAAGATAATGTGTTGATTCAAAATCTTAAACTATTTTCAGTAGTATTGGTATCTGTTTTCTAGAAGGGAGGATGACTGTAATGTCATCCATATATGCAATATAGGCCATATGTTGTGATGTGCCTGTTACATGGATGCCTTTGATTCTGTAATGGATTTTGAGTAGCAGTGAGTTGATGTAGAAGGTAAATAATAGAGAGGTGAGTGGGGAATCATGGGATGTGGGTTATGTGGGATGAATGATGGAGAATTTTTGCAATTGGGCATGATATAGATTTCACAGCTGAGTAGTAGGTTAATGAGCAGATAAATACGAGTAAGTGGGATTGTGGTGTGATGGATAATTTTTGCAATTGAGCATGATATAGATTTCACAGCTGAGTATTAGGTTAATGAGCAAATAAATACGAGTAAGTGGGATTGTGGTGTCAGCCAACATGTTAATTAGTGTAATAATGTCAAGTGAATCAAAAGGCATTTCTATATCAAATTGAACTGCAATTGGTGCATATATTTTCTGGTTCCATAATGACTTCAAGACTGTTTTGAAGACTATCACAGATTATGCAGTAGATGACTGCTTTTTTGCAAACTGACTAGGAGAGATTAGTGATAGAATGTTTATCTCTAGGTTATCCTTGAGCACTTTTTTTATTATTTTGATGGCAAGTGGCCCTATTGAGATGAGACAGAGGGTGGAGAGGGTTGATATGGAGGCTTGATTTTTGTTGAAATGGACTATTGCAATTGGGTATAAACCCAAGATATCATGTAGTTTCTGCAATAGGTGATTTGCAAGGTTAAACAGGTATTGAGTAATGAACTGACTGAGATGGGCAAAGACAAATTTTGGGATGCCATGTGCTCTTGGGTGGCATGTATTAGATATTATGATCAGTTTAGTGGCAAATTCTATGATGTTAAATAGGGTGTTGGTTTCTGATTTTCCAAAAACATCAAAAAGGGGCTTCAATCGGTGGTATGTTAGTAGCTTTTTTTTGTTTGTTTTATCATGTTATTGCCTGCATATGTGACTCCCTTAGCTGTGAGATGGGTAGCCCAGCGAATGTATTTCCTTGTCTATGTATGTTGTCAGCTGAGGCAGATTTTACTTTTTTTATCGCTAGGTAGTTTTTAAGATTGTTACAGATATTGTTGTATGCTTGAGTAAGCTTGCATATATGTTGTTGACTGGTATATGTTGGGTTCAACATTGTAATACATCTATGTATTTCATCAGCCAAAACTAGTAGTTTGGAGGAAGAGGGGGGGGAGTTGCATGTAATATAATCTACATTGAATGATGAAATATTTATGAATGCTAGATATCTTTGGATTAGGGTAAGTTGCATACTTTTGACTTTCTGAAGCATTATATACGTCTCTGAGAAAACAAATTCTGGGGTAGTAGTTGGAAGCAGAATTCTAATTGTTTTCCCATGTGTAAGTGCAGCTGTTTGAATTTCTGCCAGGTTAATCGACATGGTTTGTCCAGAGTGATCGGGGAAAGGGGAAGGGTTGATATTTAGCTAATTAGATGGTGTAACATAGGTGAGTAAAAATTCAGGTCAATCCTTGATGTATGATGACCAATGTGAAATGTAATTGTAACACTTGACAGAAAACCATCGGCACTACAAGTGTTATCAATATTTGATGCAGCCATTTTGATATAGTCTTAATATTTCATACTGAAATCACTAATTAGTATAATTGGATCATGTGATGTTTTTTGGCTTAGAACTAAGTAATCAGATTATGTTTAGTATGTTTGATATAATTGTGGGACCAGGTAAGATGTACACAAATATGATGTTTAGTATGACATTGTGATGAACAGTTATTATTAGTACTTTTGCATATACATATATGATTTTGAATGACTAAAATGGACAATTTGGTGTTATAGGCAGTCCAGCGCCTACTGTTGGAGATGATGAGTCTCTACAGAATGCACAATAGGGGTGCTAAGGGATCAATCTGTAAGCCACTGCAGATTTTAGTTTCAAGAAGTCCTACAATATGTAAGATTTTTATCCATTGTTCCAGCTGATGCATTTTTGTGACTGAGTTAAGTCTTCTAATATTGAATGTGGTGACTTTTACCTTCAATAGTGCGATCATCTGATGGTTAGTTTCATATGCTGTTGCTGTAATATCTGTGAAGCTTTCATATATACTTTAGAGCTTGCTGAGCATCTATCAATAGTTGATCACCATCAAACTCTATAGGTATGAAGTCCTCCACCAAGTGATCAATTATTTCTGTTACAGTACTAATGCCATTTGTTTCGGCTCTTTTGATTACTTTTCTTCAGGAAGGTGATCAGGTTATCTTTTGGTTTCTGTTGATGTTGTATCTATGGGAGGGAGGCATGGAGTTTGTGACTCCATGATGTTTGCAGACATCTTGTTTATGATTACATGTGGCAAGCTTGTTTTGGTGCAGTTATGTGTGTCAATGGATATATCCAGATTTGAGTATGTTGTATCACTGACTGATACGACTAGTGTTTGTGATATATCAGGTAGGACATGTTTGATTTTGGGCCATTTGATTAGAGCTTGAATTTGTATTATTCAAGTCATTTATTGTAGAGTCAAATATGTCTGTGATTTCTTTTGCATGATTATGCTCAGAAAGTTTCATTTGTACAGGGATTGTTTTTATTTTCATGTTGATCAGTTGAGCTGCTAGTGGAGATCTGTATATTGTTATCTTCATATTGACATAGGGACAACATGACCTGCAATCTATGTTGGTGTAGATTCTTTGTGTAATTTCAACTTAAAGTCATAACTATTGCTATATTTTGGTTTTGTGTATCTATGAGTTGTATTGGTTGAAATGAGATGTGATGCACTGTAACTTCTTGTATGGAATCAGGAAACTCTCAGCAACTATGCCCAGAGAAACCTATTAGCCACTTTACCTTCCCTTTCCATTCCCCACCCTACATTTTCCCATATCCTGCTTCACCCCATTTCCACAACATAATCTTTGTCAACTCCATGGCCTTTATATCTAAATGCCCCTTATCTTTTCCCAAACCCAGCATAAAAATCAATAATCACTTTGCTTATATTTATTCTTTCACAATTTTATTATTTGTACCCTTTTTGCTTTCAGGCATTTACATTCAATTAACAAATGCCTAATATTTTCTATGCCTTTCTTACACAACTCGCAGACTAAATCACCCACATTTTTCCATTTATGTGTATAATTCTCTGTTGCTAAAGATGCTGTTTGAACCTTAAAGTGTTATTACTTTCACCCATGGCTCCATTATTTTTTGAAAATCCTGTACTGTGTATCAAAAGTGTGTGTTTTTATTTATTCCTGTAATATGATTTTAACAATCTTGGTTGACAGTAACAATTGCATAATTGCCTAATATTTTCATTTGGTCCTAAAATTGGTTCTTTTGGTTAATATCAAAAACTTTGATAGTGAGGTATCTGGGATTTGGGGTGGTCCATGATTTTTAAAATTATTTCCCACAGTTCATTTTCAGTTATTACTTGATATAACAATTGTGGAAAACAATAGAGAGATATGTGGTGGATTATTAATGAACAAGTGGAAAAATCTTCTGAATGATGCATAATGCCCTTTTAGGATTGTGTTATTAAAGCACTCATTGATTGTTTCTAGCATATCATCAATCCAGTGTGTGAGGGGGGTTCTTGATTCTCCTGAATTTTTAAGTTTAGCTGTCTTATGTTGTTTAAATTTGTTTTTCTAAATCTTGGGACTGTTTTAAAGTTGGATTATTTTTATACTGATTAAAGGTAATGAAATATATGTTGCTATACTACTTAATAGTTTATTTTACATAAACTACAGGAGGTAGCTTATATTAATGATTTGGCTTTTGATTCTGTCGCTGATTCATTTTCTGTTTTGAAGTTTCTGACATACAGTTATCTCAATTGGTTGTTTTAAAAAATGTTAGATCTTCTTGGTTTGGATAATTTCAAAAAATTTTAAAAATAATAAACTTATATTTACACCAGTTTTGGTTTTTTTTTTTTGATCTTTTCTTGAGTATTTAAAAGTTGGTATTATTACACCAATCTAAAAAAGGATAATACATTATTTATCAGCAACTATAGAACCTATTTCAATCATCTCAATTATTTCCAAGCTGTTTGAGATGGTAGTGAACATAATTTCGGTGCATCACTATGGTTTTGTTGCTAAAAAAAAATACTTTTAGCTCTTAAATAATCATGTGTATAATTTGATATCTTTGTTAGATAATTATCTTAAGACTGCAGCCATATATTTAGATCTTTCGAAAACATTTGACACTGTTCATCATGAAATTCTTCTTCAGCGATTATATTCATATGGCTTTAGAGGTTATTTTGTTTCTCGATTACAAAGTTATTTAAAAAACAAAAAATAGACAATCAAAATTCAAGGCATTATTAATGACTTTAAACTGAGAAATCATAGTTTTCTTTGCCTTTGAATTGGGTGATTTACGGTTTACTGACAATCTGTCTTTTCATGGGGTTCTGTACTTGGTCCTATGTTATTTTTGATATTTTTTTCTTTGCCTTTGAATTGGATGATTTACGGTTTACTGACAATCTGTCTTTTCATGCTGTTCATATACACTTCTTGAGTAAATGATTAATAAAGATATGCTAAATTGTTTGACAGTCAATTGTAATAAAGTGAGAGCTATTCTTTACTCCTATAAATTTGTTTTTCATTTCTTTGAATATTTTTATCTGTAACTAATATAGAGTACAATGTATTAGCATTTGTACTTGTGGTAATATTGTTTTTGTTGACAATTATTGTTATTTAGACGTTTTTATTGAATCTAGGTTATTTTGGTCAAGTCATATTGTTTATTTGTTTTCGAGGTTACACAAAATTAATTATTTATTTTGTTTACTTAATTTTTTGCCTAGATGCGTTTTGTTAATTATTTACAAATTTTGTTATTAAAGTATATTGTTTTATAATAGCTCTATTTGGGGTGGATGTACTGCTTACACTTTGTCGCCACTATGTGTTTTACAAAATTACTTTATGTATATTATTTTTGGAAAGTCTTCAACTTCGGTTCAAAATATCTATGGTAGTAGTTATGATTTATCTGTTATTAACCTTTATAAAATTATTGATATAATTGTCTGAAGGTTTGTGATGATGGTATATTATTAGATGTGATATGTTGAACTATTTCCATCATCTATGAGGGAATGTTGAATGTATGGAAAATTTTAAAGTTTATTTAAACTTTCCAATTACAGACAACTTGTTAGTAATAACACCAAAATAGACAACACAGATTAGTAATTACATAACATTTCGAGTAGTATTATTCTCCACTCTTCTTCGGGTGTTGCTGGCCTATATGCACAATGACAATATTCACATAGAAGTTGAACTCGCATCTTTAGATTCTTGAATATTAAATTTAAGGCAAGTGCTCTAACCAACTCAGCTATTCTGTCAAAGGCAACATATAGTAGAAATGTGATATATTTATATATGAGGGTTGGTTCAAATCCCCAGGGTTCCTCATATATAAATATATCAAATTTCTATTATAAGTTACCTTTGACAGAATAGCTCAGTTGGTTAGAGCATTTACCTTAAATCCAATATTCAAGAACCTAAAGGTGCAAGTTCAACTTCTAAGCAACTATTGTCATTGTGCATATAGGCCAGCAATACCTGAAGAACAATGGAGAATACTACTACTCAAAACATTGTGTAATTACTAACCTTTTTCTATTTGTGTGTTATTACTAACAAGTTGTTTGTATTTGGAAAATTTAAATAAGTTTAAAATTTTCTATACATTCAACATTCATTCATAGATTATGGAAATAGTTCAACATATCACAACTATTGATATATTTCATCATTCTTTTTTATGTGCTAGAATTTTTAAAATAAATACTTGTTTAGCTAAAAACCTTCAATTGACATTGCCTGCTTTTAATTTAGAAGGTAGTTATAGCTAATTCAATTACAATGGTATTAGATTGTTTAATTCTTTTGACTCTACTTATTTGTTAGATATTGACCACATATTATTTGCTATGTTTAAAAAATATTTGCAATATTGGTTATATTCTATGCAGTTATTTTGATTAACATTTTGTAATTCACTATATTGTTTATATTGTGACTTTGTATTTAAATATAAATTATTATTGTTATTATTATTTTGTATGTATATATATATATATATGACTCCTTTCACAAGTATTTCCTTCCCTGGAGTTATATTAATTTTGTATTGTTTGTATACTACTGTAATAAATAAATAAATTATTATTATCATCATTATTATTATTATTATTTTGATTCTAATTTTAATGCTACAAAAATAATATTAATCTACGTATCTGTTACATTTAGATTTAGGCCTTGTATCACACACTCTAAAGGGCTAGTTAATCAAACTATTTAATGAGAATGATCCTTTCCAGTAGGAGTTAGGATATTTCAAGAATATAGTTATACTTCCTGATTAACTGACCTAACCAAATTGACGTCAGAGTTAGTTTTAATTTATTTAAGAAGGCACCAGGGCTGCAGTCCCACTAACTCTCATCACGTTTTCTGGAGGCTTACGAAGCAAATAACTAAAAGTAAGATTGGAAATTATGTTTCACCATCACTTCATTAATATATTATATAAACTTTTCCCCAGGCTTTACTCAAGCATATTGGCAAAGGTAATTTACACAATTTTGTAAACTTAATAATAAAATCTAAATAACTAAAATTGAGAACGTATAATGAAAGGTTTATATTAGTAGTAAATGTTTTTATTAAGACACATTAAATATTTAAACATTTATTAAGAATTATTTATAACACTGGAAAAAACACACAAACCATACAATAAGCAGTAAAAGTATTTATTTGGACAAATATTATCATAAAATAATCAATACAGAATTATGATATACATATAATAGATATTCATTTGTACAAATACAATTATTAAAGAGTAATAAATTTATCTGTGGTACATAATTTCTTACATCACTCAAATTTCCATTATATCAATTTAAATAGAAAAATACGTTGCAAACTCATGTAATAAAGGTAAAAAAATTGAAATAAAATATAAAATATTACTCTATTGTAATACAAATAAATATTCATTTTATACTGCTTCTTATTTATTAATCTTTTATTGAAAAAATGCTATTTGAGAGATGCAAAAAATATATAACACAAGTAAATTAATTATTCTTTTGTAATTAAATTTATACAAAAAAAAATATGATAACTGCATACCACAAATTTAATTCTTATTGATTCTTTCTAAATCTTTTGTTTACAAAATATATCATTTCTGAAGGCAATTACTGATACATCACCTGCTAAACAGGCATCAATGTAAATTTCTAAAATATCTGTGCATATCATAAAAATCCACTATTATTAAATCCATTGTTAAAAGTCAAAAAAAATTATTAAAACTTCTATTATCCTTTTCATGTCTTATTTTTTTCTTATTACAGTTATAAACTTCACAAGTACAATAGTTATTTCACATGAGATATATATATACAAATCAGTACTTGATGCATAAATATATATCAGCATATACTGCTTATCTTAGAATTCCTGCTATTTTTGTCCTATGGAAAGTGAATGACAAAGCTGAGGTTTGATTCAATATACATAATCTTCCTCCTTATTTTTTTAAGCAGATGTCATTTACTTTTCTGTTTAATAAATACTTTGATCATCCTTTATCAAAAAATTTAATTTTTGACTACTGATATTCTATATCGTAACTAGTCATAAATGTACATATACAAATAAGCATTCATAGAACACACACAAAAAATACTTCATATTTTATTTAAAAGCAATCAAAGAACAGACCAATATAAACACTTATTTTACACTGAAGACACCATGAGATTTGGTTATATACATTTTTTTATATTTTATTTTCTGAATTCTATGTTTTTGTTTTTATGTGTGCATGTGTAACAATTTATTGCATTAAAGTACTCTTTTAAAAAATAACACCCCCCCCCTTGTACAATGGGACATGCTATAAATTCTATAACATAGATTTTATAATAAAATCAAAATCCTACAACAATTGCAAAATTTTATAATAATTGCAGAGGAATACTACTAGCCACATGCATAACATTTTGGAGGCTTTCTTGCTTTGTTCAGAATAGCAGACATTTATTTTATGGTTTGTAAAATTCACTAATCAATTTTAATTCAATTATCTGCTTATTTTTGTAAACATTGGAATTGGTTTTAATTATGTATTTTGCTACATATAGAATTTTAGCCATGAGTCAGCTAAATAGTGAAAATGTTAATTAATATGGGTATTAATAAAGATTGTGTATGCTTTTTACATACAAAAGACTTTTTTATTGTGCAAAATTCAATTATAGCTTTCATAGTGGCAATGTATAAAAGTTAGTTTTATAATATTTTTATGCTTACATCTATGAATTGACATTTTTTCTGCTTAAATTGTTGATATTGGATGGTAACTTTCTTTGAGACTGTAGATCTAAAATGAATAACTCCTAAATATATAAACATATTTCAAAATATACTAGAATAAACAGAGTCTATAATGAATGAAAATCTAGAATCAATTATATTAATTCTAGAATATCCCAATGTAATATATTCCTAATCATATTAATATTATTGCAAGTAATACATAAAGCATGTGCTGCAATATTTTGACCATATCATGAAGAGTTTCACTAGAAAGACTATTCACAGCAATTTTTGATCTATGTTTATGAATGCTAATAACAGCAGACTTATGAATAAAAGTTTTGAAAAAAATTTTTTAGTAGAGATAATATTAGTATTTTCATAGTTCTTCAATGCAATTAGATAATTCTAAAAGTAAAAACAATGACCATGTTAAAATATCCTATCTAATTTAGTTTGATTTACAGATGAATGTTATTAGACTATAATTTATACCAAGTTATGGTGAAGAATAATGGGGTTGAAACAAACACAATGTAATATTTTAACTCTGCATATGCAATACCAGATCTTTATTCTTTGCTATTTGACACTGTTAATGAAAATTTTCCACTATGACCTTTCATGATACTTCATTTATATCAGGAAACTATTGTCTCACCATTTTAAAAATATTACACAATCGCCAGATGACAGTGATAAAGGTGATCTTCAATGGAGAATTGATGGAATATTATATATTGTAATTCTTCATTCTGGTAATGGGAATACACTGATGATATCGTGAACCATTGACACCATTAGATTTATTACTATTAATAACATTGATCAATAGTGAGACCACCAAAATACCAGAACCTAGGAAATACTTGTCACTGGTTTGAATCATAGACAAATTGAACATCAAAAAGCTCACACAAATCATCATCATTTATGTCTGGGGGTTTCATATACTTGAAACTTTAGAGATTTACTTCTCTCAATTAGCATCAAATAGATCTATCATTGTTTGTTTCATACCTTTATTTACCATTTGAGAGAAAAACAGGTTAAGAATTCTGAATCCAATCATAACATGAGGTATATATAAAAAATATCTGATAGATTCAATCCCAAGACCTTTGTCATTCTTTACACATATTTTATACAAATTTAATGAAACTGTTTCACAATAAAGCTTTCATTGCTCCTGGGTAACTTTGAATGTAAATTTCAGAATACATTTTAAAGGAGATCCTACATTATTATATTTTTATTTTTACTTGGATTAAAATATAAAAATAAGTATTTTGTCAAAATGTAATAGTACTTTACAGAAAATTCTTAAATAAAATTGTACTAATATCTTTATATATACAATTAATTTAACTGAAGTAGTTATATTATTGCAATAAAATATTTGATGGAATTGTTGGAGTTTATGTTGCATCACACAACATGTAAGTTTTCACTTTTCTATTTAAAAAGCTAAAAAGATTTTTAAATTGGTGCATATTTCATCTAAGTTAAAAGTAGATATTTTTCTTTTTATCATTAGCTGATAAAGAGCTAGCAAAATCTATGTGTTATATTCAAAATATTAAATACATTTTGTAGATCAACTTTTGAATTAGCAATAGAATACAATCATTAGTGCATTGTAAATTCAAAAGCTATGAAGATGAAGCTCAAATTAAAAATTCTACCATCAAAGGAATATCACATCTTGATGTCAATTGCAACAACTTATCTTTAATCAGATCTAAAACACTATAATAAAAATAAAAACAAATTTCTAAGAATATAATGGCAAGATCATAAGACCAACCAATATGTTCTTCAGTTTGTTAGGTGTAATACTGCAGAATCCACTATCTTTATTGGATTGGCAGGTGACATGCATGAACAAAAAACAGACTTTCTAAAACAGTATTTACATTATAAACATTATTTCAAAGACAGTTACAATTTTGACTGTTTGCACTGGGAAAATATGGCTGGGAATAGAATACATTTAAACAAAGTGATAAAGATTTGCTGCAAAAGAAATTAAAAGCAGCAGAACAAACTATCTAATAAACAATATGTTCCACTATATGTCTATATATTCATGTTTAACAAATTACTTTATATAGATCTTGCAAAAGACATCTCTAGTGTGTTAATACTATTCTCTTTACAACTTTTTTTTGAGTGGAAATGGTCATATTCATTTCTAAGTAGCTACCGAAAATGAAAATAAGTAAAAAAAATTATATTATTCTAAAACAAATTTATTAATGAAAAACAATTGATACATAATTATATTGAATACATTATATCCTTGAATAAATAGTAAATTGGTCATCTAGTCCTTACACAATGACTATTTTCCTTATGAAAATGTATGCAAATTCATTTGATCTAGTCTATTCCATGTAATATATCAAAAAGTTTCAAAACAAATTTGTCAATGCAAAAGCAATCAATACATATCTATATTGAATTCATTATATCTTTGAATAAAATGTAAATTTATCATCTAGCTTTCAACAAAGTCTACTTTCCTTATAAAGATGCATATAAGACCATTTGCTCTAGTCTATTCCATGTGGTAAATTAAAAAGTTTCCATGTCTCCTCATAAAGGAATTTTGTGGCCAAGGTTTTGTCTCTTTTATTTTCCTAATCATATTGAGAAAGAGATGATCTTCTGGTTGGGGTAAGGTATATAATTTGCCACATATGACAAGCCAAATTGAGTAGGTAAGAAAAACAGATAACCTTATAATAGGAACGAATCCACTCTTTGAGATCCATGATTTGATAATAGTCAATAACTGAATTATTATATATGAGGCTTTTAGCATTTCCAAGCCCAAAGCATGACTTAATAAAATGCTCAAACATTTCATCATATCTTGGGCAATTCGAGCATGTTGGTTCCACTTTGGTGATCAGCCTTCTATACCTGAGAAACCAGTTTGTTGGCATAGCATTTAATTTGATCTTGACAATAAAGTCTAGGTATTTTGGCTCGAGGGCCCAGAACTTAAACAAAATAATTATTTTTTGTTTGACAAGTAGAGTTGTGATTTAATAGGGAATAAGTCCGGGCTTATGATGCAATATGCATCCCACATTTTAATTTTCCCTTGGAAAGATGGTTCTGTATTATGATTTTGTCATATTAGAGTGCTTATTAATTGGTCAAGCCAACATATTTTCCGAGGTGGAGGCCGATCAGTTGGCTGAATTATTTCTGTAATCTGACCATGGCTATCTTTTTGGATCAGGTTATATATCAGGTGTGAGATTTTTGGTATAAAATGGCTGGAATGGAGTGAAGCGACATACCGTTTAACTTCTTTGGTTTTTGCATTATGGTCCTTCCAGAAGAGCCTTGAGTATAGTTTATTGATTTGTTTAATAAATGTTTTGGTTACAGTCATTACTGGAAGGAAATATGAAATCTTACTAAAGATTTTCATGTTCAGTAGGGCCACCTTCCCCTGAAGGGAAAGGTAGACCCCAGCGAGTGTCTGAGTAATCTTATCTGCAGAATTCAGGATTTTGACTTGAAGTTCATTGGTGATTGCAGCCTGAGATTTACAGATTGAAAAGCCCAGAAACTTCTGAGATTCTGCTTTAAATCTTGAGTTAACTTTCTAGAATATATAACCCAGATAGATGATTTAACTGGACTTATTTTTAATTCTGTTAGACTAGTGAATTTATCCAACATGGTATAGAAACTGTTGAGATGCTTCTCTGAAGGTTCCAAAAAATGCTAACAATACAGAAGTTAATTAAACCCTAATGAAATCAAGTTTACCTCCCTTCCCATACATACATTTGATATAATTTTTAAAGGGTAAAGGAAAAGCAATGGCAAATTATTGTTGGCAATGATCAATTCCTTTCAGCTTTATGTAGATTAATAAATGTTAAATTTTCTTTAACTAAATATTTAATTGCTTAAATTGCTTTTATATATCATATCTTATAAACCAAAATACAAAAGAAATACAATTTGAAAACAGCACAAACAGAAATATATATATATGTTTCAAAGCATACTTTATTGATTAAAAAAATAATGATTACATCGGTGAGATTGGGCTTACATAGTAAGCATAAGTCTGTTCCTGTGTTTTAAACAGCTCTGCTGGGCATAAGATTGTTTACAAATATATAGGAGAGAAAAAGCTTTCTCTTGAGTTCTTTATGTTGTGTTTTTGCTACTCTTAAGGCATCGAAAGTTGCCTGAATTCAGCTTGTCTAATTTTTTTTTATATATACATTATGTTGATGGACCCCGTCATGTGGGTCCTGCCAATTTTGGTGTATTGTGTTCTTTTTTTTTTTTTTTTAGCTGTATTATTCTGTATCTCTTTTCCTGTTTTTCAACTATAGTGCTGATTTTAGTTTTAACAGTGACCAAGTTGCAGCAAAAATATCTGGTAGAGTTAGCATGTTATCCCTTTCTTTTATTTTTTCTAACTTGTGGTGGAATGTGTTGAGGTTTTGTTTTGCATTGCAGTCGAAATTGAATTTACATCTGTGTACCAATATGCATACAAGTTAAATGTCACTGCTCTTATTGTTGAGATTGCATTTTTTTTGTATACCTGGAAAATTTTTGTCAATGTTGTGTCTTTCTGACAATAGTTATTTATCATTATTTGTCTTACCTTTTCCAATCCCAGACAATCGTTTAGAAAATGATGTTGTTTCTTCTTCTCTTTAGCGCAACCTGCACAATGTGTCTATTTTCGTAAAGAACCTTTTAAAATGGATGAAATGTGATGTATATATATATGAATTAAATTTGATTTTTAACTTAAATATAATCCCTCCCTCCCCCTTCCACCCGAAAGCAAAAATATATAATAAAATCTTTAAAATATTATAACAGAAACTTAAATGGGTTTTTTTTCATTCAGCATTTTTTATTTTCTGTATTTATGTTATACAATATTCGTTTTATTCTCACTGATTAATTTCAATAATTATTAATCCTACAATTATCCATAAAATCATGACTTCATAAATAAATTGCAGCTTTTCATCAATTAGTATCAGTTTAATATTCATTACCTAATTTGAAAAATAGCATGAGTTTGATTAATTTCTTAATTTCAGACACACCAATTTAAAAAAAAAAAAGATTCCTGGTGTTTTCAAGCTTACAATAACAGATTAGAATAATTGAAGAATAAATATGTGTATTTTTCTTGTAACTTTGACAACTTATTTGATGAATATATAAAAATTGAACCAATTGCAAATACTTTTTTTTTTTTAATTTTTGTTTTGCTTTGTTATGAACCATTTTTATTTCAATATATTTATTCTTTATGTTTTTATCCTGTTTCAAATATAGAGAATATAGTGAAATGAAAATAGTTCATAAAAAAATAAAACAAGATTTTAAAAAAGTAAGTGGGTGGGTGCAATTGATTTATTTTTTAAATATTGAAATTAATGGGTCATATTCGGAAAGAAAATAGTTGAATAATTTTTAATAGTGGAATCACTAATGAAGTATTAATAGAATAACAGAATCTTTTTCTATTGTTAGATTTTTTTTTTTTTTCTATTCCTGCCCTCTCTACAAATGTATTAGAAGCTTATTCACATACAATTTTACACATTTGCTTCATTTAGGTTTATGATTTTCAGCTTCAAACAAAGCAAAAGTTAAAAATCACAAAACATAATTTGCTTTAATTCATTAAGAAAACAATCTAGCAAATATAATTAATCATATAAAAACAAAATAATATTTACTGTAATTTAACTTCAACAAAAACGTGATCAAATTAAGATAGATAATTTTAAAAAAATAATTTGACCATTTTTTAAAAAGTTGGAAACCTTTTACAGAAATTTGATAGCCAACAAATATTTTGACAACCTGAAATATACTATTTTTTTTAATTACCCATTTTTTTATAACACAGCTTTTACCAAAGCAACATTTTAAATAATTCACATCTATACTGCATTTGATTTGAATCATCAAAATTTTTATCTTAAATTCAATATGATCAAAAGAAAAAACGCTATACACAAGCATTATGCATAATATAATAAAGTTAATGTTATACAAATATTCTAAGCATTATATTTTGCAAGTAGGTGGGAATATCTTTAAAAAATAATAAAAATTGTAAAAAAGAACTCGTCAAAACCATAGCTTTCTTGTGGTTTCATTAAATATTCCCACATATCTAAATCCATTCATGGAACAAATAAGACTGAATAAATTATTAAGATAAGCTTTATATATTTGATAAGTTATAAAATTATTTATGTACTCATTAAACTCATTAAAATCACACATATCTGTATATGGAAAACATTCAATATTTTCAAAAATGATTTGGTGGTATAAAATTACTAAGCAGATTTTTTACTTAGCAATTGTTTCAGACTCTCAATAAACCTATCATTGGTAATAATTATCATTTCAGATGATTAAAAATTACTTTATTTATGTTTTTAAAATCCATGATACTAATACAGGTTTTTCTCACATATTTTAATTAATCAAGCAATACAATACATATCTTTTAGACAAAGTTAGAAGCTTTAGTACATAAACCATATAACCAGCCAAAGACTTTATTATACATTCCATCTCCCTAAAAGTATGACACAATAAATTCATTTATCTCATATTGTTTATTACCAAATCATTCTGAAAGCACTAATTTATTTCTTTTTTTATATACATCTGCATATTTTCTTTAGTAATATGCTGCATGAAATATCAGCTTTAAGATCATTCTCTTTCCATATTACCAGAGATCAAATAACTTTATAATTCTTTAGTTAATTAACTCAAGATGCCTCTTTTTTTTTTTTTCATTCACTCAGTATGATTAGCAGAATTTCTAAAGGAATCTTTTCTATTAAAAATAAACAATGTACATTTAGAAGATTTTCATTTTAGCTACTTGAAGGTGATGGATGATCATTCTTTTTTTAAATTTCTGTCTTATTTATCTTGTCTTAAAAGTAACTAGGCCTGTCAAAAAGGTTCAGTTATTTTCAAAGAATATTTAATTGATTTTTTTCCCTCTCTCTCTCTCTCTGTCTGTCTCTAGAGATGGATAGCAAATAAAATAAATATAACAAAAAACTTTCCAAATATATATATTGTAAGCTATTAACATAAAGAAAGAACTATAATATCCATAATGTATATATAGTATTAAGATTTTTTTTTTAAATAAAAAATGTGTATGCAATAGAAATAAATAATTTACAAATTCTATGTGTAAAATGTATTTTACTTTATGGCTCGACTTATATTTATTTCCACAATTAAATGTGCAACACCATATACAGCAACCATGATGATGATGATGATGATGATGATGGGATAGCTTTATTATTCAGGAGTTCACAACAAGTTTGACAACCAGAAGTGACAGAAGTGGGCATAATACATATATATATTATACGAAATTCCATGTTATTGAATCATAAATATGTTCATTATTTATATATAGCATGCCAATATTTGGATATATTATATATCAACATGGATGATGATGATCAAACCATTGGTCAGCTACAATTCTTGATGACCTTACATCACAACAATATTCAGTAGAGAAAACAACAAACTCGCATATCCAAAAGCATTTTTATAGGATAATTATCCCTGAGGGTCATTTTCATCACTGAAAAAAATGTCTTATGAGCCACTCCTACAACACCATCATAAGAATGGTATAATAACCTCAACTGCTTATCTAACCATTAATTTTCTCAGAGTGTATAACAAACTATTTCTAACTAGGTTTGGAATGAGAGCAAGAGAACAGACAAATAAGTTTAAAAATAATATGAATAAAAAGAAAATTCATTTATAATAACTATAGTACTTACAATCATTATAATCTATTCCTATACAAATATAAATGAATATAAGTAAATATTAGTATTCATATTGGAAAAGTCATTTAATTTAACTGAATTTAACCCACGAGCTCTGATATTATTAGATGAATTATTGGACCCCATCTTCACAAAATTATTACTGATTACTTAACAAACAAGTGATGAACTTCACCAAAAGTGCACTCAGCATAAAATTATAAAGAAGAAAGAAGCCACTTCATTATGCATATGAACTAACACATGCAAATTTCAAAAAGCACATTAATAAATATTAAACTTTGAAATATATGTGTAATAATAACTTAAATATTAGGCAGTGGAAAAAAAAATTAAACTATATTATGATCACTTTTTAAAGGTCTTTTCTCTAGATAAAATGAATCTTAGCCAATGTTTTCACAATGCTGATTTTTACTACTACTCAACTAGATTCCAACTTTTGGGATACTTGATATATATGACAGTTACTATCATGCAAATTTTCAGTGCTTCATCTGCTTTATTTTCTTTAGTTATTCTTCATTACTAGCAGATATAATGACAGTATGTATGGACTGTATATTGATCATGGATAAGTCTACAAAGATCAGGTGTTATTTTATTAGCTATTAGTATAGACAGGAACAAACAATTACAAAAGGCTACACAGTTTCAGATTTTTTATAACCACTTCAAGATAACAAAAGGTTTCACCCCATAACGGTAAGACTTTCAACCATAATATGATTTTCCATATTAGCTTACAAGTTCATGATGTAACATCTTCTTGAACAACTAAGAGATGCCATTCTGATCAACTAAATTCTCTTGACTGTTGTTAAAAAAGTCTCTTAAATGATTGAAATGAGTCACACGTTGATTCTTCTCATTTATTTTTTTCTTTGCAAGCTGTCTCCTTTTAAACTATTTTCCTGAGTCCCTATCTTCATCTATATTGTTGATCTCTTTATGTGTCATCCAATTTATAAACTGTTTCCATAATAAACCTCAATAATGGAAGCACCTTTACTATTGCCCTCAAATTAATTACTTTCTTTTTTCTTTTTTTAATACTAAAATAACATTTCTTCTCCTTTATAAAAAAAAAAATACAAAAATACTTTTTCTCTTTATCTTTGCTAATTACATTCGTTTTTTATTAACATTTTCCAAATTTAATTATAAGAAATAAATTCTTTCTAAATCACCATAATCAAATAAATTATCTATTTTTGATCAGTAAAGTAAATAAATTAGATTAATTTTTTTATTTTTTATGTATATATAACTACTCAAAAAATAGTAAAAAAATTACAAAGTTACAATAAATAATTTCTGACTTCATATTTTTGTTTACACTTCTAACCCTTTTAAGAGCTTGTAATTTTCCATGGAAGGTATGAATTCTCCATCCAATTTTCTTTAAGACAATATTATTTATATATTTTTGTTATTAACCTATGGTAAATTTTCATGAACTCTTTTAAATGCATTGGGATCATCATTAATATACTAGATCAATGCACTGACCCCACGTAACTTTTATAACATTAAAATTAAGTTCACCACTTCTTTTTTTCTTTCCTCTCTTCTTTCATATACCAATTTTATAGTATGGCAGGACTGTTACGATATATATACACTAATAAAAAAAAAACAATTTTCTATAAAGCTACTTTAATATTTCAACCAGCAGAGTGGTTTTCATCAGAAAGCACAGAAAAATAGCTATTTCCAGAATTTAAACACTAAACAATTACAAATATTTACATATCAGATAACAAAATTAATTAATATAGGCTAAAATTATTTATACAATTCTTATCAATCAACCAACTGATAAATATCTCATACTTTTTTAACACAAACAAGAAAACAATAATTACATTCTTATAAAATACTTACAAAACTTACAAAACCCTATTACAAAAATAAAAATAAAATAAAAAATTTTAAAAATCTTTACAAACAAATTAATTATTCTAATACATATTGTACATTAAAAATGACTCTACAAGAATTACATACAACAAAACTTTGTACAAAAAATTCTTCCAAAAAAAAACTTTTTTAAAAAAATAAAAATAAAACCATAAAAATATACAATTATGTATATAAACATCAAAAAAAACACTATATATCATTTACTATATGTATTTCATTATATATATATTTCTTACTAATCCACCTATAAAATAAAAAACAAGTAATAAAGCAATAAAACATTAAAAATCAGTTATCTAGGAAACAAAAAAATATTCTAAAATATAAAACAATGATAATGAAGCAATATTGTCTCATAAATAGCAATATTCCCTGTTTAAGGAGCCAAAAATGTAATGGACAGTTAATAAAATAATGGATGAAAGGCTGCCTGACCTACAAATCCCCACATGCTTGAGAAAGTCAGAACATGTAATGGAACAATAAAATGCTAGTCATCAACAATAAGAAATAATATGGAAAGTGAAAACTGACCAACAACAATGTAGATAAAATAAAAATAACTGATTGCTGAATAGCTTGCAGATTTGTGTAATCGTAATTATAACACAAAATATTATAGTTGAACCAAGTTAATTGATCTGCAAGTGATTCATGAATTCGGGTAACCAGAAAAGTGATAGATAAAATCCAACTATGCATTATTTGGGCAATCTAAAATATATTGAATAAATGTTATATTTAGGCCATTAAAAATGACTAATAAATAAACAACTAAATAAATTAATCCATAAATTAGCTCTATGATACTCTGGATTTACATCTACAATGGACTCATGAATTTGTAAAGTGCCAGTGGGTCCATAAAAATATTTTTTCTTAGCAAAGAAAGTAAAATTCAACAAATAATATTTTATTTGCTAATAAGATATCGTATGGGATATACACTTTAATTGTAAATAAATTGTGTAATAAAATACTTTTATAATGAATTATGCAATAGGCAAATCAAAGTACTCAGGTTAAAGAGAAAGGTTTTCACCATTTTTAACATATACGCCTTACCGATTTTAAAATAGCTCAACAATGCTGTGTTGAGTAAGGTGCATATGTTAAAAACATGAAATTCTCTTTAATTTCATAGAATTTATGAACTTAATAAATTTGAACAACAACAATAATAATATTTATTGAAGTAAGCATTAATTCATTGAGATAGTTAAGACCAATAACATAGTTCTAATTTTATCAATTGCAATCTAATATATATCTTTATAATTTATCCCTGCCAGATTGCAATTAGTAGAAACAATCTATGATTAAGATTATTAATGTATATAGTCATAAAGGATTAATTACAAATGCTTTCTCCCACAATCAAAGAAAATAAATATAATAAAAAAGTTAATATTATGTTTTAAATATATTGTTTTATATCTTTTGAATCAAGTAAGGCTTTTAATAATAATTATTAAATAATTTGCATAATTATATAGAATATTATTTATGCTTAAATTTTGATTTGTTTTCAAAAAATTAATATGTTAACAATTGATTTAAGTCTTAATTACTTGAGTCTATTATTTAAGTCTATATTGAATAAGATAAAAATTCCTTATAATTAAAAGATGTGGTATGTTGAACTATTTCATCATTTATGAGTGAATGTTGAATGTATATAAAATTTTAAACTTTATTTAAACTTTCCAAATACGAACAACTTGTTAGTAATAACACACAAAAAGACAATATAGGTTATTACATAACTACTCATGTAATTACTAATCTGTATTGTCTATTTGTATGTTATTACTAACAAGTTGTTTGTATTTGGAAAGTTTAAATAAAGTTTAAAATTTTCTATACATTCGACATTCACTCATAAATGATGGAAATAGTTCAATATATCACATCTTATAATATACTATCATTACAAACCTTCAGACAAATCCCTTATAATTAAGATTATTAATATAAAAAAAACTGATGAATAATTTATCATTAAGCTACTATTATACTTTTAACCATTATTAATAATGAAATTTTAGTTCTTGTATATAATTTAAAAGAAGTTTTCTCTTACCGTCTGTTACCAAGTTTAGCTTATATATAATTTCAGCTTAGATTCCATTATCCAATGACGTTTTTTTGGCACATCAATGATAACAACACATAAATGTAGGGCTCGATGAATATTTTTATCCTTAAATGAGATTCAACCATTCCTTTTGTCAATATTAAATCCAAGGTAAATTTTGATAATTTCAAAGCTTCATGGTGGTGAAGCACAGTATTGTTGCTGTAATAATTCTGTTTTAGTCTAAAAGATATCAAACAATAGGAAGACTTCCTTCTAAACAATTTTTCTACTCACAGTACACATTTCCTTGTAATAAATCCAGAATCTATTTGCAAAAATAAGGTAAGATAAAACACAAAATTTTAAGCAAAAGAAAGAATGTGTGTTCTCCTTGCTGAATTTGTTTCTGAAGCTATGGTAACATAAAATGCAGTCCTTTTCTTTTCCTTTTTTTTAAACCCTAGCTCATGAATATGTGATTTTCTTTTTTTCTTAGCCTAATAAGACATTGTTAACATTCGGCATAATTTAATAAAATTTATTTCATTTTTAAATTTAATAGATAAAGTGTCCATTCATTTTCCATTCATCCAAAATTAATAAATATTTATTAAATATAAGATCTTCAATTGTTTTCTTTATTTAGTTATTTATACACTACAAAGGAAGCTATAGATGACATCATGTATACATCACAATGTATACATATATAAAATTATACATGTGAGGTGATTTAATATTTGGATATATATATAGTTAATGATATGACGGACAAAGAATAAATATTACAACATCAATATACTTAGCCACACACTAAACTTTGTGTAACAGTATAAGCTGAAAGACTAATAATAAAAATGTAATAAATAATAATACTTGTGTCAGTCAAATTCTATGCATAGTTTGCTATGATAAGTCTCCTTGACTAAATAATACTAAGTATTTCAAATTTGACTTTTTCTATCTTTTTGGAATATTGAATAAAATTAACTTTGCTTTACTTCCAGAATATTAGAGATCGATACTAAATCATGTTACAATTTAAACTTTTAGACTAACTCAACTTAGTTTTTGAACATAGATTAAGAATTTAGAAATCACACACTCTTACATGTATGTTATATGTGTGTAGAAAAAGAATATGAGAGAAAAAATGAATCTGAATAATGAAAAATAATTTTAATAATAGTATTCTTTGATAGTTAATTAATATAAATGCTATTATCGCAAAATATGAAACCAATCTAGTCAATTTGAGCTCTCAAATTATTTTACCCTTCTTTGCAGTAATGTCTATTATCAATTCACTTAAATACATCACAACACTATTAAAAGAAATATATATAGCAAAGATTGAGAAAGATGTGATATAGATTGAATAATAGAAAGAAAAATATATCAAATATTAACATTTTGCCCATGAACTATTAATTATTTTGGATATTATTATATAATAAAATAAAAGCTTTTAAGTTTTGAAGTGTGAATAAATGATATATGAGATATCTTTATTTTTATACATATCTGTTATCCTTTAAATGATTTGCATGCAGTTAAATGAAAATGTTCGTTTCTATCTTGCAATAATCTTAATATTTTCTCTGGATTTTTCAGACATTATTATTCTTAATTAATTCTTGGAGATTCTTTTCTTTCATATTTTAAAATTCATTGCATGCTATTTTATTCTTGTTTCCATAACATTTATTCTTCAATATAAATAAATTTGATTTGTTAACTTTTCATAAGAATCCAAAAGGTGTTATTTCTTCTTCAATAATGATGTTCTCTTATAGAAAGGCAAATCAGATTGGCTTCTTTATGCTGTATTTGATGTTACATAATGGCCATTTCTTTATAGGAAAATATGGTGGTGTAGTCACTCCTATAAATTAAAATGACACAAGTATTGAGTCCCATGCTTTAACAATGCAAACAAGTTATAATAGTTTTACAATTTCTCTTGCATTTGATTGTGCAATATTTTCTGATAATTTTTTTTACAAATAACACACATGATTGATTGTCATGTTATGGCTAATACTTGTAATTACAGAATGACACCTAGCAGCGACAACTGAGATTAGCTAGCGCTTGATATTGCTCTTATGCCAGAGAACACTGGTAGTTAATAAAAGTTATTATTTATACAAACTGTGTGTATTTATTAATTTAGATATCATGACCAAGAATATAACATGGTGTCAGGAGTGTATTAATGAAATAATAGTTAAAAAAAATAATTTCTAAAGTCTATAAAACAGTGAGTATTAAATATTGATAAAAATAGTTTTTATAGCAATTTTTTTTTTCATATCATATTGGCCGAAATACAAAATGGCGATCATTTTTACAAAATCGAACCGCTATTCATGGAAAGAAATATGTCAGTCAAATGAACTGAATGGAAAGAATTATTCCTAAATTCCCTAGAGGCAACAGAAAATAATATGAAATCAGATAAAATAAAATTAGGAATATTATATCATCTCATTGGAAAAGGTAGAAATGTACCAACAACATTAGACCACATGAATTCAGAAGATAAAACAAAATTGCTACCTGTCTTAAACCAAATGGATAAATATTTCAACACAATGAAAACAACATTATATGACAGAATAAAAGCATATACAATGGAGCCGCACAAGGGAGAATCGAGTGATCACTTTCATGCTCGCTTAAAATTAGTAGTTGAAAAAGCTGACTTTGGGATCAAAAACAAAATATCCTCAGAGATAGAATTATAATGGTACAAAAAGAAGAAGAACAGAAAGACAGATTATTTGAAAAAGGAAATATTACACTAGAAAAAGTGCTGGAAATAATACATGGACACGAAACTAGAAGACTCAAAAGTGAACTACTGGGAAAGTCTGAACTATGTATTAACGTAATAGCAAAAAATACAACAACAAACATACGAAATTGTCAAAAGTGCAACCGTAATCATCCAAAACATGAGTGATCCCGCATTTGGAAAAAAATTCTATAACTGTGGAAAGTTAAACCACTTTGCTAATAATTGCCATACGAGAAGTTATGACCATAAAATTTTAAAAACACAAAAACGCTCAAAAACAAAGTATCATAAAAATAGGAATAAAAATGAACATTACATGCATGAAGTACATGATACTATAACATCGGATTCATCATATACCAGTCATGTTGAAAATACAATTACATACATCAGACATGTAGACTTAACTCATTCGTTTAATTGCTAGTATGAACAGATTTTATTAGACAACAATAAAGTAAAAATAAAAATAGACACAGGAGCTGATGTAAACATCATGACAAAAAAAGTGCTTAATACTATTCATCCACAACCAATAATATACAAAACAAAGAAGAAATTACGCACTTTTAGAGGATCGTTTCTCATCCCAATACGAAAAGCAAAACTTCAATACAAAATAAACAAAGATTTGCATAATTTACTTTTTAAAATAATAAGATGAACCAACACTTCTTAGTGTTTTTGTCTTGCATTGGTGGTCGAGACGTCAGCGCCACTGCCTTGCACTTGCAGGCAGTTGCCCAGGTTGTGGGTTCGCGTCCCGGACGATGCTATGACACTTAAAAAAAAAAGACTTCTTAGTGGCAATGATTGTGAGTTCCTAGATTTAATTAAACGCAACAAAATTACAGTACAAAAGTAATGATGAAAAATAACAAAAGTAAAAATGATCAAAATATTTCCAGCAACAACAAAGATCAAATAACAAAGAGTGAAAATGATAATAAAAGCATTAAAACAGAGAAAATTAATAAATTGGAAGAAGGTATTGATTCTCTTGCTGATGAAAATGAAGAGTTGCATGAGCATCTTGGATTGGAGCCCAAAACATCTTTGGATCTTTATGATTTTTTAAAAAAAAATGAAAAGTTGAAAACCATCAACAATAATATCTTATAAATCAAGTGTTACAAAAAGAAGTTGAACGATTTGAAGAAGAAAAGATAGAATTAAAAAAGCAGTTAAAAAGCTATTAGAAAGGTCAAAGCAGTCCCAAGAATGTAACTTTAAGTGAACCAAAACATTCTACCTCTTTGCCATCACATTCTGAAATTCATTTTAATAAAAAATCCTACAGACAGATTATTGTTGAAGTTGAAGAATTAAAATTAGATGCCTTAAAAAGCAATCAAAAAAAATTATCCATTAAAATTAAAGTTTTAGAGCATGAAAATTCCCAACTTCAGCTGGGTATTAAGGAAATATTGCAAACGATCAAAGAACAGAAAATAGAAGATTTTCAGAATGGAGATTATTATATTTACAGACCTACTCTAAAAAAAATACTCTCTATTCTTCGCCAAACCAAGACTCATGTATGGAACACAGCTGAAAGATTCATAACTCCACAGACACAAGAACTGGATGAGGAGACACAGTTGCCTGTAACTGAGACAGAGACATCACCACCATCAACATCAAGTGACAATGGCACTGTGACAAGGAGAATACCAGTCAAACATTCCAAGATGAGAGAAAAATCGAACAGATGAAGAAGGCCTCCAGTATATTTAAAAGACTATGTGTATAAATAAATATTAAAAAAAGGAGAGTTGTCATGTTATGACTAATACTTGTAATTATAGACTGACACCTAGCGACAACAACTGAGATTAGTAAGCTCGTGACATTGCTCTTATGTTAGAGAACACTGGTAGTCATGACCAAAAACATAACATGATTTTTAGAAAACACACACATGACTGATATAGATCTTTCAGCTATAATATAAATATGCACAATAATTTCACTCCAAAAACTACGTTACAGTAAACTCCAACACAAAACAACTAAAATCTATTAACAATTCCAGCAGATTAAGGTGGTAGTCTATTGTGCCCAAATTGTATCTTTAAACTAAATATGTAAAATATTGCCTTGTTTTTGTTTTTTTCAAATAACTTATTATATCTATTTCGGTACTTATAACGTAATCGGGCTTGGCCACTTGATGACGTTGGCTCGCCAAAACACCTAACAAATGCCGTTTACAAGGCCTGACTTACGGCTATAGAAAACATCTATGTTTGTCTTAGCCATTAGAAGGCCATTTATGATGCATAACGCAGAAATAATAGGCCTATTTCTGCTTCATGACAGTTATTGTGAATCTACACACTTATCTTTTGTTTACAGTTTGATATATATGTGTGTTTAGTTGGATTAGTCAAATTTTTACAATATACGTTACACAATATTTGTATTTATAATTTATTTAATAAACATGAATTTATAGTAATTTTCTAAATGGCCACACTTTTGTTTAGAGAATGTGTAAGGTGTAAAAGCTTGCCGAGCGTAGGTAAAAAAAAATTCGGCCGATATCGCGTGCGAAATCTCATTTTCACGTGAAATACCATGTAGTTGATAAAATGGATGGCGATCAACTTTTTCAATTGCCGACAACAGACGCCGAGTATTTCTGCTGTCCAATAAAAATATACACAATTTTTTGTAAATTTCATAGAAAGCACATATTATAAACATGTTTAATAAATAAATAAGACATTTATATGTGTTTGTTGTTGTTTAAAAAAGTTTGAGTTTCTTTCTTTTGTCCGACTACGGTTACGATTTTGATATCTTTTATTTTAGCATTACAAACAACAGAACACTAACCCTAAAACTAACCCTAAACCTAACCCTAAACTAACCCTAAAACTAACCCTAAACTAACCCTAACCCTACACAGTTGTTTTGTTATGTATAAAGCAATAATTAAGCGAAAGACATCGCTAAATAGACATCGCAGAGAAGCAGCTTTGTCCAAAAACAGCGATTTAAAATTTAAAAAAAAGGTTGTCGATTACCAATAATTAAGCGAAAGACATCGCTAAATAGACATCGCAGAGAAGCAGCTTTGTCCAAAAACAGCGATTTAAAATTTAAAAAAAAGGTTGTCGATTACCAATAATTAAGCGAAAGACATCGCTAAATAGACATCGCAGAGTAGCAGCTTTGTTCAAAAACAGCGATTTAAAAATTAAAAAAAAGGTCATTTACCAATAATTAAGCGAAAGACATCGCTAAATAGACATCACAGAGTAGCAACTTTGTCCAAAAACAGCGATTTAAAAATAAAAAAAAAGGTTGTTGTTTACTAAATACAAAATTAAAATTAAACAACTTTTTTAATAAAAAGGCATGAAAAAAAAGTTATAACAATCAATAAATTAATAACCAAAAAAAAAAAACAGCGATTCGATTTAAAAATATAACGCAGCCCTGAACATTGTATTGTATTGTTTTTGTCTGCCAATAATGCCATCAAGTGGCCAAGCCCGATTACGTTATAATTACCTCTATTTCTTCTGTTTTGCCTTTTTGATAAACAATTAAATTACTCTAAGTACCAATTTATCAATTACTTGGTTATTAAAATATATTTTATTATTAAGATACGTGCTTGTTGTGAAACTGTTCATTTTTTAATTGGATTTTTTGAAAAATAAAAACACATCTTTATCCCCCTTAGCGATGGCAATTGGTTCTCCAAAACTCATCGTTAAGCAAGAATATCTTATACAGAATACGTATTTATAATGGGGGTCTATGGGGAAAAATTGGTTGGTTCCTAAAGCAAAAAAATTCCACTAACTTAGGAATAAGGTACATATTAAAAAAATTATGCATTAACACTTATTTTAAATGCAATCTGTTTTTCTTTTTAAATTTTTTTTCTAATTCAACATTCGCATTTTAAAACGTTTTTCTTTTGATTTAAAACCACTTGGGTATAAACAACATTTTTAACAGAGTTACAAAATCAATAACTATTTTTACATTTACCAGGTGTTCTAAAAATAATATACAGTAATTAAGGAACACACACGCAGTTTAATATTTGTATTTAGTATTTTCCTGAAAGTTTGTGATGATGATATTTTAGTTGTACTGTACTATATTTATATATTGGACTATTTCATCATCTAATATATGTGTTGAATGTCTTTAGAAAAATTAAACTTTATTTAAATAATCCAAGTACTTATACATTATATTTAAATAAAGTCTAATTTTTCTAAAGACATTCAACAATTATATATACAGTATATAGTATTATAGATTCATTAATTATATATATTTTAAGTTTATACATTCTAAATTTAAAAAAAAAAAAATTCCCGATCAATAATCGATTGTAAATCAAAGTAGTGGGTACAAATTGATAATGATCGCTATTGTGAAATATCGCTAGGTAGCCAATCACTAAGTGAGGTTTAGGTGTACATTCTTTTTTACATAGATTTAAATATTTAGGACAAACTATATGTTTAAATATTCCAGTAAATTTCTTTAAGAAAAATCACTATTGTTTTATTTCTTTATCTTTTATAACTGTAATATTGAATATTAATTGTACACAGATTATTTGAATTACAATATATAACATTTCATAAACAATATCTTTAGATTGCCGAAATCACTATGTTTAATCTAATAAATATAATATTAAAAGAATAATTTTGCATTTATATAAAGCAATGGTGATGAAATTTATATATGAAACAATAAATTTATTTGATCATAGCACATACACACACACATATATATATATATATATCAAAAATACAGCTTTAATTGGCAAATATCATTATATTTATTTCATCAGAACTCTAATTTTAGTCCAATTTCTCTAATTTATATCCTTCATTCCTGCAAGGGTTCTATCTCATCAATCTATCTCACACATGATCTCTTTTTAGGTCTTTTAAAACCTCTCAAGCTGTCCATTTATTACAATCTCTTGTAGCATATATCTGATTCACTTCCACTTCAGCCATTGTTTCAATGATATCATGATTCATGTATTAAATTGATACACTTAATTAAAATATAATTTTATAGTGTATTCACATTTACTATATATATATTATATGCAGGCAATCCTCATTGTAATTGATAAATAAGAATTTATATAATTGTTGAAGGTCTTTTATAATAAAGACATACAGATTAACTCCCCCCCCCCATCAATAACAATAATAATAAAATAATAACCTGCAACTGAAAATGAGTATAGCTAATCCGACTCCAAGAAGAAAAAAAAGAAAAAGAAAAAAAAACTACACCAAAAATTTTAGTGACTATACAAAACAATCTCAGAATCACAAATACATCCACATATACAATATGCTGTTCCAATTTTCTGTTTACTTGTTAATTTATGAGTCTGTCTTCTAATTTCCTTACAGAAAATTTTTTCTTTCTAAAATACTTCACCACCATGTCTAATTGTAGCTCTCTAATCTATTCTATTCTCTTCCGTATCTTCCCAATGGAATCAATTAATATAGCCATTCTTTAGAATATCTTTAAGATAATCCTTATAATGTAGATGAGGTCTATCGCTTCTACAAAACCCATGTTCAAGTTCACCATAAAACACCCTTTCAGAAAATTATTTTTCATTCCAATGAAAGTGTTATTTTACAATAGTGAATTCAAGAGAATCACATCCTACAGGCTAAAGAATATTGAAGCAATGGATCTGAAGTCCAATCCATGCTTCACATCTTCCTATAAACTTAATTAGTATTGTAGACCTGAATTAAGTTTATAGTTCAATATCAGCAGGGTTTTGCATTAGAGTTAAAAATAATTATGCTTATTAAATGTGTATTACATTTAAATATTTTGTTTTAAATAAATTTCATTCTATTAATAAAAATTGCTTAACCTATTAGTCAAACATATATATACATCTAGCGTATATATATGAGTTAATGCAAAATTCTGCTGAAATAAAATGCTTATTCTACTATAAAAAAATAATAATATATTGTTGTTAAAATTTTGTTAAAATATTTAGTATGATTTGATTTTGAGATAAGCCCACCAACATTTCTAAAAGAATGTATATTTTAATTAGTTAAGCCCATTCAAGTCAAATTAAAGATGGCCTTCTCTTTCTTTCTTTTTAGTTAATAGAATTCAAACTTTAAAGAAAGAAATTTAGAGTAAAAAAGTAAAAGTTATTTTTAGAAAATGTTGCTTTGAAACAAAGGAGCATGGGGAGGCTTATCAAGATCTCAGATCATACAAACAATAGAAGGTAGCTGACAGAGAGGGTATAAATAGAAGTGAGAACAAAAGACTAGATTATTCAGATTTGTCTTTTTGAAGGATTCAGATTTTTCTTTTTGAAGGAGTCAGATTATTCAGATTTTTCCTTTGGAAGGATTCAGTATTCAGATTTTCCCTTTGAAGGATTCATTTATTCAGATTTTCCTTTCGAAGGATTCCGTTGATTCAGATTTTGCTTTTGAAGGATTCATTCAGAGTTTTCTTGCTGGTTATTCCAAGTTTCCTTGAGAGTGCATTCATATTTCTTTTTGGAGAACGCTCTCCGATTTGCTTCACATTTAGCTTGTGCCCAAAAAAAGTTATACAGCTGTCGTTTTCAAATAATGGAGAAGTTTGAACATGCTCCAGTTAAAAGCCATAGTATTTTGAAGGAAATGAATATGCTCGGCTAGGCAAATAAATAGCTTTGCCTATCGCCGAGGTTCCTGAATACCGTCCAAAATGCCATAGTATCCACTCAATAGTCATCTGAACTCTGTGCCGTGTCTGGAGAACTTTTCGTGAAACCATACTACATATTTTCATTGTCCGGACAAATCCCTAATCGACGGTCAGATCAAGCCACGAACGCCGGAGGGAACATGACCAAGGAAAAAAAAGGACGGTAATCGTATCTCCTCTATTGAACTATTTCTTATGCTACCTTTTGTTCATATTTTTTTTAATTGCTTCATTGAATTATATGTATTTGTTGATGTAACCATTTTTATTAGACTAGTCTTAATTATATATATTATGTGATCATCTATCTATATTTAACCTTTTCCCTTCGCTATTCTTCCTTACTAACCTGTGTAAATATTTAATATTCCATTGCGGTTAAGTTTAATAGTTAATTTTTGTTCATTTAAAATCTCTTTCCAGTTTTATTTATGTTTGTTAATTAAATATGAGTCAGTTTCTTTTGTGTGCCAACTTGATCTCTATGATAACGCCTCTTTTGTCCGCCATGAGCTTTACGTATATCTGATTTAACTATATACGTTTTAAATAATTTTTAAACACTGTTTGTAGCGCAAAGCAATTAGAAATGCTTTGCGAAAGATTCTTTTTTTTTATCGTACTTTATCGAGAAGATCGAGTTGACAATTTTATTAAAATTGGGAAAAGATTTAGACCGCAAACCTATTCATCCGTTTTTATTGTCTAATTAGTTTGTTTCATTAATTTAGAGGAATAGCGGAGGCTATTAAATCGTTATTCATATTTTAAAGCCATTAATTAAACATATTATTTAACTATCAAAAGCTTGAGTTTCCTAATTTTATTATAATGCTTTATTTTACTTTTCTAATGATCCAGGCACGCAAAACACATATTTCTTAGTACTTTTGCACATTTAACTATTTAGTTCCGTAAGTTTCCTGTCCATGTTTCTTTCCGCTGATGCTAAGCTGTCGCCGGTTGAAAAATAATTTATGCATGGCTCAGATAGTGTTGTTGGTTCGTGGGTTAGTCTCGAGAATAGACGAAGAGGGCATGGGGTCATAGTATTCTTGATTTAATATCTCGCATATGAGTGGCCCTGAGGTACCTTCGCCTAGTATTCAAACTGGGTTAAGCCAACATACATCATCTGACTGTCACAGTAGATTTTTTTTTCTCCGTATTCTGGCGCCCAACGTGGGGCACGAACCCACGACCCTGAGATTAAGAGTCTCATGCTCTTTTGTTTCAAAATAACATTTTCTAAAAATAACTTTTACTTTTTTACTCTAGATTTCTTTCTTTAAAGTTTGAATTCTATTAATTAAAAAGAAAGAAAGAGAAGGCCATCTTTAATTAGACTTGAATGGCTCACTAATCAAAACTATACATTCTTTTAGAAAATGTTTGGTGAAGACCCTTAGAGTAACCGTTGAGGTGAAGACCCCTTACATTGTAGAGTTTAGAATTGCTGAGTAGCCTGAAATAATAGGTCTACGTCTGCAATCATTGCTTCCTTGTCATAGTGGCGACCAGCGTTTACTAGCCTGAAATAATAGGAGTATGCGGTCCGCAATATGATGAATCTTTCTAAGAAAATCATGTACATAATAATAAAAGAAATATTTGTATAGGTATATCTGTTTGTATATTTATATGTAGTCATATATATGCTTATTTAATGATGTACATATTCATATATATGGGTGTATATGGTATACACTTCGTTATAGTTCGGTAAAACCCATTTTTATATAAATGTTTTTTGAAACAGTTTTTGATTTCAATGCGTGATTCTGTAAAATTGCGTGATAATTGTTAATCTATTTCGGGTTGTGACCAAAATGGTAGTTGGTTTCGATCCCAGGTTCATAATTCGGAGTGGCGGTTATCATGGGATTTTACTTTTATTTTAACTGTTTTTTGTATTAATATTTTGTTTTGTTAATCGTACTTTAGGCTGGTTAAATTTTTTTTCTGTCTTGACCAAAATGGTAGCGTGGTTTCGAACCCAGGTCAGACATATTACCTTACTTAATATTGTCATTTAAAATACCATTTACTTATTCATGCAGAGATTTTTTTTGAAAGTGATGTGAAAATCAAAATAAATTGTAATCGCATTAAACTTTATAAACCTTATCAATGTGTGCTTGGATCATTATCCATTAATATGTATATTTGATATGGCCATTGTCTTGTCGACTGGCGCCCTTCTCAAATAAATTTGTCGGCAAGTGCAATCTCTCATATCGGATATCAAATAAACCAAACTACAGTAGATGATCAAAATAACAATGTATGCATAGTGAGCCAAAATAATTTTTAAACATGACCTACGTATATTTTGCTGACATATTTTTTTTATATATAGACTTGTATTAATGTAAATGCATTTTTTAGTCATTTCAGGTGTCAGAGAAAGCCAGGTCAAGCTGTAAGTGTGTTATTTTAATTATATTGGGACAAAATAGCAGTGATATTTTAATGAAATATAACAATAAATAAAGTGAGGAGACTAATATGTAGTATAAATATTAAAGACAGACACGGCAGGATTTTATATATATATATTTTCATGTACAAACAGATACATATAGGCATAGGGTTAAGATAGGACCTCGTAAGGTAGGCAAAGTTAAATTTCTGAAAACATATAAATAAAACAGATAGTTGGAACTTAGAATAGTGACTTATTTTAGAAAGAAATAATTTTTTTTGTGTTAATAACTAGTATAAAAATATACTTATCCAGATTGTTTATTAAAAGACAAACACATTTTACAAACAAAGTGAATGTTATATAACAAAATAGCCAATATTAGGCAAAAATGGACCAACCGAAGAAAGTTGCAGATTATGACAGCGATGAGGAGGTAATGCTCAACCTTCCAAATACAACAACATCGACTCATAGTGACCAAGAATACAATTTAGAAGATCTCGTCAAAGAAATGAGAGATGAAAATGAAATGATGATGAAAATGTTGCAAGAATTTAAGAATATGACATCACAAAGACTGAATCGTTTGGAGGAAAACATAAGTCTCCAGCAACAACATACCAGAGCAAAAGTATTGCCAGATGAGGATACTCAGTTAAAATGGCAACAGAAACAAGATGATACACAACTTAAATCATTGATAGATAATGAATTAGGAAAGGATATGCATGCCTTGGACGTGTCAGTCAAGCATCAAATACAGGAGGGAGAAGAAAATGGACAGATGAATGTGGATAAAAAGGAAATGAACATTCATCAACAGATGAATCCAATCCAGGCACAACAAGGCAACCAAATCCTTACGCCAATAATAGTGAATCCTGTAACATCTCCTGTGGCAAAATTCATACATATACAATGTTTTAGAGGGGAACCGGGTGGAAACCCTAGACACCATCTAGACAGTCTCAAAATGTTTATTCAATTTCAGAATATGACTGAACAAGAAAAAGTGGCGATCTCCAGTCATCATTTAAAAGATCCTGCCAGAGACTGGTGGAACACTCTGTCTATACAACCACAAACATTTATGGAATATGAGAATGTAATGATGTCAATGTATTGGAGTGCAGAGTGGCAGGAAGGTTTGATGTATTCCATAATGCATGAAAGATACCCAGCTAACCATCAAGAGACTTATGCTCAGTTTTTTGTTAGGCAGGTAAATCGAATTAAAGCCCTAAGTGCATTCAATTATCCAGAAATGCAGATAGTAAGGATGATTAGGCACAACATGCCACTCTGGATAAGGAAAATATTAATAAGCAGTCAAGTGCAAGATATTGAAGGTACAACTTGTATACTAACGGCTATCGAATATGAATATCTTGATGAAGACAGAAATGAAAAGGAGGTAAAATTTCAAAATAAATCTATTGCCAAACAAAAGAGTACAAACCTGTCAAGAGTAGAAAATAGAGAAGCTGTGCCATCCCATACAGCAATCGTACAACAAAAGGATAACGAAGACATAGGCACAAATTCAAACCCAGTCATTCAAGTAACCATAAACGACAATGAAATACAAGCATTAGTTGACTCTGGCAGTCAAGTATCTATCATATCAAGAAAACTAGCCATGGAATATGAAAGCAACCCAAAATACTTAAAGTTTCTGTGCCCTATCCAGTTAATTCTGGCAAATGGAAGAAAAATGAATAGTGAACGATACCAAATGTGGTTGGAGATGAAAATTAGCGGTAAATGTTTTAATCATGCCTTCTTAGTAATGGAGGGTTTGTTGTATGACTTAGTATTAGGTTCAGATTTCCTTCAGCAGTATCAAGGGATCATACATTACCCAACGAGGAAATGTATGTTAGAAGGCATACAAGTCCCATTTACAATAGTGGCTCAAGAGAATCACCCCATTGGCAGTTGTGTTATACAAGCGATCGATGAGGAAATGATAAAACAAAAAGTGGGCATATCAATGATTAGGAATAACGAGCATAGTCAGCAGTTGCAACAAATTTTACAAAGATATGCAGCGGTATTTTCTGGCGTACCAGGAAAAATTAGAGGGTACACTCACCGAATTAGGCTTAGAGAGGAATCGTACCACCAAACAAAAACATACCCTATCCCGTTCCAATACAAAGAGGAAGTGGATAAACAAATAAAGCAGATGCTGGAATGGGATATTATTGAACGGGCCCCTTCACCCTACAATAACCCATTGATTGTAATCAAGAAGAAAAACGGAAAGGTGCGTTTGTGTTTAGATGCGCGTCGCCTAAATAATGTGACCATTCCGGAACGTGATGTGCCACCACCAATGCATGAAACGTTTGTGCAGCTCGCAGGGAAGACTGTATTCTCGACCATGGATATGACAGCAAGTTATTGGCAAATGCCATTGGACCAACGCGATAGAAAGTCTACGGCATTTCATTACAATGGCCAGACTCACGTGTTCAAGAGGGTTCCATTCGGTTTAATTAATAGTGGAGCAGGCCTCATGAGATGTTTGAAGAATGTTTTATCTCCTCAAATACAGGAACACATGGTGTGTTGCGTGGACGATATCGTGATCGCCTCAAAGGACATCGATGAGCATTTGCGTCATTTGGAAAGCTTCTTTCGTGAATGCATACGTGAAAATATAACCATCAACATGGAAAAGAGTTTTTTTGCAGTGGAAGAAATTGAATTTTTGGGCCATGTTGTAAATAGTCAAGGTGTCAAACCCTATCCTGCAAAAATAGAAGCTATAAAGAATTTTCCAACTCCCACCAACCAGAAGCAGGTTCGAGCATTTCTGGGATTGTGTAATTTTTATCACCGCTTCTATCCTAGATTTGCTTATGACACCACACAGTTAATTGAATTAATAAAGAAGAGTAGTAAAAAATGGGAATGGAAAGAGAGGTATGAGCAAGAAATGTCTAAAGTAAAAGATAAGTTCTTGAAAACAGTAATGTTATACCATCCGGATTTTTCTCGCCCCTTTTACCTTCAAACAGATAGCAGTAGGCAAGGCTTGGGTGCTGTGTTGTTTCAAATTGGTGATAAAAATGAGCATCAAGTGTTATACTTTATTAGTCGGATGTTGAGAGGGGCAGAAAAGCATTATACAACTGAGCAGGAGACATTAGCAATAGTGTGGGCATGCCAGAAACTGAAACAGTTTTTGTTGGGATCAGAAGTGGTAATCATAACTGACAACAAATGTTTGGAATTTCTGAACAAGAGCTTTTTAAACAATGACAGATTGATAAGGTGGAGCCTGATTCTTCAACAGTTTCGGTATAGTGTCATTTATTGCCCTGGATCACAAATGTTTGGAATTTCTGAACAAGAGCTTTTTAAACAATGACAGATTGATAAGATGGAGCCTGATTCTTCAACAGTTTCGGTATAGTGTCATTTATTGCCATGGATCACAGAATATTGTGGCTGATATTTTAAGCCGCCACCCTATGCCCATGGCTGCTCAGAATCCAGATTTAGGAAACCAGGCAATGAAGATAATGACAACCACAGCAGAAAAAACAGTGGAATCTCACCTCCAGAATTTAGCGTATTGGCAGTCCCAGGATGCTCAATATAAGAAAATAATTAACATTATTACATCTAAGATGGCAGCCAGTAGGCACTATAATCAATACAGAATCACAGATGGGATTCTTCAGATTAATACCAAAAGCCCTCACAATCCATGGAAAGTCATAATACCTCACAAATTGAGACACTAAATTATTACCCACATCCATCAGTCGGTGGGACATTATGGTCCTCGGAAAGTAGAAGAAGCAATAAAACGTCAATTTTATTGGCCAGGGATGTACTCACAGATCTTACGTGTGTTGAAAACCTGTGAGATTTGTGCTCGGAGCAAGGCACCAAATCGATCGTATGCAGGAGAGCCACAACCGATCCTCGCATCTAAACCAAATGAGCTGCTAGCTGTAGATCATGATGGCCCATTACCGATGTTTCGACGATTCCAATATCTATTTGTCACGTATGATGTGTTTTCAAAGTACGTGAAAGCATACCCAGTAAGGACAGCAAATGCTAGAGGAGCAATAAAGGCACTTCGGGAAAAACAGTTGCCAGAAGTTGGAAAACCCCAGATAGTGATATCTGATCATGGCACAGCATTTACATCCAGAAAATGGAAGACATGGATGGCTAAACAAGGAATTCATCATAGGCTAACTTCCATTAGAAATCCACAGGCTAACCCTTGTGAAAGAGTCATGCGAGAAATAGGGCGACTCTTTAGGACATATATACCAACCAACCATCGGGACTGGGTAAATAAAACCGAAAAGGTGGTACAATATATTAACAACACAATGAATGAGTCGACAGGATTTACTCTAACTCGCCTGCATTATGGGAAAGAATGTCCTCAGTTATTTAAAACCAAAATGCCGATGGAAGAGGAGAAGATAGATAAACTACAAGATCAAAAGATAGCATATGAACGATTAAAACTGGCTGCGCTGCACCGGAAAAATAAAAAATGAAACCAGCAATATCAATTCAGGCAAGGGGAGCAAGTATGGCGGAGAGACCCTAGGCCAAGTAATACATTGCGGAAAGAATTCAAAAAGTTTTTCCCAATATATCAAGGGCCATACACATTGAAAAAGGAATGCGGAGAAATGCGTTCCTTTTGGAAGATAATAACGGAATAAAAGGAGTATACAATGCCAGAAACTTAAAACCTTGCATACCACCGGACCCCGGAAAATATGCAAATTAAAAATAGATACATACCATGTTAGACTAAATACAACACAGACCCGATTTATGACACAGAAGATTGAATTATGGATAAACCGTGAGATATAATAAAGTAAAGAAAACTCCATAGGTAGTAACAAATTAAATATTACAGCAAATAAAGAGTAGGTTTGAACTCACCTGGCACAAATTCTTACCTCTGACCTGAAGCAACAGCATTTTTTTAAACATTTTTTTTGCTCACTAACTATTGGGAAATGAAGCAATGGATCTGAAGTCCAATCCATGCTTCACATCTTCCTATAAACTTAATTAGTATTGTAGACCTGAATTAAGTTTATAGTTCAATATCAGCAGGGTTTTGCATTAGAGTTAAAAATAATTATGCTTATTAAATGTGTATTACATTTAAATATTTTGTTTTAAATAAATTTCATTCTATTAATAAAAATTGCTTAACCTATTAGTCAAACATATATATACATCTAGCGTATATATATGAGTTAATGCAAAATTCTGCTGAAATAAAATGCTTATTCTACTATAAAAAAATAATAATATATTGTTGTTAAAATTTTGTTAAAATATTTAGTATGATTTGATTTTGAGATAAGCCCACCAACATTTCTAAAAGAATGTATATTTTAATTAGTTAAGCCCATTCAAGTCAAATTAAAGATGGCCTTCTCTTTCTTTCTTTTTAGTTAATAGAATTCAAACTTTAAAGAAAGAAATTTAGAGTAAAAAAGTAAAAGTTATTTTTAGAAAATGTTGCTTTGAAACAAAGGAGCATGGGGAGGCTTATCAAGATCTCAGATCATACAAACAATAGAAGGTAGCTGACAGAGAGGGTATAAATAGAAGTGAGAACAAAAGACTAGATTATTCAGATTTGTCTTTTTGAAGGATTCAGATTTTTCTTTTTGAAGGAGTCAGATTATTCAGATTTTTCCTTTGGAAGGATTCAGTATTCAGATTTTCCCTTTGAAGGATTCATTTATTCAGATTTTCCTTTCGAAGGATTCCGTTGATTCAGATTTTGCTTTTGAAGGATTCATTCAGAGTTTTCTTGCTGGTTATTCCAAGTTTCCTTGAGAGTGCATTCATATTTCTTTTTGGAGAACTCTCTCCGATTTGCTTCACATTTAGCTTGTGCTCCAAAAAAGTTATACAGCTGTCGTTTTCAAATAATGGAGAAGTTTGAACATGCTCCAGTTAAAAGCCATAGTATTTTGAAGGAAATGAATATGCTCGGCTAGGCAAATAAATAGCTTTGCCTATCGCCGAGGTTCCTGAATACCGTCCAAAATGCCATAGTATCCACTCAATAGTCATCTGAATTCTGTGCCATGTCTGGAGAACTTTTCGTGAAACCATACTACATATTTTCATTGTCCGGACAAATCCCTAATCGACGGTCAGATCAAGCCACGAACGCCGGAGGGAACATGACCAAGGAAAAAAAAGGACGGTAATCGTATCTCCTCTATTGAACTATTTCTTATGCTACCTTTTGTTCATATTTTTTTAATTGCTTCATTGAATTATATGTATTTGTTGATGTAACCATTTTTATTAGACTAGTCTTAATTATATATATTATGTGATCATCTATCTATATTTAACCTTTTCCCTTCGCTATTCTTCCTTACTAACCTGTGTAAATATTTAATATTCCATTGCGGTTAAGTTTAATAGTTAATTTTTGTTCATTTAAAATCTCTTTCCAGTTTTATTTATGTTTGTTAATTAAATACGAGTCAGTTTCTTTTGTGTGCCAACTTGATCTCTATGATAACGCCTCTTTTGTCCGCCATGAGCTTTACGTATATCTGATTTAACTATATACGTTTTAAATAATTTTTAAACACTGTTTGTAGCGCAAAGCCATTAGAAATGCTTTGCGAAAGATTCTTTTTTTTTTATCGTACTTTATCGAGAAGATCGAGTTGACAATTTTATTAAAATTGGGAAAAGATTTAGACCGCAAACCTATTCATCCGTTTTTATTGTCTAATTAGTTTGTTTCATTAATTTAGAGGAATAGCGGAGGCTATTAAATCGTTATTCATATTTTAAAGCCATTAATTAAACATATTATTTAAGTATCAAAAGCTTGAGTTTCCTAATTTTATTATAATGCTTTATTTTACTTTTCTAATGATCCAGGCACGCAAAACACATATTTCTTAGTCTTTTGCACATTTAACTATTTAGTTCCGTAAGTTTCCTGTCCATGTTTCTTTCCGCTGATGCTAAGCTGTCGCCGGTTGAAAAATAATTTATGCATGGCTCAGATAGTGTTGTTGGTTCCTGGGTTAGTCTCGAGAATAGACGAAGAGGGCATGGGGTCATAGTATTCTTGATTTAATATCTCGCGTATGAGTGGCCCCGAGGTACCTTCGCCTAGTATTCGAACTGGGTTAAGCCAACATACATCATCTGACTGTCACAATATATTGATTAGTTTTATGATCTTGCCATTGTATTTTTAAAATTGTATGGAGCATCCTTAAGTGAAATTTATGGTACTTATTTTTTAGACTATACAAGCCACCTGATGGCACTTTTTATGTGCCAAAACACATAAAAATTCCATTTATGTGGCCAAACTTACAGCCTTTAGAATAGTTCTGTTCATATTAACCATTAGCAGGCCTACCTGCCATTGCACACCAATCTTATGGCCTGCTGATGTGCTTCATGAAATTCTGCATATGTGCACACTTCACAGATCGCTACTGTATCATGTGAGGGTGTCTAAAAATCAACTGGCCATAACTCTTCAAATGTACATTCAAAGTAATGATCTTACATGCTACCTGACATAGTATTACTAGCAATGATTTTAAACATGGTGCCACATTTCCATACACAACTTTAAAGGTTTTTAACAATTGGAAAAGTATAGGGACAAGCACCATTGCAGAAACTCATGCAAAAACTTAGCTTTGTGTGAGAACACATATGAGACAAATCAATTGGCTGAGGTTACACTGTTACTGCATCTTTTGGACTATCCTTTGAATTGTCAAAAACATCAGTTCCTCCCCCCCCCACATTCCAGCAGTATACACTTTTATATTCCCCTTTCCTGACCCTGAAATTGCACAATAAAAAAAAGTCAGGCACAGCAAGGTTATTAAAATAATAGCATGTTTTTAAAAGCAAAAACAAAAAAGAACTTGTTCATTTCCAATAATAAATAAGTAGATAAATTAATTTATACTTTGTTTTCAATCCAAAAGAAGTACAGCAATTAATTTATACATTGTAACAGATGGGAAAATAATCTTTGAGTAAAAAAGAATAGAAAGCAATTTGTGTAGATGAGTTTACAAAGCAATAGAAATAGGTTTCACTACTCTTCTTATGTGTATGTAAAGAAAAAAAAGCCATCAAACTTCAAATGCAAACCTTATGATAAGTGTTAAAATTTTCATCACAAATTAAAATTTTAACCCTGTAAGAAGGGGGGTTTGTAAGGGGTAGCTTACAACACAATTATTAGTCTACTTATTGAATCTAATCCATTTGAAACTTACACTAATAATGGAGAGATTTATTTATTACTAACACATATAGACATATACAACCCATATATATATATATTTAAATTCACAATAAATTATTATTTTGTAACATCATTTAATACAACCAATATTTTAGGAAATAATATTGTATATATATATACTATTTGATTAATAAACTGTAATGGATTATTTTAAATCTAAATTAAATAATAGTGAATGTAATTTGTAGTCAAGTGACTGAGAAATAACCTGAGGTCAAGTTAGGTAGCCATAGAAACAGTGTGGAAATAGAACTGATTTTATTATTTGTTTATCAATAAAGTGTATTTAAACAACAGGCAGCTGAAAATCTAAGCGTGTCGCGAGACCTATGCACAAACTGTATAAAAAACAGAAACATTTTAAAAATCATTCTTTTTTTGTCAACAAAACTTCTGCTATAGCAAGATAATAACAATTAAATTAAAAATTTTAAATGCTAAAATTGAGTTTTTCTTTTTTTTTATTTGAATGATAAAAATTTTTTAAACCAAATATTGTACTTCAAATTTCGTCAAATTCAGCAGTAAAACTGAGAAATAAAAAGTAAGAACAATTTATAGAGTTTTGGGTATAATTAAATCATGTTTTGATAGTGACTGAAAGAATTTTAAGATTTTAAATCTTTAAAAAAAAAACGAAAATTAATTCTGCTATTCATACGAAGCAAAAATAAAATAACTCTCAATATATATATATATGTAAAATTTCTTCTATATTATCTAACATAATTTATGATTATAAATAATTATTTAATAGTAATTTAAGATGGAAATGATGTAAAGGGAAATGTGCTATTGTGTGATCGCGTAGTTATTTCCTAACATAGTTGCATAAGACCTCTATTTTCATTCTACTTTATTGTAAAACACGAGAGGATACCTACAGTGCAAAGTAAACAAGCATTGGAATATTTAAAGGTGAATCAGTTAAGGATTGAGATGTTTACTATACACAATGACCACGTGTAATCTATCCTTGCCAAGGAAAATGATTTGCTGAGTTAAACTGCTGTTGGAAAGTAACACACCTAACCATCAATTACTACAACTACTAGGATTATTTTATGAACTTTGTTCCAACTAATATTTTAATCATGAAATTAATGTTGTAAATTTTTGATTTTTCTTTTATCTATGTTGTATTTTCACTCTGATGGGCACTTCACAGTTTATGATGCTAGAAACCTCATTTGTCAGAATTACCAGAAAAGAAAAAAGGGAAATCATTAACTTAGATATTTTTATTGTAAATAAAATCTAGGTCAGCTCAGTTACCCACCTGCTTCACATCAGGTTATCCATGTAAATAGTAAGGTAAGATTCCGATTTAATTTTTACAGATTAAACCTAGTATTTGTACAGAATTCACCTTATATGTTTTATATTCCTTACTAACCATCATTATATATTTTTCAGTGTGATTGGCTAATCAACTAGTGTAAATTCATATACCTGATATATATATATATTTAAACATAGATGGAGGGACAGCTAAATCAAAGAGATTGCTCTGCAGAAATCAATAGATGTATAGTTTAGCTAGTCAGCATTATCAATCATTCTAAATTATTGTTTATTTTACTTGTACAGTTCATGGTTTGTAAATAATGAGTGCCATAGATGGATTTCTACCAAGATGTATAGTTTAGCTAGTCAGCATTATCAATCATTCTAAATTATTGTTTATTTTACTTGTACAGTTCATGGTTTGTAAATAATGAGTGCCATAGATGGATTTCTACCATGGGGTAAAAGGGATGGAACCAGAGAATTATTAGCTAACAGAATGGAAGAAATTCACATGTGACACATGTATATATATTATTATTATTACTATTGTTATAATACTTTATTTTAATTTCATGTCATCATCAATAAATGTTAAAGAGTTTATGATATTCCTGTCTCTGGTTTATCGAGTTGCCCTGACATTCAACAGTTAACAAACAATTATGCATGCACACACACACCTATTTCATTATCATATAATAGTTTTATATTAAATCAAATATTTTAAATGTTAGTTGTAACCTATATAGAAGTGCAGGTATTGCTTTGTGTATCTGTACATACCTGTTAAAGGAGTCAAAGGCTATATTCTCCCTGGGCTCAAATATTAGGGCATAATGGAATCGGAAAGAGGTGAAAAGTGGATGAACTAACCTAAGTTGCATCTGATATTATTAAATAGGTATAGAGCTAGTCAATTAGAAATACTTGCAATCATTGGTTAGACATTTCATCAGGTTTTCATCAGCACCCTATCCAAAGACCCAAAGCCCAAACATAGTTAGATGTGATTTTTTCCCTTTTCAAGCCTGGTAGAGCTCTGCAGACCATGTTATCAGAGGCAATAAATTAGGGCACATTAAGCCATAGTCTCCAGATTGCTATATCTGCATAGTTTCATAGTCCACAGGTTATTTTCCCATCGGTTACATCTGGCATGTGGGCAGGTTCAAATCCAGGCATTTTTACCATCCATTACAACGTGTATTTTTTTTAATTAATCTCAAAATAATACTTGAAGTCTGACAATAAAAACAAAAAAGTCTGGCATGGTAACGTTATTAAAAGAATAGTGTGTTTTTAAAAGCAAAAACAAAAAATAACTTGTTCATTTCCAATAAAAAAATGTAATACCAGACATCAGACAATAAAGAAATGAGACAATAATTAATGTAGACTTTTTTTGGTAATACCATAAATCGGACAATAAAGAAAGGCCGGCCAGGTAATGTTATATTTATGTGTATTAAAGAGTGTAAAGTGCCATCAGGCTAGCTTGTATGATCTAAAAAATAAGAATCAAATTTTCTAATGTTTTTATACTGCAATGATAGGCATATAAGTTTCACACCGACAATAAATTACGTAAAATAACAGCTTTATATATAGTTCAGTTGCAGTAGTTATTTCCCTGTGATGAAATGCTCTACCATTTAACTAGTTAAAAGCAGCAGCAGCACATTGAAATCTGTGAGTCTCAACATCTAAGTCTACTTTTCCACTTATAAAACTACCAAAATATTTAAATTGATATTACATTCTCAAATTGATAATTGTCTAAACTGAAAGTTGCTGAGGATTTTTCTTCCATCATTGACTAATAAAGAACTGGAACTTTTTGAGCATTAATTAATAAACATAGATCTATATAAGTTGCATTTAAAACATTAAAAAAATTCTGTAAATCATCTTTTCAACTGACAAAAATAGCATAATCATCATCATATTTAAATCCAGAATCCAAGAAGTTGAAATTCTTGTTTTCACTTTTAACCAATTCAAATTAAAAATTTTATCATCAAACTTGTATTAAATCTTGATTCCTGTCTGATTAAGTTAAGTTGCCTATAAACAATTCCAAAGATCACTATCATAAAAAGTAAAAACAAAATTGAAGCAAATACACACCCTTGTTTAATGCCAGTTTTCATTTCAAATGCCTCAGATTTTCCACCTGTAGTAATAATATTTTTATCTCATTCTATCATATAGAAGTGTATAATAAGAATAAATATAGTGTAATGGACTTTAGACATGAAGGTCAACTATTAATATCAAATAAACAATATCTGACCAAGAACTCCTGCTGGTTTGTAGGATAGGATATTAGTTCATCAAAAGCTAGGTGCTGTTTCCAATACAATCTTTTCTGTCTCCCTTTTTTTTTCTTCTTCAGTCACTTATGTTATTGTAGTTACCTGTCATCATGAACCTCTCATGTCATTAAATATCCTATAATAACTGTGATAAAAAGATTATGCAATTGTGCAACATTTCCTTCCTTCATCTACACACAAAGCATTGCTGGTTCTAATATTCATTTTCTTCCCACTTTTTTTAAACTAAAGTCCTTGAGTATTAATAAAGCAATGATGGGGACAGGCTTAGTGGACTTGCAGTCTTTCGCTGTGATCTTTGCTTGAGATAGTACAATCACTAATGACTCAATTTTGAACTGGAATTGAGATAGGCATTTCAGCTGATAAAGATCCCCCTGCCTATCATGGAAGTGAAAGGAAATAAATGATGTGGTCTAAATATTGCCTGTCCCACAAAGTCTGGCTAAGTTGTCATGCTTGGAACATTATGTATTTTAGTAGTAGAAATAATAAGAGTAGTAAAAATAATATCAGTAGTATGGGTAAAGTAAATGGCAGTGTTAAAGGTAAGTCTTACAAATATAAATCTAATTTTTTTCTCAACACATGTATATAGAATGAGCAAACTTTACTTAATACAAAACTCATCAAGACCACAATGGAAGACTGCACTTGTAGCTAAAGAATTGTCAAGATTTAAGATTGATATAACTGTTTAATGAACTCATCTTCCAGAGGAAGGAAGTTTATTAGAACAGATGGATGAATACAAATTTTTTAGAAAGGCGGGTCAGTTATTGAAAAAATAATGCATGGTGTTGGATTTGCTGTAAAATCTAATTAAGTATCTTCTATTATTTAAATTTCTCATTGAATGATTGAATGGTTAATGCTTTTAAAATTTGCTTTACATAATGATACTAGAGATCATTTTATCAGTGCCTATGCTCCAACTTTGGATTCAGATAATTCAGAGGAGGAAAGCTTTTATTTCTTGTTGGTTATCATTATTACAGCAATATAAGACTGTTTTTTTTTCTTCTTGGTGACTTTAATGCATATGTCATTATAAATAGTAGACTTTGGCCAAAAGTTATTGGAAGTAAATGGTTTATTATTATTGAATTTATACACAACACATGGATTGACTATCACAAACACTTTATTTAGACAGAAAAACCACTACAAAGGAACATTGATGCATCCAAACTCAAAACAATAACATTTAATAGATCATATTATTAGGAGTCATAATACAAGAGAAATTCCCATTGCATTGTTGGACAGATCATAGATTAGTACACTTTAAGATTAGAATGATAGATGCATTAAAAATAGATATTATTTCAGTCCTAATCACAAGAAAATCAATGTTGAATCTACTATAGATATTAAATTTCAATATCTATTAAACACTAATATTACTAATTTGGATCTCCAGAACTATTATATTACTGAAGCATGGAATTATCTTAAGGAGTGTGTTGTGGAGACAGTAAATCAATTTTTGGGTTCACAAAAAAGAAGACTTTTTTTTTATGATCATATTATTAGTAAATTAATTAAAAAGAAACATGTGGCATTTTCTGCTTGGCAAAATAATAGATTAAATATGGATCTTCATAATAAATATAAAGATCTGAAGGCAGAAATTCAATTACTAATAAAAAGACTTAAGAATAATTGGTGGGTGAAAACTGCAAGAAGATGTAGATATTCATTGATCTGTCATTCTTCATCTTTTTTTGATGCACTAAAAGCAACATATGGAGCAGAGAAATGGTATCACAATTCTATTAAATCCAGCAATGAGCCTCCCTTATATGATGATAATAATATTTTGAACAGTTGGAAAGAGTATTTTAACCATCTTTAATGATACAAGAATTGATATGATGATTTTTAATGATACATCCATATTATATGTTCATTTACATTTGGTCAAAAATATTCACCTTAATGAAGTCAAGACAGCTCTTTGTAATCTTAAAAATGGAAAGACTACAATCCTAATGAAATACCCTGGAGAAGTTTTAAAATACTGTGATGATATGTTATTTTCAAAAATATCAGAATTTTTTAGGAATATCTGGATTCATGAACTTATGCTATTGGATTTTAAAGGATGCTTTAAATGTATACCAACTTTTAAAAACAAAAGAAATAGACTAGATGTGATCATTATCATGATATATCATTACTATTCATTACAGCAAAAGTATTTTAAGAATTTTGTTATAGATGGTTACCAGAGATTCAATCTGATTTTAGGAATCAAGAAGTACTGTAAAGCACAAATGATTCAATTAATAGAACAGGTTTATGGCACTGTTTAAAATTAGTTGGTTGTCCACCAAAAAAGCTAGAGATAATTTATCTCAATTAGGTCATTATGTCAATAAAAAAGCATTTTAAATAACTTAAGAGAAAGCTGTCATGAACTACTTAGATATACAATGAGGGAAAGTTTATCAATAGACAAAGAATGCTATTCATTAGATCTTCACAAAGGCATTTAAATGAAATGCTTTTATAATAAATAATTTTCAATAGACTAATCCAAAAATTATTTTGTCAATTAACTCTTAAATAAAGCATCAATGTTATATATGTTCTACATAAACTTTTTAATGAAGTTTGTTAGTACAAATATTGTGTGCTTTACTCTACTAAACCTATAGTAATTTTGTCTGTTATTTAATTAAAATATATATATTTTATGGAGAAAGATGTATACATAAATATTTTTCAATAGACTTAAGCACTACCTCTATTATATCTGAGATCTATAATATAATCTGTTGTAATGAAGGTTTGCTATATAATTGCCATATATATAAAACTGAAATTCCTGTTATGTATTTCACGTGTGTGCACTGAGAAGAATGTGCATTTTACATATCTATATAAAACGCTATTAAAAATATCCACATCTAAAAACTAACATTTCAATAATCTCAATAACACTCTTTTTTCCACTCAATTTCTTTGCACTTACAATTTTATTCATATGCTTATTTTATTATTTCTTTTATTTCTACATACCATATATTATAAATCCTCATTAGAACAAAATTTATACATTTCACTTTTAAAATAAATGTGCATGTTTTGTGAATTTTCTAAAGCACTTCATTTTAATAAAAGTAGTGCATTATTTATTTTTAATAATAGGAAGCTCTTATAAACTAAAATGTTTTATTAATAAATCATAAATTATTTTATTCACTAGCGATTTGAGAATTATTAACTTTTAAATGACATAAGTGCACACACACGCACATAACATATGTATATAATTAATGATTATTACCTTTCAAAAACATACCCATAAGTATTGAAAAAACTCATGCAGTTTGACCAATCTGGCCAGTCTCATGGCCCAATATATATTTCCAAATGCTGCTCACCTTTATTTTGTATCTATTGTTTTATTAATTGTAGATAAAATCATGGTGAAAGAATAATAATAAGTAAAAGAGAAAAAATATATTGCCATATTTCTATTCAAAATATTATTGATATATTTTAGCATTATATAGATAAAATGTAATCATTTCTACAAATAAAAAATGACTATCAATGATGCATTTTTTGATGGATGATTGTTATGAATAAGTGCTTGATGAGTAGGGATGAATATCTTCCCAAAAGACAGTTCCAGTACTGAGTCAATAGTATATTACAATAACTAAAGAGAACTAATGCTTATTGTAGATATCCAATATCATTTCTTATCATTCTTATGACAATTTCATATCTCATTGCAACAAAAGGCAAAAGTTGCTAATTGTACTACAAACACAGAGGTCATTTTAGTATCCATAACATCTGATGATGATTATTATTATTATTATTATTATTATTATTATTATTATTATTATTATTATTATTAAAGCATAAGATCTATTTAAATAATTTTTTTTTAAATCCATAAAATTGAAAAATAAAAAAAAATGAATGCACTTGACTTTCTCTTGACATTTCAATACTAATGTTTACATAAATGTTACAAAAATATAGTAGAAATCTACCACAAGAAAGCATTGTTGATGTCATTAAAACCCAAGCATAAACTTAATCCAAAGAAAGTAAATGCCAAAAACCTTTTTCTTTTCATTATAAAATCCTGTAGTGATATGAAATATTTAATTGACCCCCAGTATGACTTCTGTTCAACTAACCGTAAATTACGATTTTCAGTTGAGTTTGTGCGTAATGGGTAAACATTATGCATACAGGACTTACTTTTTTTTTGCACCATTTTGTTTTCTACGAGAATATGTAAGAATTTTTTCTTTACGATAATTTTTAGATTTTTTTATGAATATTTTAGCAAAGGGTACTTAAAATTTTTTATTTTTTTTATTTTTATCATTTTAGATGCGTAAAAAAGTTATTTCATGTTATTTCACAATGAATACTAGCCAATTTAGTTCTGACTCCAATTCAGATTTTCCTATTGAAGACATCTGCGATCTAGCAGCTCATCCGATGAATGTCTTTTTGATAGTTCAGACAATGAAGTAGCTGCAGCACTCAAAAATAAAAAAATGAAGTCATCAATAAGAATAGTCAGGATGGCTACTGAACTGACGCCTGGACCTTCATCTCGACTGGACTCTGGTACATTTCTGGATAACATTCAAAGGCACCCGTGAGTATGCAATTACTGATTTTTTTTATTTCTTATTTGATAAAAAAAATTTATGAATATATATGTGCTGAGACAAATAAATATGCTGTTGAAAGGAAAAAGTTCGAGATTGGAGTAATCTGTACCCCATGAGCTAGATGCATTATTTGGCATGATTATAAACACGAATAGTGTATCATGCATGACCAGGTTTGAATTCATTTGGTCTATGGACAAATATTTGCATCAGCTCGGACTTGCTCAAGTTATGACCCGCAATCGATTTATGTCAATTTTAGGATTTTACCTTTTAGTGATAGTAAAACCAAAAGTTTGATTAAATTTATAAAATCAGGCCTATTATTTTATTTATATGATTGTTCATTTATCGCATGATTATAGTAACATTGTACTCTTGTTGCAATTTTGTAATCTCATGATTTTTGAAGTTTTAGGTGAAACAAATGTATTTTTATGTTTGTACAAGTTTATTCTACACAACTGGAACCTCATGTAATATAGGATATTTTATACAGACTTTCTGGTTTCCTCAATCCATCCACTATGTAACAGTGCCATGTATTTGAACTCAGCCTTTCTTCATATCTTTTATGCAAAATAATAAATATATTTATATACAAGTTTATTCTACACAACTGGAATCTCATGTAATATAGGACATTTTATACAGACTTTATGGCTTCCTCAATCCATCCATTCTGTGTTACAGCACCATGTATTTGAACCCAATCTTTCTTCCACACATGTAATCATTGATCATAATATAAAAAAATTATCTTTATTGATTTATTTTTATTCATTTTATTTTTTATGAGTTTGATATTTATTTATTTTTTAATACACTGTTCTGTTACTTTTTTCTCACTAAAAACCATTCATATTGTTAATAGATACTTTTGCACAAATGAACACATCTGGCTCTAGAATGAAAATGGACCACAGCAAGGCCGCTGTTTTAATACTTTTCTCAGTGAAAAATTACCTCAGATAAGACTTCCAATATACCATTTTTTTTGTAATTTTGTGATGGATGTGATGAAGCTGTTTATGAAATTGTCTTTTTTTTTATATTAAGGAAAAAAATGCAGGTGACTGATCACCTGCTACATGATGTAAATATATTTGTTTAAAAGAAATCTTGAGATCATACTACAGTCAATAACCCTAGTCTTCTCCATTGATTCATAAGAGTCTTTGAATTGCTAAGTCCTTTAATTCACAGATCCTTAAAACTTCATCTATATTGCCATATCTTTGCATAAACCGCATCTATGGAATTCATACTTTAATCCGTTTCTGAATTTCTATCGCTTTCCTGTTCTGAATTTTCTTCAAAATTTTCCTCTTGTGAGCTTATTTCTTCATCATCTGTGATTTCTTCTGTTTCATCAGTACACATAGGACTAGTACTAATTTGTTGCTGCATTTCCTTTGGATAGCCATCTACTTCCTTGCTTCCAGAACTGTCACTATGAGCCTCATCGCTCCATTGCTCTTCTACATTATCAAGTTCTTCCACTGGATTATCAGACTTTTCTGAGATACCCTGCACTATTTCATGTTGCCTGCTTCCGAACAGGCACTATGAGCCTCATCATTCCATTGCTCTTCTATGTTATTGATTTTTTCCTCTAGATTATCTGCCTCTTCTGAAATTATCTGCCCTACTTCATTCTTGCTACATACATGCCTCTTCCAAAAAAGACATGCCCCTTTAGATTCAACAATACATTTGAAGATCATGGGATGAGCTAAAATATCATGTTCCATTACCTCTGGGTCATTGACTATCTGACCTTCTGATTCAGTTTCCATCTCATCCCCTAACTCCTGTTGAATGAACTTCTTCTGTCTTCTTTTCCTTTTTCTCTTTCTCCTTGAGAGACTCTCAGTTTTCTTTTCTTGCTCACCACACAGCTCATTGTCATTTTATCATTTGAATTTCAAAATTTAGCATTTGTGAATCAGTATGAAATAAACATTCTTAAAACTATTAAAAACATTTTTTTTCTTAACTTTTTCTTTATGAAATAACTATTTTAACAGCTTCATTACATTCTTTCATATATGACCTTTCTTGTAAAATATGTCTTTTTATATTTATTACATTCAAACATAAAACATCTAAGTTATTAGAGTTAGGGTAAATTTTTCTAAGAATTAAAAATGGCCGCCTGGATTTCAAAGAGTTAATAAAAAGAATACATTGTAAATATATATAATATTTAAATACATGTATATATTTTATACTAAACTTAATGTGAGTATAAGGAACTTAGACTTTCAAACTCCCCACAGCTATGCATGCAATCCATCTTATACAACTGATACATATGACCACATACATGTGAGAAAGATGATTTCCAATATATATATATCATGCTGAAACAGCATTCACCAGTTGGTGCAGATGATTGTCTCTAACACATATATCTGAGGAGTGATTATATCTATATATTGGAGATGGTGATCTGGACAAACTTATAAGTGCTGGTTCGGTATGAAATATGTATATCGGAGATCATTTATCTTCTCACATGTATGTAGTCATATGCATCAATTGTATAAGATGGATTGGATAGCTCTGGGGAGTTGTTTGAAAGTCTGAGTTCATGTCCCTTATATCTAAACATATATTTAAGAGATTTAAATTAAGATTTTAATATTTAATTTGCAACAGTCAGAACATGGTTTCATCATATAAATGTTACAAATGATAACATATATCACTCCTAAGAAGAGCAAAACATAGCTTCAAACTTGATTTTTTAATAAGCATTATTTATAATATATATTAAAATGTTTATATAAAAAGATGTAAAAAAAATACAGCTATACAATTGCAAAAATGAAGAAATAAAATTACTTCTGTTTAACTGTTTCAATTTATTCTTTTCTTATAATCAGTTATTATAATAAAATAAATTTGCTTTTTTTTATTATTATTGTCACTAGTTGCAATAAGTTTTATAATATTTATTCTAAAAAGTAGAGAAAAAAGCAGTCATTTGAAAAAAATGAAAAAAATTTATAGCTGTTTACACTATAAGCAGTATGAGATATTGCTCTATCTGAAAAGGGATGCATAAAATTTAAATTATATGAGTTAAATTGAAAGTAATTTGATTTTTGTAATATACATACTTAGGAAGGTACTAAGAGGAACACCAGTTCAATTTAAAAAATAACATAAAATTAAAGCATTTGAAAATTGATAGTGGTACCAAATACTTCTTAAAGCCATTGCAAATTAAACTTTCAGAGATTAAGATGTTTTGATCATGATATGTGTATAATAATGCTACAGGATATTGATACATTTTTATAATAATTGCATGATCTCTTTAAATACTGCAACATTTCCAAATAAACTATTTTTAAAATTTTTCATTATTCTTTACTATTATAGTTGTAATAAAAATGATAATTTTAAAAAAAAATTTTTTTGATTAATGCACATTTGTTTTCAATGGTCTTTTCAGAACTGTGTTAACTAGGGGTTTCTTATATATAATAAAACAAAATCAAAAGTATTAATTTATAATAGAAACACATGCCATATGTTTCTCAAAATCTTTAAAGAAAGCTTTTAAATTCTCAGTTGATAAACATTTTCAAAACCATGTGTTATACAATCAGCATTATAATTGAAAATGTTCATAAGATTTTGACAAGGTGTATTTTATTATCCTTTTTTTCTGACTGATAGTTTTTGTTAATTAGTAAAATGCACTTTTGATTAACTATTTTATTTTTAAATTGATTAACTGCATTAAGATTTTTTTTAAAAAAATGAATAAATGCCATAAATTAACACTATTAATTCAGTTTCTCTTATTAAACAATCTTTTTCAATTTTAATTTATTTTATAAACATATATTAAATAAAATTTAATTTTCAAGGAAATTTTCAATTATTTAAAAAAAAAAAACAAAACAAATAATCTCAACAAATTAATGTATAAATGCAGAACCAAATTTTTATATTCTTCATAATTCATTAAAAAATTGAAAAAATTTAAGTATTTCAAAATTTTAAATAATAAACTATATACACATACAAGCATATACCACTAACATAATTCTGTACAATTTAAATGTTAATGTCATATAAAATTCATAATAAATAGCTTTTAAAAAAATCAATATGTCAATGATCTACATCTTAAAACAAAATTAGTTAAAATTATTTAAAGGGTACCAGAAAAAAAAACCAGTAATTCAAATTATCCACATTCAAATTAAACAAATTTAAAAATTATCATAATATTTTTCATCTCTTTTATTTTTAAGTTTTATTTACAATAAAAATATTAACTTTTTCTTTACTGTATATGTTCATCCATATGCCTGTATTTACATATATATTAATATCTGCATAAAATAATAACATATTTGTGTATTACATATACTATTATTTTATATTCACCAATTAATTTTCACAAATGTGCTTCTATAATTATCCAGAAAATTTATTGTAAACATCATAATTAACTATCTCTAATCAAATTAAAATTAGTTGTAATATTTAAAAGTTCTAATGCATTAAAGTTTTTCTGACGATAATTCCTATTCATAAATTTTAATAATTCTTTGGGTTTTTTTCCTTGAATGGCATTTAAAACAAAAGATTTTGTAAGGAGCAATTTGCAGATGCAGTTTATAATATACTGTACCAAGATCGAAGTTGGTACATAATAATTTTATCTAAAAAATTAGTAAAACAAAAATCTTTAGTTAAAAGAAATAATATGTAAAAGTTTAAGTTTTATTGCAGTTGTTTTCAAAAAAACTAAAAGTCTAAGTGTTTTTGAAATAAAAGTTAAAAACAATTAATTAAAAGTGGGAAGGGGGTTCGCTTTAAAACATCAAATTAAAAGAAGTTGATTTTCAAATAAGTAAAGAATTCCTGTTATCATTGTTGTTAGTTAAAGAAAATATTGTTCATGAAAGTTATAAGAAATTAAAAGTTGATTTTCAAGTTAAAATATAAATCTTTTTTTATTTAAGCTAGAGAAAAAGATAATCTTAAAACTAGTAATGAGTTTAGATGAATTATATATGTGCGTAAATGAATAATATAAGTTTGTTAGTAAAATATATATGTGCGATGGTAAATAATGGATGCGTAATAATTGTTAAAAAAATAAATGAAAATCAAAAATATAAAACAAGTTCAGCGGTGACTACTAATTATTGAATCAAAAAAAATTAAAACAACATGTTTGCATGGCTACTACTAATTAAACGATCTTCAAAAACATGAGATTATCAAAGGAATTTCGACAACACATATTGCCGGAGGATATCAAAATGAAAACACGCGTCATATATAAATAGCCAATTTTTTTGCCGAACAGTTCAGTCTAGTTAATTGCATCATAATTGCATCAGAGATAACAGTTGAGTTCAGTTCAGAGAGTATAATCTAGATCGTGCAGTTTATTATGAATCAATTAAGAATGCTGTGTTAAAACCACAGGAAACATGCGGTTGTTCTCCAGCCTGAAGTCCGGTAAAACAGCAAAATCTGCCCAAGAAATAATGTCTGCGTAACAGCTTAGAAATCCTCCGTCAGTGTTTAACTGTCTCCAATAGTAATACCGATGAATAAGAAAGAAACTTCCTCAAGAAACTTCAAATCTAACCGGTTAGATATACTTCATTAGTTTAGAAGCAGCTAACAGCAAGCAGTATCCACGTTTCAAAAATCCTAGATAAACAACATTTTTTCTTATATTCCTTCCTAAGAAGCCATAGCATTCATGAATCCTCCAAGAGTAAAATTATATGAACTCTATAGCACATAAAAATGAACTATTAATTTGTGTGTTCTAAATATCAAATATTATTTAATGTTTTATTATATATGTCAGTGTGTAAATTAAATATGTGCATGATTAAAAATACCAATATTATGTTAGTTAAAAAAATTATAAAAGTATTTATATTTAGTATAATTAGTGTTAATTAAATAAATTGTCTTTAAACTTAAGCCTTATTTGTCGGTCAATTCTTTTTACAATCCCTTTCATTAATTCTTTTTACCAATTCTTTTTATCAATTCTTTTCACCACTAATTTTGTATGATTTGTTATTGAATTAAAAAAAAAAAAAAGATTGAGCTAGTTAAGGGATTATTTAGAGTGCTGGATTATGAGCCTACTGTCCGAATATGTTAATCTTAGACTAGCTGGCACCCGGGGTTTACTCCGAAACAAATAAAGTGTTTGGATGGTAAGGGTTTGAATCTAGCAGCCAAGGTGGGCCACGATCTGATTGTGGGTATTGTTGATAGTTAAAGCTATCAGTAATATTTTCCACTTTGCTTGAACGTGCCGGTTCGTTCACATAAATATTTATAATTAAATAAGATTATAAATGTATTATAAAGAAGTCTGAAACCAGCCAAAATATGTGCAGTGTAAGTAAGATCTTCTGCGGATCGAACCTGGTACAATACTATTAAATTTCACTCATTAAATTCTTCATACTATTATTTGTCTTTACATATTGTGAATCTTGTTTTAACACATATTTGAAAAAAAGTGATTTGTATACAAGTGTTATTTATTTGTTTTACATCAAAAAATAAATATATCAATTGATTTTTAAACATATTGTCAACATATACTAAATACTATAATCTTTTGCTATAATACCTTCTTATTTTGCCTCATTTCCATTTTTAAAAAAACATTAATTGAAAAATTTTATATCTAAAGTTTAAAGTTGACATATTTAAATTCATACAATAAAAACAGTGAAAGCTCTTTGTCAAGCAAAAAGGCATCACATTAAAAAGAGCATTTAAACTATTATTCTTAGTGAAAATAGTTGAAAAATCTTAATAAAAATCTAGAACACAAATTCATCTAATCAAATCAAAATCAATTAACATTTGATCACAGAAGTAACATGTTGAGCTCAATAATTTAACTACCAAACTAAAATATTTTGTGCTTAATTAATCCAATTTTACAAAACTTAGAAAGCTTCAAAATCTTTTATGCAAATTTGTTCTGAATTTTTGAATCAAAAAATATAATTTTTTATGACATGAGATATATAATAATTTCAAATTATCTAAAATATGTAGTACTACAGTTATAATCTAAATGATGAAAATATTTTACATTTCATAATAAACAATATTTCATATCATCCACATTTGAATTGAATAAAGTGAATTGTAGTTAAACTAAAGAATAAAATACTTACTAAATTATCAATAAGCTGAAGTTGATATTTATCAATGATTACATATATATATATAGAAAAAAATTGGTCTCAGTATAGATTAAATTAGATATATAATAGTTATTTTATCTCCACTGTTTCAATTATACATTATTTTCTAATTACAATTTCCATCCTTCTGTAAAAATCAATTGATCTTTTTTAAAGATTTCTTGAATTCATATATGTGACTAATAGCCATTTGCATTTTTCATATATCCATGTCTTTTAATTTTTAGATAGTTCAACTTTTTTATGGAGAATCAATCCAATGTTCTAACTACCAGCATGGAAGACCAGTACATCTTTCTTAGTCTGAATTTCCACTTTTAACTTGTTGAGATCTACTAAATACTGGCATAGTTCTTAGGACCTCTGTGATACATAAATCTCTTTACTTGATATTAATAATTTCAACAAACAGAAAATGCATTAATATTTGAATTTGATAAAATTTACCAAAATGATGAATTTTTTCATGTTTTATAAGGAAAATATAAGTTATTATATTATGTTTCATTTAACAGCTGTTTTATGAAATGAAGAGAGTCTAATTTGATTAATTCTAAGAATATAAATTTTGTAAAAAAAAAAAAAGTTATATAAATTAAGAAGAAATAGAGAGATAGGAATGAAATTATTTTTAAAAATTATTATCCTAGAATCTTTAAAAAAAAAATTAAAAAAAACATAACTTTTACTATAATGGTCAATAATAAGAAGTACATAAAATATTTTTTAATATATATATAAACATCTAAAATTCAAGGAATAAATCTTTTATGTTGCTTTTGCAAATTAAAAATAAATCCTAGATATTATATAGAATAAATATCTTTATCTAACAACAAAAAAATATATATGACAATATCTGTAATATAATCATATAATTATAACATATAAAAGCTCTTTTCGGCAATTTTTAAATTTTTGCCCTTTTCAATATGTCTTAACTACAAAAATAACCTATATTACATACATAGTGGCATCTACTGGCTCTATGTAAAATTAACACAAGCCTATAATTTATGCTTTAATATCTTTATAATAACACATTCATTTTTCATTATCCAATTATTAGTTAAATTAATTGACGTTTTATAAATGTTTATACAATTATTTCTGTTATAATTAATGTAATTGGTTTTATATATCTTCCTTCTATTAATTTCTTTAATATAATTTAATGGACTTATATTCTTAACACAATCTATTCTATGTCCATATTTTATGGATAATATAAAATTTACAATTATAGAAATTGATGTTAAAATAAAGTATTTAGATATAGAGATAGATGATAATAACATAATTACATTAAAACACTTAATTAAAAATGATAGATTAAGGAAAATAATTTCTATGGATTCGCAACAGGCATGGATACAAAAAATGGCAGTTATTAAAAATTTTAAAAATAAAAATGATAAATATAACACAGATAGGAAGATAGCTACTTTGCAAAAAGAGAAATTTATAAAGTTATATACTAGTTACAGATATAACCCTAGAAGTGTTAGAAATATATTCTTTAATTATAAACAATACAATTTAGGTATTAATAGTGAACCAGAAAATGTAAAATGGGTAAAACTGTAATATGTTCCTAAAATTTATCATACATTATTAAAAAATAAAAATTATATAGATAAAAATATTAAAATAGGATGGTCATACAGTAAAAATCTTGATATATTAGTAGGGAATTATAAAATAAAGGATGATATAAAATATAAAATGGGTGTAGTATATAAAATTACTTGTGGGGTTTGCAGTATGGTTTATTATGGACATACGGCAAAACAATTAGAAGAGCTAAAAACATAATGCTATTAATAGGAAAGATGACAGATCTGCATTATATGTTCACTACTTAAATATGAACATAGAATAGATTGTGTTAAGAATATAAGTCCATTAAATTATATTAAAGCAATTAATAGAAGGAAGATATATGAAACCAATTACATTAATTATAACAGAAATAATTGTATAAACATTTATAAAATGTCAATCAATTTAACTAATAATTGGATAATGAAAAATGAATGTGTTATTATAAAGATATTAAAGCATAAATTATAGGCTTGTATTAATTTTAAATAGAGCTGGTAGATGTCACTATGTGTGCAATATAGGTTATTTTTGTAGTTAAGACAAATTGAAAAGGGCAAAAATTTAAAAATTACAGAAAAGAGCTTTTATATGTTATAATTATATGATTATATTACAGATATTGTCATATATATATATTTTGTTGTTAAATAAAGATATTTATTCCATATAATATCTAGGATTTATTTTTAATATATCAACTTTTTCTCAAGAAAATACACTATTAATCTTTTGCTCCCCTCTTCCCCAAACAGATTTCAACAGTTTGAATCCAAGCAATAAGACAATTATCCAACTTACAAAACATGAATTTTTTTTTAAATAAGTAAAATATGAAAATAAAAATATAATTTAACTTTTTTAAATCGTGATGTCATAAAAATCAAAATCTATTAAATATTTTTTATTGTTCATTTGGAATATAGTTTTTTCAATAGTTTTCAAATCTATGAATTGTTTTTTGAGACAATACAGAGAATTTACTTAACTTATAATAAATAAATGTGTCTGCTTTCAATATTAATTTAAAATGTCAAAGGAAAAAAATCTCATTAATTAAAATAAAATTGTTATTTTTGTCCAATTCAAATATATTAATTATTACAGGTAAGTATTTAGTAATATTAATGTTGAAGATCAAAAAAGATAATTTGCTCAGCAAAATAAATATAGGTAGTGATAATCGTTATGATGATTAAAACTAAGATTTAATAATGTTGACTTCATTCCTTTATAATAAAATATAAGTATTTCATTACAAAATAGTACTTGTATTGAATATTGAATAGATATGACATTCTATAGAAAACAAATTGAGACAAACAAAAAAATTGTCTTGAAATAACATACATGATGGATATTAACTAAAATCTATAACCTTCCCTTAAAAAAAAACAGTAACCTGTGACTAATAACATTAAGAAAGACACACATATATATATATATTTAAACATTTAAATAGGTTTATATATATAAATAAGGAAAGACACATGTAGAATATTTTGCCACTTTGTAATTTCCTGCAACAATTTTATTAAATAATAAATCCAAGTATAGTATATATACTTAAGCTAGATACAATTAGAGGATATATGAACCCAGACTTTCGAACTCCCTTTAGTCATCCCATCCTATTTAATATAACTGATATACATGACCATATACATGCGAAAAACATAAATGATCAATATACATATTTCGAACTGAACCAGTACTCATCAGTTGGTTCAGATTATCATTTATCACATATATATATAATCAGCGCTTGGTTTATATTAAGATAGAAAATCTTCAAACTTTAATGTATAGGTTTCAATCTTCTCCTGTCTCCAACTCTTCAGCCATCCGTTGCCCTTATTTGTCAATTTTGCTGCCATACTCAAGTTGACCATAAATCATTCTGACCCTTCATATATAGGATTTGAAGACCATTTAAATACAAAAAAGAGGGAGAGGTAGAATATATGCTGAATAAAGTATAGATATATATACTTAAGCTAGATGTTATACAACTGATACATATGATCACATATATGTAAAAAAGATTAATGACCTCCAATATACACATTTCGTGCTGCACCAACACTCATGTATATGTTCATGTGTATCGATTGTATAAGATGGAATGGCTGACTAAAGGGAGCTTGAAAATCTGGGTTCAAATCTCTAATTAAATAATAAATTCTTAAAAACACATTTAAATTATTAAAAAAAAATATTTCTTCTACTGCATTCATTTCCATAATACATTTTTAAGTCCCAACAATTTATATTTAAATGTTAGCATTACAAGATTGCTATTACAATACTTTTATAAATAACTCATAGCTTAAAACCAAATTCAGCTTAAGATTCACACATAACTGCAAATAATAACCTTGAAATCTATTTTAAAAAAAGAACACAAATATTATTAATCAGCTAATGAAAAACAATATCAGTGATTCATAACTGTAATTAGACACTGTATAGAAAAGATAGCTAAAAGTTTGGGATATAAAAAAATTTTATTTTAAAAATCTTTCATGAATGCCAAAACTAATATGAAAAAAAAAGTTTAATTACAAAATGTTTCATATTTCTGGCATCACTGCATCAATCAGTTATTCTTATAAGCAAATTATGATTCAGCACATATATTCATATCACTTACCTTTCTAAATAAATGTTATAAATAAGTGTCCTAAAATAAATGCTTTTTACTTATTATAGAATTTTACCTGTTAATTAATATGCATGAGAAAGATCTCACAATACCAAATTATTGCTTGAAGTGTCAATTTTTGATCTTAATTTAATGAAGTATGTTTCTTTCTTTATTCTCAAAGTATGCTTTTGCTTTTGACTCAAATAATACTCATTATTTAAGTCAAAAGCAAAAGCATATTTTGTAATTAAGGATGTCTTAAATATTTTTCATTAAATTAAAACCATAAATTGCAATATCACGAACAGTTAAATTGTTTTGCATTGTGAAACCTTTCTGCCATACATAATTATTAATAGGTAAGGTTCTATACTATGTAAGGTGTACTTATTTTATTGCATTTAATTCTGATACTTGTTTAGTGAAATAAATAATACAAGTATTGATACAATTAAGGATTCTTTTGCAGTATTTAGTTTATTTATTCATTTCAAAAAATGTAATCATCATTTAACATTAGCATCTACATTCTGATATAAAAGTCACAATTGCACAGAAATTTTGAAAGCTTTCACACTACTCAGTGGCTTTTGCAAACTCCAGACATCCAATATTCAAAGTATTCATCTACCTGCTTTTAAATTTAGACATATAAAGTTGAATACAGATGCATAATTATGTTAAAAATAATTAATAAATAAATGTAATCTGTACATGCAGGGGGCATGGATATTGCTATGGGGATTAATAGTGTATAATCTGTAAGCAAAACAAAATAAGATTCAAATACTATTACATTTTGACCTAAATATAATAGCACTGAATGAGTATTGCCTTTCATTTGCTGATCATTGCTATGTCAGGACATTTTATGCAACTGAGACTACAGCTTGAGTATAATGATAATTTTTTTTATTATTGTAATTTTTAAAAAAATCATACAACATATAAATATTTTATTTTAGCCCTGACAAATGTTGAAGTGTTCTTGTCAAGTCAATCTGAAAATAAGAAAAACCAATTTAAACATGAATAGCTCTCTCTGGTCAATTGATTAAAACTGAAATATCTTCATCAAAAATTATAATTATCAAACTTGGGAATGTTTTTAGTTAAGAATACAGATAAAGTCACTTGTAAAATTTGCTGACAGTCAAATTCAAAAAGTGAATTTACTCCAGTAAAAAATGAGCTAAATGGAAAATAGACTAATTATAGTGATATTTAAGCAAAAAGTCCACAGTGATTCAGTTATTGCCATCTGAAATAAACCAATGGAGAAATTTTGAAAATTTTAACTGAAAACCCAGAAGATTGTAATCTCAGATTAGAAAATGCTGAACAGAAAAAAACAAACAAAAACATGATCAAAATTCTTATAATGTTCTTCTAGCAATTATCATTAATTCATCAATGCTTTATGTGCAATCCGTAGAAAAATATGCTAATGTTCCCTAGTGCAGCAAGAATTATTTCTTCAAATTTATAGAATGTATAAATTTAGTCATACAAAACCAGGTTATTGATGAAGTTCAAACATTTTCATTTCATTGTCTGATATTTGATGAAAGTATGGACATTTTGATAGGAAAAAAAATAATACTTAGATAGATCAAAATTTGAATCCAACTATCAGAAAATTTGTCAGCATTATTAAGCTCATTGCATGTGATAGTCATTCTTTTGTAATAGAGATTTAAAAATGTTTTACTAAGCTTGATTTACAAAAAAAATAGTTATGTTTATCTCTGATGGAGGTCTGTAATGTTAGGAAAAACCTACTGTGGTTACTTGCCTATGAAGTGGTATTTCACATTTAGTTTAATAGCATTGTGAGGCTCACAGGAAAAATCTCTGAATAGATGAAATATGAAAATAAATTCCATATATATATTAAGGATATTAAAACCCTTTTAAGGACAATATATTCAATGTTTAGTAAACCATCTATAAGATTTCAGAAATTGATGTTATGTCACTCAGACCTTTTAGGGAAGTAAGATGGGTATTTAGATATTTTACATTAAATGCTCAGATAAGAAATTATAACATTTCAATAAATTACTGATCCAATAAATAATTTTTTTTAAAAAAAAACCCACAGTATCAAGTAATGTGTGACTCTTCAAAATGTATTTGCTGAATTATCCACATTAAACAAAACTGTGCAATGGACTGATTTAGCCTCAATAGAGATACACCAATTTTCAAAGGCAAAAATGAATAAACTAAAAGTGTTAGATCTAGATTACATCTGGAATGCAAACATTAAAACAATTTTAGATTCCAATGATTATATACATACTTCATAAATATTTAAATTTATTCAACTGCTTTGTAATCATTTGGATAATAAATTTCCAGAGGAAGATATAAATAATTGGAATGCCTTGGATCCTTTTGTAATGAAAAGTAATTTAAGAATAAAGCGTGAAAAAGATAGCCTTAAATGTTTATTTGTAAAATATGAATCTATAATAAATAATAATGATAAAAACCATTTAATTTTAAATAGAATTTCAGAAAAAGTGATAATTTAAAATAGTGATTTCTTATTCTAGTTCCATATTTATTACAAAATTTTTGAAAATATTATCAAAAATTTTTTTCTCTATAATAATATTTTTGTATCCACTTTTTTCTTTTTTATATATAATTTTCTTCTATAAGATCACTTATTCTTGCTAATCTATTAATATTAGAAAAGCTTGCAAAACCATAAAGTGTTAGTCCATCTCTCAATAAAAATTCACATAAAGGTTTATATATTTAAAGAACAAATATCTTTGATTTTGTAGAAGATCAATATAAAATATCTAAATTTATTAATTAGTGTGTTAATATAATGTTTCCAAACATTTTTTCATGTATTATTATTCCAAAATATCTAATATATTTTACTTGTTCTACTTTTATACATTTATTATCATTATATATTACATTATTATCATATACACAATTACATGCTTGTAAATATATGTCAATACTTTTATATTTCATGTGAGAAGAGCATATTAATGTATATTTTTTCTCCACTTATATAAATTCTATTGAAGTATCAAAGGACAATTTTGTTCATACTTTCTTAACATTCTTTAATTGCAATAACACTATTGTTATTTACACTCATAAAAACAGTATCATCTTCATGTTGGTATATTGATCCTTCAATATTAATATTTCCTAGATCTTTTATAAAAATCAGAAACAGCTATGCACTAAGTATAGAACTTTGAGGAGTCCATACATATATATTGCTCATTATTCAATAAATTTAATATTTTTCTATCATTTAAAAAAATTTTGAAAAAAAAAAATAGCAACTTTCCTCTAATTCTACAATTTTCTAAACTTTGAATCAATTGTTTATGCTCAATAATGTCAAAAACCTAATAAAAATCTAAAAAAATTAATTACATATTTTTTATTATTTAATGCACTATTAGTCATATCTGAATCCATACTGGTTTTTATTAAAAAAATTATTTTTATTTAAAAATTTATTAATTATTTTATAAATATAACTTTTTATTATTTTAGCAATTGAAGGAAGAATACACATAGCTCTATAATTATAAAAATTATTTTAATTACCAGATTTATAAATTGATCTTTCTATATCTTTCTCAATTACATTATAGATCATTGTCTTACCATAAGTTACATTCTTTGGAGTGACAAACAACTGGAAGAAATATCTATTGAATAATCTTTTAAGTCCAGTAATAGATAATATTTTCATGAATAATGTGAATTACATGATACTGCATAATTAAAATGTTATATATTGTTTAAATATGTGAGCAATATATCTGTGATGAAAGACACATCTGTAATTTGGAATCATAAAAAAAATTGAATTATAAAATTATTTTAATTTTCCTAACAACATCCATCCAACATTAAATGTTTCAAAAAAAAAAATACAGATAATAAACTTACATTTTTAGATATTTTAACTATGTGAAAAAATAGCTTTAATAGGATATAGAGCATAGTGAAAATTTATATATATACAAAATATTAAAAATATTACTTTTTATGCTTTTAATATTAGTATCAATAAAATTTCTGATATTTATGACAAATATCTTTGTATTTTGGATAAACTAATTATTAGGTTGAATCACTTTTGTCATTATCTCAATCTGCTGGGGACATTAAATAAAAATGTTTATCAGAAAAGATATTTTTCCCATGAAATGTCTTATATCAATATTGTGTTTCTTTCTTACATCTAAAAGTTCAGTGAAAGTATAAATATGCTTTTTAATGCATGCAGTATCAAACCAATTTATAAATTAATTTAAAAAATGTAAGAAATACTAAAAATAAAAATAAAAAAGCACTTTATTCTATGGCTACTTGCCATCAATCTTGCAATTGTAATAAAAGTTTATACGAGAATTAATAATATAATATTTAGAACATGTTTGAAAATGCATGAAATGCTTTACCAACCAGAACAATCTAAAAATAATCTTTAATGTTATATGTAGTTACATACCAATCACATCATTCTACTCAAGAAAATTCAGATTTTGGCAACCATGTCTCATTATTAGCTTACTTGCATAAAGTCATTAAAAAAAATTTTTTAAATGGATTTTAAAAAAAAAGGTATAGATTTGTATTGCAGTGAAATTACATAGTATAGTTTTTTACTCATGTGAGAAAATAATCAAATTTAATGTCTCTTATCACTTAAAACTAACTAAATCTCAGTTCCTAGATGATATCAAACTAGAAAGATTTTCTATTTGACAGGTTATTTAACAATCAAAAAAATTATTAATGTATATACTTAATTTTCAATCATAAATTAATGTTCCTTTAACAATTTTTGTTTATTTGTAAGAGCACATGATCTAAACTTTATTTTAAATTGTTGATAGAACTGTCAGAGAAAAACTTTTTATACAATTTTTTTATTCTCAAGAAATTTCAATAATGAATAAACACAGATTATGGTAATTAAGCCTGGAAACAAACCCAAGTAATTAACAAGATATTTCTAAAAATCGTTACTTATATATTAAGTATTAGTTTCATTTAACAAATCATTTTTACATAAAAAATTTGTGAATGAGGAGAATTATTAGTAAAAAAGATATTTATTTTTAAAAGTATATTTTTTTATTTTAATTTTTAAAAAAGAAAAATGGCAATTTATAAATTTTACTCTCAGTTAAAACTGTTTTTGGAAATAAAACTGGAAGAAATCCCTAAAGGGCAAGTGAAATTAATTAATTTTTTTTAAAGTGACCTTAATTTAAGATTTTTAAAAATGCTATTTCTTGGTGGAAAAAGTTGCATAATTGTATAATGAATGTAAATTAAAACAAGAGTCATTATCTTGAAATGATTAGCTTCAATAAGAACTTCCAAGCAATTTAAACTAGATTTTTTTATGTACAAAAAAAAGTGCTATCACACTAACTAATTTTTTTAAAAAAAAATAACTGGATGGAAATGAAGATCAAATAAAAAATGTCAAGGAATATTTTGAAGAAATATTTAATATATAAATAAATACATTTTGCAATAGGTAATAATCTATGATGCAAAAATAACATTAAAAATTAATAAGTAATTCACATTCAACAATGACATCATACTTAGTAATATCTGGTAGGAAAAACTGCCATAGAAAACAATAAGTAAAGACATTAAAGGAGATTATATAAAATATAAACCAAAAATTAATACAATATAGCATTAAAAATAAAAAATATAGAAATTAAATAATGAATAGAAATAATATAAATGCAATTTTTTTTAAAAAAACAACAACAACCAATTATTGAAAAATAAAAATGTGCAGATTGCAAAGTCAAGAAACAGTATAAAAGCTAAGGCAAAAGTAAAAAATATAATTGTGCAAAAAATCATAAAACTTTTCTTTTAGTATATATATATGTTAAGTTTTTATTCTGAAGGCAGGAAAAATAATTAGATAATAGTATACCACAACCAAGTGATAATGTAGGTTATTGTGGTTGATCATTTAAAGAAAATGTAACATTTTAATTTTATAACTGTATTATAAATTGTATAACTAAAAGCTAAATAATATATGAAGCAAAAATATATATGTATGATCCAAGATAATGAAGCAGTCAATCTTAGCTTAAGATTGAGCTTCATGTTTCCACCTACTAACCTATATTTAAACCCTATATCCCATCCCACTCCTTTTGTCATGTATGTATATTTTATGTATACATTTGAGATGCGCACCTACATTATAAAATTTTAACTTTTAAATTAACATTTTTATTATTATTAATTTTATGATTATTAATTCTTTTTATTAAAATACATAGGTGCGGCTCAAATATATATATATAGGAGCAAAATACTAACAAAATATTGATTTTTTTGTAAATATTTTATTACATGTCATTTGTACAACTTTTTTTTTTTAAAGTATTTTTTCTTTTAAACTGTATATTTTGTAAAATCCAATATGGAAGATGCTACAGTTGATTGTCTAAAAATAATTAAAGGGTTGGAAACACTATTGTTTTAATCTGGGGAAGGTATTTTTAATTAAAGTTTTTACTTAAAATGGGATTAAGATTTTCTTTTATTATAAACATTTTTGTCAAATCTATTTCTAACCTGGAAATAGATTTGAATTTAATTTTGGACGTAATCTTACTGTTGCATCTTCAAAAACAATCAATAAAGAAAAAGTAAGAATTTTAAGATCAGAGATTAGATTGTAAAGCTAAAACTAAGTGATTAAAAGCATTCCAAAAACATGTGGGCAGAGTATAAAAATGGCTGAATTTTGAGTCACAGGAGAGATTAGCTACTATTGAGAGAACTGATTGTAAACATATTACATGTCGCTTGAAACTTAAAATGATGTAGTAGTAAATCCACCACGCTTCTCGGCCCTGTTGAGTCATCATCTTCCACTGCCGTACCATTCTGCTGCCCAAGAGTGAAGTAAAAGCCCGACCTAAGAATTTTAGAATGCTAATAGAAGCTTGCTGCCACCAAAGAACTTTCATTTCAATTGCCGTGCATGTGCAATATTTTAAATTGAACTCTTAAAATTGCAAGGTAACTTTTCAAGCTGTCACCTCAAACTAAATCTAGCCTAAATAATCTATCAAGATTTCTTCTAATGTATTATTTAACTTTGTTTTTGTTTTAATATGTAATTTGCTCTTAAGTAATTCCTATAAATTTAATTCTCTCTTATATGCTCTTAACTTTCCTTAACTTTGGTGCGGTCATTTATTTACATGTATTTATTATTTGATTTCTATATCTGCTTGCTTATTATTAATATGCCAATCTCACAACCTAGCGAGCTTAATTTCTAAAAATCTTTTCTGTCATTTTTTTAAACTAAACCTTCATGAAAAGGTTATTAATGTCCCCTTAAAATATGTGTATATATAATGCATTATAAATTAATACGTTCACCAGATTGTTTTTACGAATCAACATTTTAGGTTCGTCTTTAATATAAAAATTGATTTGTTTAACTCTGGATTTTCTACCCGGGGTAAATCCAGAACTTAAGCTAATTAACGCTTTGAAATCTTTCAAAATGTTTTTTTATTAAATTCTGAAAGAGTGACTCATTAATTATTTTCTATATAACTGCTTTTTTTATTTACTCTTAAAATATAAGCTTAAATATTCCAGTTACTGTAAAAACCACGAAGGTGGGATTGAATTATTTTAAATATCAGAAAAGGAAAAGGGGGGTGAATTTCTTTTACTACATAAAATCTTAACGTATATTTATTTAGGAAAATCTTTATATATATTATAACTGCATAGCGTATTATTTGTCTAAATTATAGTACTCAAACAAGAGTCATTCATTTTAAAGCAGTAAAATTTATTCAATGTCGTTAGTGACATTTATCATTACTGCATTACTGACATTTGGCTAACTTCGTATATAGATATATTACGTGCTTCTAGTCTTCTAATCTGGGGGTTGCGACCAGTTTGAATCCATAGATTTCTTCTCATATCTTGTTCCGTAGATAGTTGAACTATCCGGAAACCACATTTATGGCGTATAAAAATGCCTCTGGCGGTGACCCCGTAAGTTTGGCACATGCTATGCATAACTACTTTCTTCGTATAAAAGGGCCTCTGGCAGTGATCCCTAAGTCTGGCACCCACTATGCTCATCCACTTTCTTCGTACAAAAAGGCCTGCGCGTTGGCGATGTTCACGGCATGCCTATCCACTTTGTCTTTCGTCTAGAAGCACGACTTTTCCTGTTATTTCTTTGTTATAATGTCAGCACCGCAAACTTCTTCATATATTTATTTCTTTTACTTCATGACCCAGTTTTAATGCTCTAATATTAAAATAGCGCTCTGCTTAAAATATATATAAATGCCAACTACTTCTAGTTTTATTAATTAGATTTATTTGAGTCTTATACAATCCCACCATTGTAACTTATTTCTGTATTTAAGAGTATCTATTTGCCTAGGGGAAAATAAAGTGTTCTTCTTACCAGCGCTAATTAAGAGAATTTTCATTAAATATTTTGTCATAGAATTAAATGTAATTTTCAAATGTGTTTTATTTATTTTCACGACTGTAATGGTGTGAAAATAGTTTATATTATATCTGTAATAAATTTCGGAACGCTCCTAGAAATGTATATGTTGGTCACCATGTTTCTGAACCGTAAACCAAAGCGTTAATAGCAATATTATGTGATTCTTTATAATAATCGATTGGCATCTTAATATTGGGCCCACCAAAGATGTGTGTTTATATATAGTATATGTTATTTAATTAATAAAGAGCATATGAGAAATAATAGCGTGAATGACACTATGTAATCATCTACCGCTTGCTCATTCACGCACATACTAATGTTTGCAATTAATTTATAAATGTATGTAAATAATTTGTCAGTATATTAAACTATATTTTATTGTCTAACTTATTTGAGTAGTTCAAATTCCTCTTTTCTCCACTTCCAAAAGTACAGCCATACTTATATATATTTTAGTTTAAGTCATAGTTAATAGATGTCTCATTGTTTTGCTCAGCTTTGCTAGTCGGCCGGATTAAGAATTAATTCTCATGTGCCATCACTATTATGTTATCCATTAGGTGTTGTATCGGAGGCTTTGAGAGTGGGTTCAAATTCAGGCTGGTCCCTGACCTAAATCTCGGGCTTGACTGGGTTTGAAGTACATTTTGTGAGTTCCAGCTCATGTTAGATGGATAAACATGTTTTGACTGGTACAATAGAAAAATAAAATTTTTAAAAATATTTTAAATGGATAGTGAATAATATATATATATTATAAATGAAAGTAACCTACAAATAATAAGAAAAAAATCAGGGAGAAAAAAATGTTAACAGTTAGTAAAAAGCCAATATGACAAATTAAATTTTGGATGCTGATATTTTGATTGATTAGATGAGCAAATTTTAAAATGAAAGATAAATCCAGAAAAGTGTAGAAAATATATGCATGGAAAAAAGCAAAAATTAATAATTGTAATTCATTATTCATACAAAACAAAACAAAAAAATTCATATGTATGCTTAAAATAAATACAGTGAATGTTACATGAAAACAGATAAAACATGATATATAGATTCAACTTTCATCAAGTGAAAAGTGTGCAATATTTTTATAAAAATAGTATTGTTAATTTTTTCAACTTTATGGAAGAACTACATATAATCTTCAGTTAAAGAATACTGGGAAAATGCTTAATATTTAAAAAATTAGCAAAAAAGTATAAATATAAAGAATGAGCATAACAGAAAAGTTTGAATAAAAAAATAGATTATCTCAAAATCAGTTTTAAATCAGATGTAGCCAAGGACAAAATAATAATAATAATGATAATAATAATAATTAATTTAAACTATGTGGTTTGCAAGTTTTTGAGATTAAATTAGAAAAAAATAAATATCAAAAAATTTGAGATAAATGTTTTTGCTATGTTATGAGACAATAACAAGATTAAAAAATATATAATCTAAGAAAAAGACACAGAAAATAGTGTAAAAAGTATTTGTTTCGAGTTATGATGGTAGTAGTTATGAAGAATTTTAGACAAATCGAAATATCTAGAAATGGTACTTGCAACACTATGTGACAAAGTAATTAATTGTGCATTTAACTTGTAGAATATTAGATAATAAACAGGTAAATGAATAACAAAAACAAAACTACCATCAATAATTATATACTTTTTGCTTCTTGTTGATGTTTATTTTGCATTTATATATTTTCTTTTCTTTTTTTTTTTTTTTTCAGAAAAGAAATGCATTAGAAGAGCAATAAAAATTCTCAATGCAAGAAATAATAACTGCAACAAATATTTGAAATAAAGAATTTGTAGGTTTGAATATTTATTTTTGTTGTAATGGAAAAGAAAGAGGGTAGAATCAATATATCTAATTCCATAGATTGTTGCTATATTTTATTTTTAATAAGATTTTTTGCATAACTTAGATCATTAAAATTAAGGATTGTAATTATATTAATTTAAACCAGTTATGGGCAACCTGTGTTCACAAGCCATATACAACCTTATATGACTTTTTGTAAGGCATGCTTAATGTTAAGAATAATTCGATGTGCTTTTAATGTACTATAAATTTTAAAAATGTATTTATATAAGCCAATTACAACAAATATGATTATTACTTGTAAGTTTGGACATCTATATATATATGTGTGTAGATAAATGAATCTATATTAACTGCCATTTTTGCAGATATTGTATATTTTTATGTTAAAAGATTAAATAGTATGTGTTTATATACAAATTGAGATTGCATTTCATTAACATCAAATCTAAAATAAAATTACACATGGTATAGTATATAAAAAGAGAAGATATTGATTTTAAAAAAGCAAGGTGGGGATAATCTTTCACACATGATGCTCTATGAGTGATAAATAATATTTCATGAGGCTCACTGTACCTGTTTTAGATCACAAGTTCTAGATTTAAAGCTTTTTCATTAATACATTAAAACAGCTTTTATTTGATTTTTGCAGAGAAGGAAAATTTTAATATATTACTTTGATTAGAAATGATAATTTGCTCATTAACACTTTATTAAATTAATTATTTTATTATAATTTACAAACTTTCTTTGTCTTAAAGAATTATATTTAAAATACTTAAGAAATATATTACTTATATTTTTAAACATTTCAATGGTACAAAAAAAAAGTCTGAATAAATCACTTTTCAATGTGAAATACTTGTTTGAAGAGGTGAGACATCATTTAAGAAAGTATTTTTAAACTTCATGCAAATTATTGTTTATTAAAGGTAGATAATTTGATGAATTTTAAAGTTTGAATAAATTTCCTTTACAAGTTAGTAGAATATTTATATATAAAATAACAATATAAAGTAAGGCAATATAAAATTGTAACTATTATAACTTTATCTTTCTTCAAATCCCAAACTATATCACATTAATATGACTCTAAGCTATGTCTAGATATAAAGAATCTAAATAATCTACTTGTATAAAAACAATATATATATATACATAAATGCACTCATATTTAGAAATGAAATTATATATATTACTTTAATAAGTTGTGCAATTTATTAAGCTGATTTTAGATTTAAAAAAACGATTCCACAGCTTTTTGCTTTTATGTAACAACAACTTATATTTTTTCTCATAAATCTAAATTTAGTTTGTTGACTACAGTATTTACTATATATTCATTGAGTTGAAGAATTGTTATTTCTTAAGTAGAAATAAATGTTTATTTTCAAAGATTTCTTTTTTTAATATTTTCATATATATAATGAATTTTTAAGTTACTTTAAAAAGTTATATATATATATAGTCAAAATAAGAGTCATAGACCATAAGACCCAATTCTCTTAAGCTTTGTGATAAATGCTTACCAGAGAAAGCATTTAAAATATATCTGTCAGAAACCCACCCCCCCTAACCTCTGACCATGGTTTCGTGCTTCGGCACTCCTCTGAGAGGTACTGGGATAGCTTCAGACACTAGATCTAAAAATACCAACCCAAAGCCAGCATTTATCTACAAGTTATCTATTGAGTGGAAAATCTGAAATTTTCAGACACCTACATGTCTTCAAACCCAGCTATCCTACTTAAATAGCTATATGGGGCTGAGAGATCTTCAGCAATACCATATATTATTAGTAGTCTTAGCAATATAACATCGCATAAGACTTAAGGCAGAGACTATATATAAATCGTCAAAATAAGAGTCATAGATCACATGACCCAATTCTCTTAAGCTTGTAAGATATAAAAAATGAGCATTGCCAATTTGCTCAACAAGCTTTGTGATAAATGCTTAGCCGAGAAAGCATTTAAAATATCTGTCAGGAACCCCCCCCCAACCTCTGACCATGGTTTCGTGCTATGGCACTCCTCAGAGAGGCGGCTAAGCATTTATCACAAAGCTTGTTGAGCAATTGGCAATACTCATTTTTTATATCTTACAAGCTTAAGAGAATTGGATCATGTGATCTATGACATCTTATTTTGCCTATTTATAGTCTCTGCCTTATGTCTTATGCGATGTTATATTGCTAAGATTACTAATATATGGTATGGCTGAAGATCTCTTAGCCCCATATAGCTATTTGAGTTGGATAACTGAATTTGAAGACATCTAGGTGTCTAAAAATTTCAGATTTTCCACTCAATAGATAAATAAATGCTGGCTTTGGGTTGGTATTTTTAGATCTAGTGTCTGAAGCTACCCTAGCGCCTCTCTGAGAAGTGCCGAAGCACGAAACGATGGTCAGAGGTTGGGGGGGGGTCCTGACAGCAATATTTTATATGCTTTCTCTGGCTAAACATTTATCGCAAAGCTTGATGAGCAATTGGCAATGCACATTTTATATATATAGTTTATATATTACTATGTTTAATGTCTTCACAATTATATGACATAATGTATTTTGGGGGTTAAACCATGTATTATTTTGTATTACTTCCCAATGTTTCAATAAAATAACATCCACCATTTTTCAAGTCAAGTTTTTAAAGAAAAATCATTATATCTCAAGTAGTAATGAAATTGAGTGTTAGGTAGAGAATGAGATTGAACATGAAATAATTGAATATTCAATATATATATATATATTAACAAAATATTTATTGTTTTCAGTTTCACCATTAATTGATTTCAAGTTTATATTAAAAGAAAAAGATAAAGTAAGTGGTCTCCATATGACTGGAATATGTTGTGCTTCATCAGCTCTATTTAAACCAGTTGGTGTTTTTAATATTTCAATCATTTCCCTCATGGTTCTCAAATCATACTTTTCCAAATTAGCAAGTATTTTACTATTATCAAAATCAGTTTTGTGACCAATTTCTAAAAAATGTGAAGTAAAAGCTTATCTATTTAACTTCTGATAAAAGGCATTTTATGTTCAATAATTCTGGTAATAATTCATCTATTACACAGACCTGCATAGCTTTTTGAGCATTGTAAACATGTAATTTATAAATCCCCTGGTATTCCAAAAGTACTCTGTCTTTAGGTTTATGGAAAAAATCACCAATTTTTTTGCCAGTAGAAAAATCTTTATGTTAAAATTAGATGGGCTTCTACTGATCTTATCAGTGACTCCTTTAATATAAGGTAAAACCATCCTATAACTAGTTCAGTTATCCATTTCCTCCACTTTTTTCTTTTTAGTATTAATGCTATATATATTGTACCATATTCGTGGTACATCTGACATTGGCGTATTAAAATTAAAGATATTACATTTCGGAAAAAATATAGTAGTATTTTTATACATTTATTTTGATTTATTTTAGACAATGTAAATTAAAATTTCTATTAAAAAAAAAAATGTATCTTTTGATTTTTACTGAGATAAAAATATATATTCTTATCACCATTACTTAAAGTTAAACCACAACAGTCTTTCACCATTAAGTAAACATGGTTACTGAAGGGGGGGGGGGGTAACTTTAACTTTGGAAACAAAAAAAGCAGACAAATTTGCCAAAGTTAAAACAGGAATAAAAAGAAAAGGTGTAAATAGGATATGCATTAGGGAATGAGTATAAAAGAAAGGAGATCGTGGAGTGGGGGTCTTCTTTTTCCTTGTGTTCTGTGTGTCATCAAATAGCAATTTACTATAAAACTGATTTTGTTTCTACAAAGTTACTAGAAAATGCACCAATATATTCTCACTAGCGGATTGAACCGTTATCAAATTGGTGAGTAGAGAAGAGTTTGTTCGCCAATACTTTCTTCATTCCTGGAGTCACCATAATACCATGATTAAATCCCATCATCTACCTGAATCTTAAAATCCCGGACTACCTAACAAGCTGCTATAAGAAAATCATACAACGGATCCTACTGTAGACAAAACTATGCATGGTAATTCATGCAGTGATATAATTGAACAGGTGAAACTTATCAGTAAGAAACTTTCTTTCATGTATTATAAGTTATCACCTTCATATAACTATAAAAATTGTTGAATGCTATATTAAACCAGATTATAGAAAATGTGAATTTCAAGAATAATTACTTTATTAACAATGTAGTTTGATATTATATTTTATTCTTTTATTATTATCAATAAACATTTGTTAGTTAAGAAATTAATAAATCATATAAATATAATTTATTTTGTTGTTGATTTAAATTTATTATTATAGTATTATTAATTAAATTGTATTATTAATTTGCCAAATATAAATGTCAATGCTGTATTGTAAATTGCAATCCTCCAGAGGACAGTAAATTCTCATGCCATAGCCATTGGTAAAGATAGGGAACAGGTAGCCAGTGAATTAGCATATAGAATCCTGGCACCTAGTAAATAAATTATAACTGGTTCTTCTCTGACTATTATTAAACTTCATTATAATAAACTGGGGTTGTTTGACCAGGAAAAATAGTTATGTTTATGAATATACCTGACATATTCAAATAAATGAATTACAATATATATATATATATATCATTAAAAAAACAGTCAACACATAGGCAATCCCAATATCAATAACAATCAATAAATTAAAACTGTTGTCAAGGCAACCTCCTGATCACAGAGATTGAAATTATTGATACAAAAAAGTTTAAATCATCATCATCATTATCAACCATTATCAATCCACTGCAGGATGAAGGTCTCTCCAAGTTTAATCCATCTTCTCCGATCTTTAGCTTCTCTTCTCCACATTACCCCTGCACAGTTTCTTATTTCATCCATCCATCTCACATGTGGTCTCTTTCTGGGTCTTTTACAATCTCTTGGAATCCAGTTTAAAATTTCAATTGTCCATCTATTATCATCTCTTCTAACAATATGTCCAGCCCAACTCCACTTCAATCTTTTAATTTTTTCAATGAGGTCAGTAACACCTGTTTGTTCTCTTACCCATACATTGCATTTACGATCTCTTCTTGTTACTCCCAACATACATCTCTCCATACTTCTTTGAGTGGTCTGAAGTCTCTGAATTGCTCTTCTATTAAGTGTCCAAGTCTCAGATGCATAAGTAAGAACTGGTAAAACACATTTGTTAAAAACCTTCCTTTTCAAACACATAGGCATATTTCCTTTTAGTATCAAGCTATTTCTACCAAAAGAACTCCAACCAAGTTTAATTCTATGATTAATTTCCTCCATTATGTTTCCATCTGTATTAATAATCTGACCAAGGTATTTGCAACTGTTAGTTTCTTCTAATTCATCATAATCAATCTTTATTTTCATATTTTGAGCAAATCGATTAAACATTATTTTAGTCTTTTTAACATTTATCCTTAGTCCTACTTTCCTACTTTCATCTGATAATTCCTGCAACATTTCCTGCAGATCTGAATCATTATTTGCAAAAACAACTACATCATCTGCGAAATCTAAATGACTTAAATAATCACCATTTACTTTCACTCTTTTAGTTTCCCATTTTAATCCACAAAATACTTCATGCAGCAACGCTGTAAAAAGTTTTGGAGATATGGAGTCACCTTGTCTTACACCTTTCTCAATGTTGACTTTGCCAGTGTCATTATGTAATCTAATTGTTGCTGTTGCATTTTTATAAATATTCTTTAAAATATGACAATATCCTGGATCTATATCTTGATGATCTAATGCTTTAATTACTGAAGAAATGTTTATAGAATCAAATGCCTTTTCATAATCTACAAATCCTAAGCATAATGGCAACTCATATTCATTTGTCCTTTCTATAACTTCTCTCAATACCTGGATATGATCTACTGTACTAAAACCACTTTTAAATCCAGCTTGTTCTCTTGGTTGGTGGAAATCCAATGTTCTCTGTAGACGAGTAGTAATTATCTTGGTAAAAATTTTATATAAAACTGATAAAAGGCTGATAGGTCTGTAATTTCTAATATCTTCTTTATCACCTTTTTTAAATATTAATATTATTACTGCATTCTTCCAATCATCCGGTACATCTTTATCATTTAGACATTTGGTATATAACTTTGCTAAAAAAATTTCTATTTCTTCACCTGCTTCTTTTAATATATCAATTATAATTCCATCATTACCTGGAGCCTTTCCTTTCTTCATGCATTTAATTGCATGTCTCACTTCTTCATTTAAAATTCTGGGCAATTTGGAAGATCTAATAGATATAGGAGGTACTTGTTCTTTATTACTATATAATTCTTGATAAAAAATCTTCTACCAATTTCATGATGTCATCTCTCCTTTTAGTAATAATTCCATCTTTTTTTCTTATTGCAGATATAAATTTCCTACCAATACCAAAATGTTGTTTTACATTCTTAAGACTTTTATTTTCTTCTACAGCTTTCCTTGCTAGTTCACAGTTATACTTTCTTATATCATTTTCAACTCTTTTCTGCACCATTTTACAAAATTCGAGATATTCAATTCTTTTTAATGCATCATTTTTGGATATCTTCATATTCCTTCTTTTCTTCATAAATTCTCTAGTCTCAGTAGAAATTTTATTGGTCAATTGTTGTTTTTTTCTACCAGCTATCTTTGTTGCAGTTTTCAAAAGTGTATCAGTTATTTTCATATTAATTTCATTCAAATCTGAATCATGTTCAAAATCTACTAATACTTGAAACCGATTTGTAAGTTCTAATTTAAATTCATTAGAATGTTTCTGAAGATTAGGAATATCAACTGTAAATAATGTTTTTCTTAATAATTTTTGTTTCTCTAGTTTTACATTAACACGTATCTTACACCTTACTAATCGATGATCACTTCCTGTGTTAAATTTATTAAGAACATTACAATCTTGAAATATGTATTTCCTGTTAGTCAAAATATAATCCAATTCTGCTGTATCTTCATTTGGATGCTTCCATGTCCATTTCCTTTTAACATTTTTCTCAAAAAAAGAATTCATAATATAAAGTTTTTCTTTTTCTGCAAACTCCACAAGTCTATGTCCTCTCTCATTTCTCTTACCATAACCAAAATTACCCACAGCACTTTCATCTTTCATTTTTTTGCCAATTCTAGCATTAAAGTCTCCCATAACAATTTTAAAATGGTGTTTACTCTGATAAAAAGCCTTTTGTACATCCATATAAAAATCTTCTACTATTTCATCACTATGAGAACTTGCTGGGGCATAAACCTGAATTATCTGCATTTGGTATCTGCTATTAAGTTGTATAATTAATCTTGCTACTCTGTCCGATACACCATCAATCTCCACAATAAAAAAGTTTAAATAAACCACTTTAAATAGATAAATATAACCTATTCTGAATGCAGACTAATAAATAGTCAATTATAACAATACCAATTGCAATTGTAAATTTTAAATTGCATCCAAAATATTATTTAAATAATAAGTGTAACAATGCTCTAGGCTAAATGGGTTTGTAAGTAATCATTAAAGACCAGTCAAACCCAATATCAATAACAATCAACAAATTCAAACTGTTTACAAGGCAACCTCCTTTTACCGCACATCAACAAAGATGGAATCCCACCTTTGGGTAGACATTAAAAATTGCAACTTGACCACAGATTGAAATTACTGATACAAAGAAGTTTAAATAAACCTCTTTAAACAGTTAAATATAACTTATTCTAAATGCAGACTAATAAATAGTCAATTATAACATTATAAACTAGAATTATAAATTTCAAATTGCACCCAAAGTGTTATTTAAATAATGTGTAATAATGCTCAAGGCTAAATGAGTTAATATATATATACATCTCTCTCTCTCTCTGTGTGTGTGTGTGTGTGTACAGATAATAAATAAAATTGTTTTACGCAAACAATAAGATTTCAAAATAAAAATAATAATGATAATGAATTATTACAATAAAAATAATTTAAAAAATATAGTTGATTTTGAAAAAAAAAGCAAACATAAAACTAATCGAATGAAAGGGATATTTCTAGCATTGCACAATAATAGCCAAAAAATAAAAATTAAATATTGTAGTAACATGTGCTTAGAAAAGAAATGATTATATCTGTAGATTTAAAAGAAAACGCAGTCAAACTGTTTTGAAATATATATATAAAGTGAATAATTGTTTCAATGATTTTGAAAAAAAAAAACATTTGATAGATTAAACTGGGATGTAGCATTGTATGAAGCAGAAAAGTGAGCCATTATGAAAAAATAAGAAGAAGAAAAGGAAGATTTTAGATAAATTATTCAGACTATTAAAAACATGAATAAAAATGTTAATGAAGAAGATAAATTTATAATCAGAAATAAAAATGATAAGTTTAAATATTGTAAAACTTTGGCATATTGTAAGCTTTTGTTATCCTAGAATATAAGAAAATATAATAAAACAGATATTGTTTTAGATCCAAAAACAAAAGCTCATAGATAGCACAACTATAAACAATACATTGTTGGTATTAAACAACAAGAGATCAGGTCTACATGCCAACTAATGATTAGATGGTGTAAGCATGTATAAAAAAATTGATAATATATTTACAAAATAATTATATAGTAATAATAGAAAATTGAAATGCTATGGTAAGACTGGTGAAATAAGTTTTATATGTAGAATGCAACAGATAATAAGAGTAAATTTCAAGAGAATAAAAAAGGTTGGCCATCACAAGATGTCATAAAACTTTGGAATTAGCATGTTGTGTTTCTGTGATTTACAGATTGATTCATATAGTTATAGCAAAAATCACTTAACTTTTTTTGCTTTTGTCTTTATCTTTTCTTCTTTTTTTTTTTTTTTATAGTTAGAATAGTCATAATCCTTAATGTTGAAAAAAAAAAAAAAAACTGAAGATATCTATTAAGTAATAATATTTATAAGTATACAACATTAATACTATTAATATTATCTGCCCAAAATCAGTTGAAGACAATAAGACACTAGAATAAAACAGTAATATATGATTATCATCTGTGGCAATTTGCCATTGTGTTTATTACTCCCTGAATAAATAATTTGTTTTAGTATATCAATATTTAAATTGAAGTAATTAATCTAAGACATAGAACAGTAGTTCCAATCTATGGATTGGGATAAACAGATCATTGCAATGACCCCCCCCCCGATTAAAGATTGTGAATAAGTATTTGCTTTTTATTTCTTATAACATTATTTTACAATAAATAATATAATTTTATAAGATTATTCGATATCTTACTTTTTTTACTAAAATAAATTTCTTAGGATTAGAGCACAAGCTTGCCACAAAGCTTGTTGATAACTAGTAAATGGCTTCCACACCAATAGAGGATAATTACTATTGATACATAGTATAGAAAAATTATAAATAATTCTGAATAAATTTTTATAAGTGACAAAAGCCAACAAATGGGGTTTTTTTTTTCAGTTTTAAATTGTTAAAATTTATATTAAAAAATCATTATTATAAAAGTCACCTTTGATTTGAATATTACAGTTTTACACAATGCCTGATAAAATATTAAAATTTAGCCAGTTTGAAGATAGACTTCATTATAAAATTTAAGTAAAAACAAATTTAAACAAATGGCAAAAAGATTCAATTAATTGCAGCTAATATTTGCAGATAATGAAAATGGGATATTCATTTGAATTTACAAGGGTTGAAAATGAATTTCTTATAAAATATAATTTATAAAAATTCAAGATCTAATGATAAATATAATATCAGTTTTAACATTTTAGAATACTCAACAAGAGCTATAGCTTAACAAAGCTGCATTAGAAATTAAAAGCTTTTTTTTTATCATTTTTGATATTGCCAATTTATAAAGATATATTTAATAAGTATTTTAAAGAATAAACATATTAAATCAAAACTCTACCTGTTTAGTCTATACTAAAGTGGCAGACTTTAATAGTTAATAGTCCCTGGATCAATTTTCAGATGAGGACAATAGAAAAGATAAATCAGTTTGGTCAATAGAATTAAACTATTGAGCCTAACCAGTTGTTTGGTACTCAAATATCATAGAATCTCCCAACAACTCATTTTAGTTAATTCAACTTGTGAAATGTTTGAAGACCACTTGATTCCTTCAGAAACTAATTATTTTTGTATTATCACTAAATCAATAATTTAAAAAGAAAAAAAAAGATTAAATATAAGAATGAAAAGAGCAAATTAACAATACTTATTAAAAGCAAAGAGAAAAATAAAGATGTGCCATCTTGGATTTTATATAAAAAAATAAATATTAATTTTTGATAAGAACCAATCAATTAAATTTTTAGTGATACATAAAATAAATTAAGTATATGTACAACAAACCATGTACAAACTTTTTTATATATCTTGTTTGTTGGTTATTTTTTAATTTATTTATAAAATAAATTACATTAATTTATTGCTAACAAAAGTAAATGCAATACACACAAAGTGATCAGCAGACAGAAAAAAAGGTTTGCATTTTTTTTTTAAATTTGTGCTAAAATTTAGTCTGAAAATCATTTCTTTGTAAACACTTCTGCAATTACCAAAAAAAAAAAAAAAATATGGAATTTTATTTTCAATAAAAAATAATTGTTATTCAAAAATATATTTTCAAACCCTTCTTGACATTTAGATTATCCTGTATAAATTTATTTCAAGAATGATTTACTGATAAAACAATTTTTTTGTTTAAAAAAAAAACTTATTTCCAATCATTGTCAAATTTAATCAGTGAAGCAAGAAATAACCAGGTGACCACATTCATCTATCAATATTAATCACCTAATTTTATCAAAGATAATATATCAATCCTTTCAGTTCTAGTTAATAAAAATAATTCTTTTATTCTTAATAATGAAAGCTTCTATAAGTAAAAACAAATGCAATACCTACTAAATCAAGATGTATTATGTTTGTACAAATAGTACATTCAAGTAGTTTTATTTATTGTTTATATACATATCATACCAGGTTTGTGAAGAGTGCCTAGTTTTCAAATATTTACATCATACTAACATATATTCTAATTCTAACACCTACACAAATAAATTTAGTTGTTTTAAATTTAGTTCAAATTTAATTTAGTATAAATGAATGTATAATGAACTTATAAAGTGTTTATCATGGTCCTTTGATAAAGCTTCATACTGATTCTCAACCAAATACATATTAAACATAACATGGCTATATTGTTGCAAATCTTTTAGCAAAAAAAAAAAAACAAGCTCCACTGTAGACAGCTAAAATCACACATAAATCACTATTCAAATACTAATCTTCATGTATTTAATGTTTACAAAACTATCAATATCAATTTACTCTAACCTCTCCACTTATTTATGCTCATAGAAACTTTCAATCCTCATAGTAGGATAAAATGATCTCGATTTTTAAAATGGATGATTTTAAATTACAACATGCACAAACATTATGATGTCAAATAAAAAGAAACATTGCATTCAGTTTGAATGAATACAGAAAAACTTTGATTTATGTTTTCTTTCAACATAAAACTTGTTTTCTGTTACCTGTTGAACTACTGACATTGTATTCTTTCCCCCATAAACAATAAAACCAAGTTGTATCATTCTTGTATTCTTATTCCCATTGAAAATAAAACCATTCAAACATGGAATAAAATTTAAAGAAAGACGAGAATGAAATCAATATTCTGGCAATATTGAAAAAACATCAATAGAATCCCAACAATAGATCTTGATATGATAAATTCAAAAAATTCATAACAACTGTCAAAGGTCCATCTCTTTAGAATACAAGATAGAAAAGAATCAGCAATGCAATTTATAATCAATATATGACTATCAAAATTCAAAAACTGCTGATGAACTTATAATTCCTATGTGTTAGGATTGATAATACTAAGTATATAAAAAAATATTAAAAAATGCTATTAAAAAATTATGAATTACATTTCAGTGAAAAGATCTTATTCTTTATACACGGGCTTGATGAGGGCTAAAAAAAACTACTGCTGCTCACTGCCAATTAGAAACCAACTTTATAAATCAGACATTTAAATCCAAAATTAAGAAAAATAGAAAAAACTAGAAGATTCTCTTTTTAAATGTTTTTTAATAAAACTAATAGATATTGGTGAACTATAACTTGTTATTGCCTGTCTTAAACTAGAAAAAGCTTCAGAAATAGATAATATTTTCCCAGAATTTTAAAAAAATCTTTAGTTTAGGATCCAAATCATAATTGGTAAAACTATTTAGCAATATTATCCATTCAGAGATAATTACAAAAATTTGATATGAAAATAAACTTATAGGAATTTTCAAATCTAATAAATCTAACAATAGCCCAAAAAATTTATCACATATTATTCTTATGGGTTCCCTACCTATATCCATATACACCTACCCAGATAAATTTAACAAGAATTATGCTAATAGTTAGAAATCTTTAACACAAATTATAATCAGACTAGAATAAAAATTTACTACCCATATTAAAAAAATTTTTGAAAATAAAGATAGTTTCTATCTGTATCCAGTTGCCTATTTGGGTCTTTTTGAGACAATTAGTTTCATAAAAAAATTTAATGCACGAAATCTTTAATTTATATAGAAAAATGTTCCCCAATAAAATAATTCAAGTAATTCTAAATGATAATCATAGCAAATATCAAAGTTTATAGAATGACCTATCACAGGCTTCAGTTCTCTTGCCTATTTTATTATTTTTTTTTTATGTGTCAAAGCGTTAGCCAGGAAGTGAACCCCAGGACAACTGCTTGTAAGGCAGCTGTGCTAACCACTCAGCCACCAAACACTTGACGTTGCCTATTTTATTTATTCCATTTATCAGTGATATTTCAGAAACAGAATGCAGAAAATTAAACAAAATGATGACATTGTTTTGACATCACAAAAGAGATTTTTTTCCAATTTCAAAAAATTTCTTAAAATGAGAAAAAAAAAATTTAGGAATTTTTTCAAAGACTGGGAACTTATCTCTAATCCCACAAAGATAATATAATCAACATTCAATATATCCAACAAAAAATAATTTTATAAACTGAAAGAAGCTTTCAGCAAAAATTAAAAAGAATGACTTTGGACCATATTCTAAATTATTTTTCTTTAGAAACAAAGGTAAGATCTAAAATAATTTCTAGAAACAATCACTTTCGAATTGTAATAAAATGAAAAAGAACTACATTTTAATGCTGATTACTGCATTCCTGTTTGGTAAAAAAAGTGCTCATATTAAGCTGTGGGTATGTAATTAAAAATTATTGTGACAAATATTGAAATAGTGAAATCCTTTCATACATTATTCCATTATATATCATAAGACAAATTGTCTCACAAAAAAATGCATAAAAAATTATTGAGTAGGTCACTATTATTGCTAACTTTTGCTATTTAATAAAATCTCTCCTCATGAGTCTACATTTTTATAGTTTATAACACCAGAATGAAATACTGAAATTTAAAAATAAACTAAGATTTATTAAATAACTAATCAAACTACATCCAGACACAGGGCAGCTTTTTGATTCCCATAAGTATTTTTAATAAGACCTTATAATTAAAAAAGCAACAAAGTGTGATCATTATTAGAAGCAGTTTGATTTTTTTCTTTAGAATATTTTATGTCAAACTGAGATATCATGCTTACAAACTGAGAATTGATTAATCTGCTCTTATAATACATACAATTAGTACACATAAGTGAGGCAGAATGAATTCTTCAGTACACTTGCCTACAACCTTTTCTTTAAAAGTAAAACTTTATTTAAAATGTTGCAATATCTAGCATATTTAATATAATGTTCCAGATAATAAAAAATATATATCAGCTTTAATATGACTTTTTTAGATTTTGTAGAACATTATTTTTTACATGTGCACATACAATATGATAACATCAATAGATAATGTTTCATCATAGAAACAAAACTGAATGAAAATAAAATCATAAATTCATTACTTTCCATATATGTGTCATATTTCCAACTACCGCTTGTGGAATGAAGAATAAATTCTTCAAATATGATTCACTAGAGTTATTTACTTATTTACTCTTAAGTAAAGAATAGTAGATAACATTTATGAAGTCTATTAAATTAAGTTATAGTTCACTGTAGTTTTCAGTACAAAAATGTAGTTCAAAGTCAGGTTTTCTTTTGACTAAATTTTTATGAAATAATAGCAAATTATTTAATAATGATGATTTTGTTGTTGTTGTTGTTTGATTGAAGTACTTATTTCAACAGCTTCTTTAGAACGATAATGGTGATTCTGAGAAGATATTTAACATAGATTCATACATATGATCATAGGACTGTATCACTTACCATAGACATTTTTATTTAATTTAACAAACCTGCCTTCATATTATAGAAAGTTTAGCATTAATTAAAAATATTCTGTAGCTATAAAATAAAATACAGTAAGTTTAACAATTACAACTTTTACTCTTTTAAACTTTAAATAGAATAAAAGAAACATTTCTCAGAATTAAAATGTTCATAACAATATTCTGTCATTTTAACTTAAATATTTAAACAATGCATATAAAATACAACATTAATGATATATAAATAAAAACTAATGACAAACTGCAAATGATAAACAGATGATTTGTTGACATACTTTTCAAAACTACAATTATCCATAATTCTAGTAGTTATGGTATTAAATTACAAGAAACTTTCCAATACTATGAAAAATGAGAGTATAAGACTTTATTAACATAATACATGATTTATTTCATTTTATAACAAATAAATATGTAATGTGCAAATTATCTGCTATAATGCAAATGATGTAAGAAAAAATAACAATATCCATATATTAAAACAGGCAAAATTCTCTATACGTATTGCCACTCAGTACAAGCCAGAGTAATCAATGGATGCCAGAAGGCTTGTGCATAAAATCCCCATCTAGTGCCTACTCATCCGATATCCTCAGACTAGTTTCTGGCTTGTGGCCTTCATCAATGAGGAGCCTTGGATCTTGATATATCCATATATGTATGAAGCAAAATACTTAGTAATTTAAGATTTTTTTTTCCATATTAGCAATATTAATAATGGTCTTTGCTATTTTTGCATATGTATTAAAATCTAGTACATGCACAAAATAGCTTAGCTGAATGATCAGCAGCATCTCTTGTTGATGAATCTGTTGTCATGTGATTAGCATAAAAGATTATAATACATACTGTAACTAATCATGAATCTTTGAAAGATCAAATTTTCTAGCATTTGTATTATTTGCTTCTGGTTTATCAACCAGATGCCTTTTGCAAACAAAATTTTATTTACAATAGGCAAAAAATTTAAGATACATTATATCTCATATGTATAATCAATAATTTAAATTGCTAATAATTAAGCAATATTTTATGTGTATATAAAACAACCAATGATTTATCTAGCTTTAATTTAATATGCATGTACAGCAGAAACAAGCTTGCATTGCTTATTTGGATAAATCATGTATACAAGCATGAGTAATCAATTCAGATAGTAATGCCAAAACAATCCAACTCATATTCTACTCATAAACCATCCATATAAGCATAAATAAAAATGAATTCCATATGATAAGGTTAAAATGATTGATCTTTAATATAAAAATAGCAGAATGATTATACTACAAAACTATGTTCCATATTAAGAAAGGCTAGTAGACATTAATCTGGAAATCAATTTAATATTAATGATGATTGGAAAGCAGAATGATATAAAATATAGTGATGCTATCATATATAGATACTGTCATATTCTTATTAATATTTTCTTAAAGGCTAACTTTATTAATTTTATTTTTTGTTTGCACAATATCACAAACATCTGTTTCCACTTCTAACATTTTACAATAATTAATAAAAATTAACAGGAAAAAGAATAGTATATGCTAATAGGATGTTAAAGTGAAAAATATATATAAATCTAAAAAATTTATATAAATATATTAGATTATGTTTTAAAAAAATTAATTTGTTACATATAATGTAAGATGAAAATATTATATTTTTTAAAAAAAATATAATTCTTTATAAATTTCATTTCAAAATTATTTATTGAATTTATATTAAAATATATATATGTAAATTCATAAACTTTAAAATATATATCTATATAAACAGAAAAGAATTGAATATTAACTGAAAAAAAGAACCTTTCATTCTTCTTTGAGATCTTAAAGGAACTGAGCAGAGCAAATTCCTAATTCCTACCTCATACGTTCTTGTAATTGCAGTTATTTTTAATTAAGGAACATGGATGAACTACTCACCAATAATCATCATCCGGTAAATTTAATGACCTTTACCTGTGAATTTTAAGATTAATTACAGTCTGTCTTTTCAGATACCTGAAAGGTTTTATCTGAATCATCAGTTGAAGGCAGAGTGAATGTATGAATTCATAAGTCAATAAAATCATTTTCTTTTATTCGATCACAATATATAAAAGTGTGGTTTTAATATCCCATAAAATGGTAAAATCAGCAAAGACAAAGATTTACAATTAAAGACAGAGATTGCTAAAAATCCTCAGATTACAAATCTAGCTAATCATTTAATAATGAATTAGACCACATAAATTAAAAGACAATCTGTACAATATGTCAAACTTTGTGAAATTAGAAGAAAAATAGCAGAAAGGGTGAAGAGACAATTGATTTGAAAAGTGGCTACAAACTTTACTGGAAAGATATAAATATTGAAAATACATATGAAATAGAATTTATTATAAGTAAAAATTAGAAAAACAATAATGTGGAGATTGATAATATATCAGAAAAAGTGGTAAAATTAGTTATTCAACTTAATGGAAGATACCAAATACAGATAAATTACATTTATGCACCAACAAGTTTCATTCTAATGGAAAAGTATAGGATTTTTATTTAGAAGTACAGAATACTTTTTGAACACACCAAATAAAATTAAAAATTATTGTGATAGATGCTAATGATAAAATTGTAAAATAATAGAAAAATGAATATGGTATGAATAAATTCACATATTTAAAAATAAAAAGGAAATATTATTGTGGAATTTATTGGAAAAGAAAATCTGCATATTACGAACTTTAAAAAATAAAGCAGAAATGAAGAGCCAACTAATGGTAGAACAAAGCTGGATTATATCTTGATCAACATATATATATATTTCAAGATTATAGTGTAATTAATAGATTCAATACAAGAAATAATCATCAAATAGCAAGATGTCAAATATGTGTTAATGCAATAATAGAAACAAAAATAAAAAAGCATTAATAGTTGATATTCCTAAACTTCAGAAATACTCCAATGAATTTAAACCTGAACAGGCAGATTGTTTTAAAATGTTAACATAATTCAATAGTGGGTTATATTTAAATCAAATGAACAAGAAGATAACTGATAATCTACAGAAAACTGATACAAAATTTATTAGCAACAATTCATTGTAAATTTTTAAAAGAAACTTGACAACATATGAAGATAAAAAGGAATGTGAAAATATTTAAAATTGAGCCATTAAGAAGAATCAAATATCTAGAATTACGTAAAGTGATATGAAAAAAGTCAACAATCATATAAATAAATTATCAAAAAAAGGCTCTAAAGAAAACCAAAATCTCAATATTGGAAAAGTTGTTTGAGAAATAAAGAAAAAAAAGATAGCACTATTTTTTAAAAAAAAAAAGAATGACATCATGATATTCTATTAAGACACATAATAAAAAACAAGAAAATAAATTAACTTCTATAATAATTACAACAGCTTTTTAAAAGCCAAGTATTCTAAATGAAAACATGAGATGCAATCAAATCTGTTAAGGGAACCTTCCAGTAGATGATGGATTTATTATTCTCATCTTAAAAAAAAGCAAGTGAAGAAATGAAGAAATTATTGGCAAAGCTATATACCAAATAATAAAAAGAAAAAGATCTATCAGATGATTGGTGGAATGTAATAGTGATATGAATATTAAGAAAGCTGAAAAAGAATATATTAAAAATTACAAACTTATTTCTTATGTCAGTTCTATATAAGATCACAATTTACTTATAAAAAACTTTGTATTAATATCCAACCAAAGGAAGATAGATCACAAAATATTAAAAGAACTTACAGAAAGAATTTTGAGTATGAATTTAATTCTTTAAATATTTTTGTAGCAATTAAAGCTTTGAAACATCAAAATATAAACCCAGGATATTATAAACATTGAAGAATCAAAGTCAAACAACACTGATTAGATTACATGGTGACACTGAAAAGATTAATATTAATAAGAATGTACAAGTGATTCTAAATCACTAAAACTTTTTATTGCAATTTTATGACAGCGATTTTATGGAGTAAAATGGGAAGCTAAGGGATTAAAAATAAATATATCTTATTTAAGTCATCCAAATTTTACAGTCTATGTGCTTATTATTGCAAATAATATTTCAGAGCTTCAGGAAAAGTTAAAACAATTATAAGATGAAAGCAAAAAAATAAGAGTAAATAATTCTAAAATGCTAAAGTAATGTTCAATGATATTCACAAAATGAGAAAATTTACATTAATACTAATAAATTAAGTTAGTACATGTGAATATTTTAGTCAGATTATTAAAACAAGTAAAAGTAGAATGCATAAAACTAATCAACCAATTAAATTTGGATGGAATGGTTTTAATAGAAATTATTTAATATTCAAAGGAAATATGTCTTTATGTTTGAAAATGAAAGCTTTTAATAGATGTTTTATTAAGTTTAATGAATATCTTTTATATGAAACTTGTTCAATAGAAAAGCAATAAAAAGATTTTAGACCACACAAAAAAAGTATTAAAAGATGTATATTGGAGTAAAAAGAAGGGATAAAAATGAAATGTGCAAGTGAGAAACAAACAAATATCACTGATATCATGGAAAGAATTGAGGTTGTAATGGAGTTGGGCTGGGCATACTGCTAGAAGAGATGATAATAGGATAGTTAGTCTTAAAATTGATTCCAAGAGATTTTAAAATATTTATAGAGATTAAATAGGAGATGAATGAATGAAATAAGGAAGTTTATTGGAATGATATTGAGAAGATGAACTATGAATCTGAAGAAATAATTAAACTTGAAAAGACTTTTATCTGCAATAAATTGATAAAGGTAGAAAATAATATATAAACATAATTCTAACACATAAAAAAACAATATTTTTAAAAAAAAATAAAATGAACAAAGTAAAGAAAAAAAAATTGTTTTAAATTATAAATTTATAAACTATAAATTATGCTTAAGAAGCAGTGATGTAATATAAAATGGTTCTCCTTTGACAGTCAGAAATTTCTGTCCATAGGTCATATGTTCAAAGACTCAATTATGTTAATCATTCCTTTCTCAGAAATTATTATATATCATATATATATACACACAAAAAAAAACTATATATTACTCCTCTTCCTATCTACAATCACCAAAATATTGTTCTTACAGTGACTCATTTCTTCTATTCCCCTTTTCCTACTGTAATAAAAAAAACTTAAAAACACACCATCTCCACATCCCTTTTTTATGTATCCTTACCCTTTCACCATGTTGCTCCTAAATTTCATTTACTATGTAATCACTTCTTTGTAAACTTTTTCTTTAACTGTATTTGTACCTGTTTGTTGTTTTTTTTTTTTTTTTGATGAATAAACTTTCATCACGGAGAAAAAAAAACAACACTGAAATCAATTTTCTTTTCAAATTTCATCCAGCTTTTTAATAAATAATCTAAAAACTTCTCTCTTCACCTTTCTATTTTTTATTGAATTTAACTAACTTAAATAAATATTTTATTATTTTTCTTATGTATTAAACATTTCCATATGATAGTTGTCAAGGTAATGTAAATCTCTCATGTTCTTTAAATTTACATTGTTAAAATAAGAATGTAAATTAAAAAAAAAAAATCAGGAGATAGATGGTTTGACAATGAAAATATGAAAATAATCAAAACATAAATATATACATATTTACATATGATAATTCAATAAAAATAAAAAAAGTTTTTTTTTTAAAGGATGAAATGTACAATCTGTTTTGTTAATTCTGTATTAAACATCTTATATTTCCTATTTTGTCATAAAGACCTAAACAAAAAAAAAAAATATTTCATTCCTTTCAATTTATGTTTCTCCTAATCTTAATACAATTTTTCCTGAATTTCTTTAAATATCTTACAATCCAAAATCAAACATTTAATAATGATTCTCCCATTTTCACATAAACTATGATTACAATTCAAATTCTCATCCACTTTTGCTTCTGTTTTCCTCAATATTAAGAATTTATAATCTTCATATGATCACCTTTTCCTATGCTTACCCAAGCTGTTAATGCAGTAGCATACTCTCCATACAATAGTGTCACCCAGTGCAAGCTTTAGTAATCAATGGATGTAAGAAGGTTTGAGTATTAAATCCCTATTTAGAACCTACTCATCCAATTTCCTCAGACTAGTTTCTAATTTGTGGCTTTCATCAGTGAGGAGCCATGTATCTGAGAGCACTGCACATAGATCTCAGTAGCTCATGTGAAGCAGTCAATCTTACCTTAAGATTGAGCTTCATAGGTCCATCTACTAACCTGTATTCAAACCCTATTTCCCATCCCACTCCTTTTGTCATGTATATATTTGAGATGTGCGCCGAAGTTATAAAATTTTAAAGTTTCAATAACATTTTTTTTAATTCTTATTAATTCTTTTTTATTAATTATTAGTTCTTTTTTATTAAAGTACATAGGTGCGGCTCAAATATATATATATAGGAGCAAAATACTAACAAAATATTGATTTTTTAAAATATTTTATTATATGTCATTTATACAACTTTTTCTTTTTAAAGTTTTTTTTTTTTTTCCTATTAAACTGTATTTTATAAAATCCAAGATGGAAGACGCAACCGTTAATTGTCCAAAAATAATTAAAAGGTTGGAAACACTGTTGTTTTAAACTGGGGAAGGTATTTTTAATTAAACTTTTTAATTAAAATAAAATGGGAATTAAGATTAAAGATTTTCTTTTGTTATAAATATTTCTGTCAAATCTATTTCTAATCTGGAAATTAAAATAAAATAGGGATTAAGATTAAAGATTTTCTTTTGTTATAAATATTTCTGTCAAATCTATTTCTAATCTGGAAATAGATTTGAATATATTTTTGGAATGTTATCTAACAGTTGCGTCTTTCAAAATCAATGGACAAAGAAATGTAAACTTTCTGTTAGATTAAAGATTAGATTTTAAGCTAAAACTAAGTAATTGAAAGCTTTCAAATACCTGGGAGGAGTATAAAATGGATGAATTTTATATCACCAACAGATTAGCTACTATTAAGAGAACTGTGCAGTTAACTGAATCCAAGCTGTGTTGAAATGTAAGCATAGAAAGTTCATCACCTTTCTGATCCGTGAGGGTCATCTTCTGCTGCCATTATATCATGCTCCCATAGAATTGTGGAATGCTGAATAAAAGCTTACTGTTATTTAAGAATCAATTGCAATGCATGAGCAGACTTTAAAATATGGACTCTTAAAATAGTGCGAGGTAAATTTTCAAGCCGCAAGTAATCTCAAACTCTATGATCAAGACTTCTCCTAATGTATCATTTAACTTTATTTCTAATATATAAAACGTAAATTGCTCTCAAATGATTTATATAAATTTAATTCTCTCTCATATGCTCTAACTTTCTTTAATTTTAATGCGGTCAATAATTTATAGTTATTTATTACTTGATTTTATGTCTATTTTAGTTATTAATATGCCAATCTCAAGCAATCTGACGAGTTGAATTTCTAAAATTTTTTGTTTTTTTTAAGTAAACCTTCATGAATCAAGATTATTAATGTCCCTTTTAAAACATAATGCATTATTCATTAATATGCTTGCCAGATTGTTTTTATGAGTCAACATTTTGTTTATGTTTTAGTATAAAATTTTATTTGTTTAAGTCTGAATTCTACTCGAGGAGAATCCAGAACTCAAGCTAATTAACGCTCTGAAATTGTTTCAAATATTATTTGTTCAATTCTGAAAGGGTGACTTATTAATTTTTCTTTTCTTTTTCCATACTCTTAAAATATCATAAACTTAAATATTCAGTTGTTGTAACATCTATGATAGTGAGATTGAATTATTCTAAACATATATTTTAGTAAATGAAATCTAAATCTCTCTCTATATATATATATTATAGCGGCATAGCATATTATTTGTCTAAATTATGGCATTCAAACAAGGGTCATTTATTTTAAAGCAGTAAATCTTATTCAATGTCATTAGTGACATTCCGTACTGTGTTACTGACATTCAGCCTTACCTTCGTGATTATATATATGTGCTTCTTAATCTGGGGGTTGTGATAAATTCGAACCCATAGATTTCTTCTCAAGCTTTGTCCTGAGGATAGTTGACCTAGCCAGAATCATTTAGTTCATATAAAAAAGCCTCTGGCAGTGATTCCCATAAATCTGGCATATGCTGTGCCTATTCACTTTCTTCGTATGAAAGGCCAGCACATCGATGACATCCACGACATACCTTATCCATTTTTCTCTAAGCACTGCCCTAGAAAAGGGGGGGAGGGTTAGATTTTGTTTTTTGTCCAGAAGCACAACCTTATCTTTGAGTTCTCTGCCTATGTTAGTACAGCTACTTATTCGTATTATTTCTTTTGCTTCATGACCCAGTTTTAATGCCCTAATATTAAAATTGCGCTCTGCTAAAAATATATATAAATGCCAACTACTACTAGTTTTATTAATTAAATTTATTTCAATCTTATTATACAATCCCATCGTCGTAATTTGTTATTTATGTATTTTAAGAGTATTTGCCTTGGGGACAATAAAGCATTCTTCTTACCAGCACCAATTAACAGAATTTCATTAAGTATTTTTGTCATATAACCAAATATGTTTTCAAATGTATTTTATTTATTTGCAAGACCGTAATGGTGTGAAAATAGCTTATATCTGTAATAAATCCCAGAACGCTCCCCGAAGTAATATGTTAGTCACCACATTTCAGAGCCGTAAACCAAAGCATTAATAGCAATTTTATATAAATTCTTTCTAATAGTCGATTGGCATCTTAATATTGACCCACCAAAGATGTGTGTTTATTTATAATATATTATTTAGCTAATGAAGAGCATATGAGAAATAATAGCGTGAATGACATTATTTGGTAGACAGCTTGCTCATTCACGCACATACTAATGTATGCAATTAATTTATAAATGTATATAAATAATTTGTCATTATATTAAACTAATTTTTATTGTCTAACTTATTTGAATAGTTCGAATTCCTTTTTTTCCATTTCCAAACATATAGCCATGCGTAAACATATTTTAGTTAAGTCATAGTTAATAGATGTCTTATTGTCTTCTCCGCTCTGCTAGTGGGTCAGATTTAAAATTAATTCTCGTGTGCCATCGTTATGTTATCCATTGGGTGTTTGATCTGGGGCTTAGAAAGTGGTTCGAATCCAGGTTGGTTTTTGACCTAAATCTCGGACTTGACTGAGTTTGAAGTACATTTTGAGAGTTCTAGCTCTTGTTAGATGGATAAACATGTTTTGACTGATACACATGTAAACTTCCAGTAGCCATTTTCCTATTTAGTTAACTCTAAAGGTATAATTTCAAGACGAAAACAATAATGTTTTCAATTCGAGCTCATTTGCTTGTATAGTCATATAAATCTGAACCCAGTTCAGTATTTATATGTTTTGGTCTCTCTGGTTGTCATTATCCTATGTGTAGGATTGGTCTAAACCAATAAAACGTCACATAATCATCATTTCCTATGTTTACCCAAGCTGTTAATACAACAACAAACTCTTCATACAGTAGTGCCACTCAGTGCAAGGCTTAGTAAACATCAAATCAGGATCATAGCTTTATAGTTAACTAAACAGGTAAAAGGTGGCTGTTGGAAGGTTGCATTAAATTCTAAGATCTAGATGCAGTGCTCTCAGATCCAAGGCTCCTCACTGATAAAAATCACAATATTGGATGAATAAGTACTATATAAAAATTGGATGCACAAACCTTCTTATATCCATTGATTACTAAGGCTTGCACTCCATGGCACTACTGTATGAGAGTTTCTATTCTTCCATGAAATAACAAAAAACTCCCTCTAGTGTTATTGAATACTCTATCATACTTTTAGATATTTTTTATTCAAAAGCTTTAAATTATTTTCTATTCATATTCATTTTACATAATTCTTCTTTAACTAATTTATCTATTCTCTTTTCCCATTACTCATAATTATAATTTTGTAATACAGACTCTATATTTATACTATTTCTTATATAAATACATAAACTTTGCATAATGTAACCAATTTGTTCACCATCCTCTCAACATAACTGAATTAAACATTATTTTTATTATTCTATTTTCATTCAAAAATTATAGCCTTTCAAACATTTTTAATATGCTTTTAATTTCTCTTATTTAAAAAAAGAACCATTACATTCACCTAGAATATACTCGTGAGTGTTGTCTACAATTTACCTTCCACTAAGTTCTTTTTGAATTAAAAGTTTATGACTTCCCTCCCCTACAAAACTTCACTCCTTTCAAAATTATTCTACATACTTCATATTTGTTATATGTACTTAATTTTGAATCGGTCCCATTATATATTTTATTTTTGTCCCAAATTTTAATTCCCAATTGCACCATATAATTCCTTTTCCCAATTAAAAGAGTATACTTTCAGCTGTAAATTATCTGCAGATTATGTTTATGTTATTTGTAATTTTGTTAGAATTAAACTTTTAGCAGAATCAACTATATGTTATTTTGTATATTAAAGATTCCAAAATACTATATTACATTAGAAGAATTAGAAAAATATATAGCAAAAATATAATGTACTTTGTTATTGCTTATTTCATGTACGTTTTTTTTAATTTTTCAAATTTATTGCAATATAGTATACACTAGCTACTACACTATGATATTTTTTTATGTATGTTTTTTTTTTTATTAAGGCTGACTAGAGGTTTTGGGGGGCTCCAAAAAAATTATTAGTGGGACCCCAAATATTTGCAAAAAAAAAAAAATTCTATTATCAATTTTTTTTTTTTAGACTAGAGGTTTTGGGGGGGCTCCAAAAAAATTATTAGTGGGACCCCAAATATTCGCAAAAAAAAAAAAATTCTATTATCAATTTTTTTTTTTTTTTAGAAATTTGAAAATGCAAGACCCATTTACGTGCCAGATCTTAATCTGAAGCACAAAAGCACCATCTGAGTCAGCCCTCCCTATGTACAGAAATGTACAGAATACATATTTGGGCTTGAGTTTACCACATTCTAAATATAAGTAAATTATACCAGAATATATTTATATGTGAAATCCATCAAAGAATATTATTTAAAAATATATTGCATAGATACAATATAATAATTATTTTGATATGAATTTTTATTTTACTGAAGAGAGCAATTAATTTTGAAATGAAAAAAGAATTAAAAAAATATTTCTTTTACTTAATTCTCAAATAATTAATATTTATAACTAATCCTCATTATTTTTTCTGTCTCTACATTTTCTTTTGCCTTATTGTCTTCAATCACTTAATTCAATATAGGTCCCAGTCAAAAATCTCTTTCCATCAATCATCTCTGTACACAAACTGTGATATTGGAAATGTGGGTTTGTGCAACAATATTTCCATCTTTCAGTTATACAAGCAGCGATTCAATCCTTTTTTTTTTCTTTTTAACTATTTGGTTGTTTTTTTCCTTTCAGTCTTTTTTTTTTTTGCTACTGGAATTAAAATGTTCATATTTGTTTAATAATGATTAGATTTGAAGTAAATGTATTAAAAAAGTAATAATTATAAAGATAAAGAATTACAACTACAATAACAAATCAGTATATTTAAAATTAATGATGATTAAAAAAACTTCTAAAATATGAAATATTTTTATATAAATCGATATCACTTATTCATATCTACATTTTATATACGGAACATAACATAAACATTTAAATGTAAAAGCATATACACACACATATAATTTTAATTAGTTTTACATTTGCTTTTTTAATATTCCAATTAAACAATTTAATTGTTCATTGTTAAGGAAAAAATTAATATGAACAATAAATATATTTAGTTGGTGTTTCCATGGAATGAAAATTAATAAAATTCATTTTTTAATGTCCATCACTGTTGCTTGGCTACAAAAATGGAACTAGCAATGAAAAAACCTTAAATGATAATTAAAACAATAAATCTAATCCTTTTTAAAAGTCAAAAAAAGATATAAACTTTAATATATTTTTTTTTTTTTTTTAAAAAAAAAAAAGGAGGCAATCGTGATATTAACCCTTTAGTTCTTATATTTTATAACTATCAACATATACAGCCATACAACAAAATGTAATAATAAATTTTTTAGCATCTGACATATTTAAAAATAGATTCAAAGGACTATCAAGCAGCTGGTGAAAGTAAAATATTAATGATAACCATCCCATTAACACAATACAATCCAGACTAGAAGTAAAAATTACAACATAAATTTTAATATGAACATCATAAAGTCGCAAATTACAGAAAAAAAAAATTCTATCACCATATTTAATTCTGCACAACTAACTCTTGAACTAAATTTATCTAAATAAAAGTAATTGTTGTTCAGGCATCTAACACATATTAGTATTATAACTTTATCTTTCCTATTGCATTGACAAATCCTTTCGATTGCCTCACAATTTTCTTCAGAACTTCTACTTATATCTCCAAATATTAACTGTCATATTAGGTTGTAAAAAAAGTATTGTAAAAATAATAAAGAACATATATGGTATTAATATTACATATTAGTACTTTATAGTTGGACTGTCATATTATATAAAGTGACCATAATCAGAATATAGATAACTTAGGAATATTATATATAAAATCTCAGGTCCCTAATGATGCTAACATTTTCAATTAGTTAGATTTATTCATTCTTAAATTTTTATCCGCACCATATTTTTCTAAGAGGCAGATTCCACATAACTAAACCTTTTTTTTTCACATCTGATTATCTTTTATGTTTATTCTTCAGATTTCTATTACTACCCTTTTCAATTGTATCTTCTTTAAAATCACCCGCTTATTTTCAATTTTCTTTTCACTTTTTTAAAGTTTCCATTAAAACATATTACATTATTCTCTGTAAGATCACATCCAATATCATTTCTGTTTACCAACAATAAATTGATTACTTTGAATCCAGTCATTAATATCTCGATATGTCTACTATTTGTACAACTCATTCATTTTCTTCCAACCCACCTCACAATTATCTTTCTTCTCAGATATTTAATATAAAATATTCATTCCTAGCAAACATTTTCTAACCATTGGAATTCTCAACTTAACTTTATTCGTCATTTCAGTTTGCTAAATATTTAATCCATTAGATTATTAGTACCCAATTATACACATTAAACAAAAAAGAACAAAAAATTGAATAAAACATTAGAGATGAATTTTGTGATAGGGAAATATAATCATTTAATATATCACATGCTGATTCTTTAAACTTTATTTGATATCTTGCAATGTTTTTCTTGTAATTCAGCATACCATTTTTTTTTTGAAAAATTTTGACATTAAATTGTCATCTTCATAATTTTCAACCATTATTGAATCTACTGCAGGATCAAGACCTCTCTAAGTTAAATCATCTTCTCCAGTCTCAAACCTCTCTTCTCTACATCATCCAGCATACTTCTTTCCTTCTCACATATGGTTTTTTTCTAGGTTTTTTATAATCTTTTGAAATCCAGTTGAAGATTTCAACTGTCCATCTATTATCATCTCTACTAGAAATATGTGCAACCCAACTCCAGTCTCTTACTTTTTTCAATAATGAATAACAACTATTTGCTTTTTCACCCCTGTATTTCGTTTTCAATTTCTTGTTACTCCACATGCACTTCTCCAAACTTCATTGAGTGATCTGAAGTCTAATAAACCACATCTATTAAAAACCTTCCTTTTCAAGCACAGCCACTTTTTTTTAATATTAAGTTATTTCTATCAAAAGCACTCCAACCAAATTTAATTCTATGATTAATTTCATCCAATATGTTTTCATTTGTAGCAATAATCTGATTAAGGTATTTGTAATTGTTAATTTCTTCTAATTCGTCATTATTAATCTTTATTTTCTTCTTTTGAGAAAATCCATTGAACATTACTTTAGTCTCTAATATTTATCTTTCTTCCCACTTTCTTATTTTCATCTGATAACTCTAGCAACATTTTCTGAAGGCTTAAAGCATTATTCACAAAAGCATTTACATCATCTCAAAATCTATATGACTTAGATAATCTCCATTTACTTTTATTCCCTTAGTTTCCCATTTTAATCCACAAATTACTTCTTGCAAAACTACTGTAAAAAGTTTTGGAGATAATGGCGTCACCCTGTTATACACCTTTTTCAATGTTAATGTTCCTATCATTGTGTAATCTAATGAATATTCTTCAGAATATGACAATATACTGAATCTACACCTTGATGATCCAATGCTTTGACCACTGATGAAATGCATATAGAATCAATTTATAAATCCAATTATAACACCAACTCATATTCATTGGCTCTTTCTGCAACTTCTCTCAATATTTAGATATGAACCATTACTGTACTAAAACCATATTTAAATCCTGCTTGTTATTTTGGTTGGTTAAAATCTAATGCTTGTTGTAGATGAGTTGTAATTATCTTGGTAAAAATTTTGTATAGAATTGATAACTGATGAAAGACTAATAAGTTTAATTTCTAATATTTTCTTTATCACCTTTTTAAATATTAATATTAATGCTGCATTCTTCCAATCATTTTTATCATTTAGATATTTGGTATATGACTTGTCCAAAACCGTTTCTATTTCTTCACCTGTTTTTTTTTTTAAGATATTGATTATAATTCCATCATTATCTGGAGCTTTTCCCTTCATTATAGATTTAATTGCATTTCTCAATTCCATTTAAAAATTCTGGACAATTCAGAAAATATACTAGTTGTAGGACATATTTTTCCTTGTTCTTTATTGCTATATAATTCTTGACAAAACTCTGCTACACATTTCATGATCTCTATTTTTAGTAATAGTTTCACCTTTTTTTCTTATTGCAAAAATAAGTTTCCTACCTATGTTAAGATGTTGCTTTACATTTTTAAGACTTTTATTCTTTTCTATAGTATTCCTTACTAATTCACAATTATACTTTCTTATATTGTTATCAACCCTTTTTCACACCATTTTACAAAATTCAAGATATTCAATCTTTCTTAATGCACCATTTTGATATATTTTAATATTCCTTCTTTACTTCAAAAATTGCATTGTGGCAGTAGAAATTTTATTGGACAACTGCTACTTTTTTGTACCAGCTATCTTTGTAGCAGTTTTTGAAAAGTGTACCGATTATTTTGATATATGTTAATATTCCTTCTTTACTTCAAAAATTGCATTGTCGCAGTAGAAATTTTACTGGACAACTGCTACTTTTTTGTACCAGCTGTTCTTTGTTATGGTTTTTGAAAAGTGTACCGATTAACTTCCTATTGATTTCATTCAAATCAGAATCTTGTCCAAAATCTGTTAATATTTGAAACTGCTTTGCAAGTTCTAATTTAAATTCATTGGAATGTTTCTGAAGATTAGGAATATCAACAGTGAATATTGTTTGTTTTTTTTAAATAATTTTTGTCTCTCCACTTTTGCATTAAATCTTATAGTTTACTAATCAATGATCACTTCCTGTGTTGAATTTATTAAAATTTTTACAACATATTTTTCTGCTGGTCAAAATATAATCCAATTCTTCTCAACCGTCATGTCCACTTCCATTTAGCATTTTTCTCAAAAAAAAGAATTATATATATATTTGCAAACTCCTCAAGTCTATGTCCTCTCCCCTGACAATTTTAAAATGTTATTTTGTCTGATTTAAAGCCTTTTGTATGTCCATACAAAACTCCTCTAGTTCTTCATCACAATGAGAACTTGTTGGACCATATATCTGAATTTGGAATCTACCATTAAGATGAATAACTAATCTTACCACTTTGTATGATATACCATCAATCTCCACAGTATTGTTCTTCCATCTTTTATTTGTAATGAATCCTATTCCATGTGTACTTTCAATGTTTGTGCCTATGTACAGTACATATCCACTATTTCACATTTTCTTCTATCTCCACAAAGTCCAATAATATCCAATTTAATATTAGACAGTTTTTCTTTCAACTTTTTCTATCTTTCTCCACTTGAAAGTCATTTGTAGTTGTAAGTAGCTAAATAAAAGGTTGTCATCAAGTGGCAGCCTGGGTCTAAAATTAGAGATTTTTAGCATCTACACCTTCAGTCACCAACTGCTGACATAGCTTGTGACTTTACACCCTCTTGGGTATATATTTGAATACTTATTTCCATAACAGAACATGATAGAATCTGCATGCAGCCTAAGGAAAATAAAAATTCTCTTTGACAATTTGATTTATTCACAAATTTCTAATATTTAAATATTCACCATATACAATAATTATTATTCTATATTGTATCGGTCAAAATTGACTGTCCACATAACAAGATCTAGCATCTAGGCAAAAGTATCTAGAGTCCAATCATGTGTGAGATACATATGTCAAGAACAATCATGAACTCTGCCCTGTATGCCCAGATTCCAGGTTCAATTACTTATGAGCAGAAAATCTGATGATACTAGAGTATTTAATTTACCACTGGCCAACATCGCACATCGGAGAAACAAAGAGACTCAGGGGGAAATCATGACAAATGCGTATATACATTTTAAAACAGACAAACACTTATGCTTAACTTTAGTGGGATCTTATATCATTCCACAAATCATGGCATTTAAACTTAACTAAATCAATTAACTAAAGAATGAGCAATGATCAGATGTTTAATTTTAAAATTATATTTAATAACGAACAAATAGAAATAAAAATATACATTTGAATTATATTAAATAGTGATTAGCCTCGTATTACAAATAAATTATATTGTGCTTACTCGCACTTGAGCTTAAGTATTTACAAATAAGTTATGAAGAATTTTGATGTGGCGTAATGACATTTCAATTAATCTAGCGCATTTATAAAGTGTACAATTTATAATGATTTGCCCGAATTACAAATGAAAACACAACCTTGACTGATCCCAGGATGGGTTACATAATTGTCGATTAACCAAGCTATCATAAGTTTATATACAAGAAAATATAATTTTTAATAACGATTTATTTACTGAATGTATGTGGAATTATTTCTCTAAATTATATATATAGAGTCGTCAAGCGACACATCAAAAGTTATTTAATTTATGAGATACGTTTAATTAGAACATAACATTAGATACAGATATTTATAGGCTTGAGCTTTTTGAAAAGAGGGATCTAATATAAAGAGACGGGGTGTTAGCATAATGGCCGAATATTTGCGGATCCAATACTTTAAGGTGCTTTATCAGATTAACAGAAGAAACAGTCTAGCCGACTTGCCACCCCACATTTTGTGGAATGGGTTGACAAAAGGTCCTCGGACGGAGATGCAATGGTCCGAACATTGCCGGAATTATCCCATGCATTGCTCTCGTTACGCAAGTATATATATATGGTCTAGGGACATTCATCGCCCTGTTTACGACCTGGAACGAAGGGACGATTCAGGCATTCCGACGCACGTCTCTAGATGAAGCTTAACATGAAGAGTGGCCTATGCTAACAACGCTATTATATATAATATAAAATCACTGGATTTAAAGATTAAATATAAAGCCTTAAATAGTTTAACAAATATGTAATGATATACTAAAATAATGACCCGTTTAAGATAGAATCATTAATCAGAAGTTAAAACTATTATTAATGAAGCTTACATTGCTCCCCCTTCTTGAATCAATTCTATTATGTTTAAATATATATAAAAAAAACTAAAATTCATGCACTTAAAAGTGCGAACAATAAAACAGGATTTGTTCCCCAGTCTTTTTGGTAATGATGATGAATAAAGAAATTAATAACACTAATGTACACCAAAATCCATCCCGGATTGAAAAATATTTATACATTTTGTATAATTTTACGGTATATTTTAAATGGAAAAAAACATATATTCATTTTACAAGAAAAACTCAGACTTACGAACTATTTAGAAATAAATAAATAAGAACTCATTAATTCCCCCCCCCTCCTAAGTTCGTAAAACCGGGTTTGATTTGCATTTAAAAATAAAAGTTTAGTGAAAAATATAAACATATCAGTTAAAATAAATTATAACCGCACTAATTTATAAAAGAAAGTAAGAAGCATGAGTTGAATGAAATGTTTTATAGTAGTATTAATTTATGTTATAGAGAATTGATATAAAGAGAAGAAATAATTATTAGTTTTAACATACTTGCCGATGAGTGAGTTAAAGAGATTAAATATACAGAAGTCATTAATTTAAAGAGAGTTTACTAGTTATAATTTAGGTAATACGATTATAATGACTTTGGGCTGGTTACCTCAACATTCTATGGAATACAGACAAATCTTCTGTGGTAGGCAGCATTCTTTGACGTCTCTTGCCCTCAGCGGTTCTTTGACAGCACGGGCACACTTGAACGGTAGAAGCTACATCATGCACGGCGAAAAGTGGAGCTGAAGACGGAGGGGTAGGCAGCTGAAGCCCCTCAAAAATTACACAGACATGAAGTCAGTTAAAGACTATTGACCTAACTCTCTCTGATACAATAGATTTTTGGCCGTATTTATACAAAACTCTAAGCTGTTCAAAGAATGTTTTTTTAATTAAATTTATTATCTTTAATTTACAGAAATATTTTACCTATTGTTAGTAAAGATGGAATCGTTAGATAACTGTCCAAAAATAATTTCAAATCAATTTCCAGATTGGAAAGAGATTTGATAAAAAATGTTAATCTCAAATTAAAATCAATTAGCTTTGTTTTAAATTTTACTTTAATTTAAAAATTCCTTTTTAATCATGAAACAAAGTAATGTTCTCACCTCTTTAATTATTCTTGGACAGTCGTCTTCCATCTTGAATATTTGTATACTTATATGAAGAAAATATTTATAACATAAATAACAAATATTTAAGAAAAAAAAATACAAAATTATTTAAAAGATTTGTTTGTGCTTTTATATATATATATAAAAGCTCCGTTAATATATGTATATATCTGAGTCGCATCCATAAACGTAAATGTTTAAAATTAAAGAAAATTTTTATTTGAGATTTATATTTATAAACTTTTATAGACGCTTCTCAGAAATATACGTATAGTTTATATACATGTGACGAAAAAACAGTGGGTTAAGTGGTATAACAGTGTAGCTCGATCTTGGGCTAAGATCGACTGCTACAATATTAAGGCTGATTTCAAGAAACAATGTAACACGCATTTTTCTACTCCTAGAATCATCAAAATATTTATTTACAAATTAAAATAAGTTTATGTTTAACATGATAAAAAGTGCCATGAGACTGTGATCAAAGAAGTACATTTGGCTTATAACCATAATTTACCTATCTCTGGTCTAGTAATACATAACTTCACTGACACATGTTATAAATACGATTTTACAACAATACCAACATTTATAATAAATCATTAAAAAAGTCTTTTTTGAAATATCCATGATAAACAGATATTTTTAAGTAAACAAAATATATACAAATTTCATAACTATTAATAATAAATATTAAATGTGTTTAAATATGTGAAGACATGCATACCATTTGAAGAAATGATAGTGTTGTTAAAACATTCATGTCATAACATTTTGTTTAGCATTATTATATTATCAAAATCATAGAAATAAAAAATTACTTATAGATCAGCATACAAATTTCTATAATTCCAACATCAACTTATTGTTTGTATATAATACTGGCTCAAAATATTCCTTTTACCTTTAGACTGTAATTATAATTCTATCACCATATTTTTTTTTTCATTGCAATGATGTTAAGTGTTTATATTTCTATACAGAATATAATAAATGTAATAAGTGCACTTATATGCAACTACAGAGAAGCTTGTTATTTCTATAAATTAAATATGGCTTAGAGCTTTTGAAAATTTGTGGCATTCTCATATTCATAGCAAGATGATTTTACAAAATCTTATACTATTGAAACTTTTTTCTAAATCAAGTAGTGAAACAATTGGCTAGATTGGTTATGAATTGATAATGATGCTTACATTAATAATTTTTTCATCATCTTAATATTCCATGAAATCATTCTTATATTCTCTAAAGCTAAAGGCCTTGAATATCTAGTGGCATCTAAATCATTATAGTCAACCTAAATAAGTCAAATTTTGCTTTCTTCATAAACTTCAGACATACAAGGATATTCTTTTATTTTGGTTTTTAAATCCAATTACTGCATACAGATCTTTTTTTTTCCAAACTATGATTAATCTTAACGATATATGTAGAACAGATTTAAGACAACAGTGACACTATATAAATTAGAAAAAAATATTTAAACAGTCGATAGCAATCAACCGGCCAATCACACACAGTTTGACAGTCGATCACAGATGTTTCTGCCATCAGATTACTGTTGCCTGAATTCCGAAACTGTTTACTTTTACATTTATATTTATAAATTCTATCACTGAGTTGACCAATAGTAGTGCTTGAGCGGCAGTATAATGTAGTATCTATATGAGTTTTTACTATTTTGTTTTGCTCTTATTCTAAAAAATTTAGCAACTAAAAAATTTGCATTAAAACATTCTATGTTTTTTGGCTTGAAGGTGAATTTGTTATATAATACAAAATTTTATTTTAAAAAAATTTTAATCCCTTAATTTTAGATAAAATATGATTGCTAAAAACAAAAACATATTTTCAAAATGACTGGGAGGAACTACATTTCTTTACTATGTATAGAGACAAATATTTATCTGATATATCATGCTACTATAGCCTTATAGAAGAAAGGAAATTTAGAGAGGCATTTTTCCAGTTTTCACAAAAAGTATCAAAAGGACTATCCTGCCAACAGCGAGTTAAAAAAAATGAAAGTTAAAAGAATTAAAAGCCCAACTGGGTGCTCAACAATTTTTATTTCAACAACCTATGCAACAATCTAAAATTGTAACAGAAGCATCATATGTCACAATTTATATTTGGGCAAGACATAAAAAAGTCGATCGTCGATAGATAATAAATATAAAAATCAGATCATACTACTTTTAAGTTTGCCCATCCCTGATCTATACTGTATATTAATTAGAGCATTTTTAGATATAGAAAAGAATTATAATAGAATTGGTAGAAATAGATGTTTGTGATCTGATTCTTCGTGTCAGCGCGGGATGGCGCTATTTCTAGCTTAATTTCTAGAAATATGCCATTTCCATGGCCACACCCAAGCCTTTAAGCATTCTTTCTACAATAAATCCTAGAAAGATTGTTAACTCAGAGTTAAGTCTTCTTTCTATGCTAAAATGGAGAAAGAGTGTTAACTCGGACTTAAGCCTTCTTTCTACGATAAAATCTAAAAAGAGTGTTAACTCAGCTTAAGCGGCTAATGGTGTGGCTTTTTCCTATGCTAAAAGCGGAGGAAAATACCATAGTTGTTTGTGTCATATACATCGTAATGCTGTGTTATGTATTTTATGTAACAATATCGTATGAGGGTGTATTAAGTTCATCATGTCAAAATTATTTAAATTTTCATTGGGGCATTTTTTTAAAATATAAATTGATGTACTGTTACCTTTTAACAATTTTAACAGTGTCGTGATTGTTCCTCATAAAGCTGTAAGCCTCCTAAATTCTCGATTAGGGTGGGGTAGCTGAATTTTTTTGACGATCACGCTTTAAGTCACGTTTTAGCGAGAAATTTTCCGAGACCAAGAATATGGCTAATTCGAACACAGAAAACTTGAAAAGATGGGAATTGCCAGACACGGAAGCCGGCGCTGGAACATTTCTACAGCAGAAAAACATCCTGCTGAAAGAAAAGATATGATTGTGCGGCAAATATATGCAGACTTGAGGTCCAAAAACATCTTTTGACTTTCATTTGTAAGTCTCGTTGTTGCCGACGGAAATGTTCACTTCGTAAAGGGCAGCTTGTTTGAGGGATTCCAAATGGCCTTCATCAAATGTAAAATAAAAGTAACTTAAATTTTTATTTAAACATACATCCCTTCTCCCAATAATTGTTGTCGGCAATCAAATGTAAAATAAAAGTAACGTAAATTATTATTTAATCATACAGAAAAAAAAAAAACCCTCCCACTAATTGTTGTCGGCAATCAAATGTAAACCAATAAAAGTAAGACCGTAAATTATTATTTAAACATAACCCAAATTACTATTTGAACATACAACAAAAAAGACCCTCTTGTCGATAAAAATTAAAGAAACAACTATTATTGTCCCATTGTCAAAAATATTATTTGGGAAACCAAAATAATTTATAAATGAAAAAAAAAAAAAGACAGTAAAATTGGTTGTCAATCAAATGTAACAATAAAAGTAACTTAAATTTTTATTTAAACATACACACACAAAAAAAAAACCCCTTCTCCCTATAATTGTTGTCGGCAATCAAATATAAAATAAAAGTAACGTAAATTATTATTTAATCGTACACAAAAACACCCCTCCCACTAATTGTTGTCGGCAATCAAATGTAAACCAATAAAAGTAAGGTAAATTATTTTTTAAACATAACCCAAATTACTATTTGAACATACACCAAAAAAGACCCTCTTGTCAATAAAAATTAAAGAAACAACTATTATTGTCCCATTGTCAAAAATATTATTTGGGAAACCAAAATAATTTATAAACGAAAGAAAGTCAAATCGGTTGTCAATCAAATGTAACCAATAAAAGTAACTTAAATTTTTATTTAAACATACACAAAAAACCCCTTTCTCCCAATAATTGTTGTCGGCAATCAAATGTAAAATAAAAGTAACGTAAATTATTATTTAATCATAACCCAAAAACACCCCTCCCACTAATTATTGTCAATCAAATGTACACCACTAAAAGTAACGTAAACTATTATTTAAACATACACCCCTTCTCCCAATAATTGTTGTCGACAATCATACACACAAAAAACACCCCTCCCAATAATTATTGTCAATCAAATGTAAACCAATAAAAGTAAGGTAAATTATTATTTAAACATAACCCAAATTACTATTTGAACATACACCAAAAAACACCCTCTTGTCAATAAAAATTAAAGAAACAACTATTATTGTCCCATTGTCAAAAATATTATTTGTGGAAACAAAAATAATTTATAAACGAAAGAAAGTCAAATTGGTTGTCAATCAAATGTAACCAATAAAAGTAACTTAAATTTTTATTTAAACATACACACACACAAAAAAAAAAACACTTCTCCCAATAATTGTTGTCTGCAATCAAATGTAAAAATAAAAGTAAGGTAAATTATTATTTAATCATACACAAAAACACCCCTCCCACTAATTGTTGTCAATCAAATGTAAACCAATAAAAGTAACGTAAATTATTATTTAAAGATACATCAAAAAAACCCGTTCTCTCTTTAATTTTGTCAATCAAATTTTAAAAAACAGTAATACTATTTAAAAGACACAAATTACTATTTGAACATATGCCCAAAAAGACCCTCTTGTCAATAAAAATTAAAAAAACAACTATTATTATCCCATTATCAAAAATATTATTTGGGAAAAATAATTTAGAAACGAAAGAAAGTAAAATTTGTAAACAAAAAAAAAAAAAAGTCAATATTAATAGAGAATTGCTAGCCCAGGAATGTTATATTAATGTGTTTTTGGTTAGAAATAGCGCCATCCTGTGGCTGACACGAAGGATCAGATCACAACCAAATAGATTCTGGATATATCTTTAAAATATCAACATAGATTAGGGTTATTAAGAATTCATTTAAAATAATTTTATAAATACCAATTAGGAATATAGAATATGTAGAAATCAAATGTATGAAGGATGTTAAATGTCATTTTTATTATTTATTTCGTTTCTAAGAGAACTGTGCTTTGAGATAGAAATATTACGATTACACAATACAAAGCTAGAGCATAAGATATGCATCTGTTATTAGATGAATATGCAAAATTGGAACAAATATAAAAATTAAGTTCAGTAAAAAAATCCAAGATATTACTAATTAATGGCAAATATAGAACTGAAATATAAAAAATAGAAGTTAATTGTCTTGCAGAAGTGGAAAAGTATAAGTTTTTACGTACTCAAAAAATAAGGAAAAAGAATTATACATGGAGTTGGAAATTAAAAATTGTCCCTCATGCACAAAAAAAAAAGTAAAATGGAATTCACTAAAAATTTGTCATGAAAGTATAAAAGATATATGAAATAATTTCTAAAGAAGATGGTAATTGCATTAACATTTGAGTTTGATATTTTTTTGAGTTGTTCAGAAGACTCCAAATTTGCAAGTTGAATTAGAAAAGAAAATAAGATATGTAATAAATTGTAAATAGAAAATGAAGCTTTCAAGAAGAAAAAAGAGCACTTTTTTAATAAAAAAAATTAAAAACAAATTTAAAATGTATGCAAGACTATAAAATTTAGAGGAGATTTTGCAAAATAATAAGAGTTATAAAAAACACTTTTAAAATGAATATATATATATAAACCTTATACATATTATAAATTCCTAATTTATTTACATCTTTCTTCATGATTACCATCAAAGTCTCTTCAGATCTTAAAACAATCAACTACTTCATAAAATATAAGGTCAAGCAGTTCAGCTGTTATTTTTTAAATTACTTCAGTAATATCATTTTAAAATCAGATACATCTACAATTCTTTTATAAATCTTAAAGGTGGTAAATCAGATGAACAATAGATTCCATGGTTAAATTATCACTGGTCAATTTAATAAAACAGGCAAAACTCTCCATACAGGATTATCACTCAGTGCAAGCCAGAGTAATCAATGGATGCCAGAAGGCTTGTGCACAAAATCTCCATCTATTGCCTACTCATCCAATATCCCCAGACAACTTTCTGGATTGTGGCCTTCATCAGTGAGAAGCCTTGTATCTGAGAGCACTGCACCTAGACCTTAGGATCTAATGCAACCCTCCAGCAACCATCTTTTATCTCTACTTTACTACAAAACTATGAGTCTTAAATTGAAAACACAATAATATTTTCAATCCACATTGGCTTATATAATAATTTAGGTCTGAACTGAGTTCAGTACCTATACATTTTGATGTCTTTAGTTCTTTAATAATTATAGCCACCATTATCCTATTAGGCAGGATTGGTATAAGCTAATAAACATCACATGATCACCATTTCTTATGCTTGATCATAACTGTTATTAAGAAATGGTGATCATGTGATGTTTACTGGCTTAAAACCAATTTAATAACTGGGAAAGTAATTATTCTGAACAATTATTAAAGCCATGCAGCTTCATCTTGTTGAAGGACTAAAAATACCATATGAACAAAAGTAAGGTTTGAAAAATTGTTAGTAATTCACAAGTAGTCATTTATCAATAAATCTATTTATGACATCCTGTCTGAAAATTTTCTTTAATTTTAGTGCATTTTATGTCTTTTCTCCTGCAGATCTAAATCAGTTCCTGCAAATTCGCTGGCAATGATATCTGTCTAAAAGAGAAATAAAAAATTAACAAAAACAAATTGGTATCAAGCAACTGGACTTTTGAATCAAATGGGCTTTTTGCCTATTTAAAGATAAAAAAAACTAACCTGATCTGAAATTTTTTAAATAGATGAATTTTGTATAACAATGCACACTTCATTCATTATTCAAATATTATAATTTTTAAAAATATATATCTGATTTCAGCAAAATATTCCTTTTAGAAATCCCATATGAAACAAAATAAATTAGGGTAATTGAATTATGTGAAGAAGCTAACAAACACAAAGAAATGGGAAGATTGTATAATATACAAACTTAATATAATGAATTTTCATAAATATTTGTTAAGTGCACTGGGACACAGCAATGGAAAAGCTGAGCAGAGTAATAATATGATGGCTTAGCACATTCGAGGGCTTATTGGGTCCACATATTCATAGCAGAATCAGAATACAAAAATGGTAATATATATATGTAGGCGGATGGTATTTAAATTTATGTAAATTATAGTTTAAAGCATCCATGGGGGGGGGGGGAGTAGCATGATTCTTTACAGTTTATAGTGTAGGTGTTGTTAGCTATACCATGCTTCCCTAATTTTACATTTTGAATTGTTTCTTTCAATATATTCTATTGCAGCTGAGTAAGTTTAAATATATGTCCTATTGCTTTCTGATATTCAAGGAAGGTAGAGCTAAATTCTGGCTTGTCAGATACTCTTTTATATAAGTACTGATGTTGTGATATGCAAGTTGATAGGGATGTCCGAGATTCTCTGTAGTATGTTGCTTTGCATCCAGTTTGGAGCATTTAATTTTATATATGGTATTGGGGTCAGTTCAGGTTCGATTCTAGTCTTGGAATTATTAATTAATCTATTGGTGATGGGGGTTCAAAAACTTAGCCAAAAGATTGGGGGAAAAATTTTATTAAACGTTTTTGTTAGTGTGAGAATGTATAGCAGGAGTAGCCAAAGGCCACGTCGGCAGCCATTGGAATCAAACAATAATTAAATAACACCAATAAAGACAATTAAATAACAAATATAGTTAAAGACATCTATCATAAAGCTTTTGGAGCTATAAAATCAAACTGGATGTCATACATCAATACCATCAAACATTTCCTCTCAGAAAATGCTGTCATCAGCTTAAAGGAAGATAAAGGCAATAGATTTGTCCTCATGGATAAATCTGAGTTCAACAACAAAATGCAGCTTAAAACAAACAATCTAAAATTCAAAGCAATTCCCACTTATAACATACAGTGTAATAAAGAAAAGTTTGTCAGAAAATTATTAAGTAAATATTGCAATAAGACCTTTATCAAGAGTGAGTGTTACAAAATATATCCATCTGCAGCCATCTCCCAACCATAAATGTTTGCTAACACCAAAGTGCATAAGTCTAACATACCGCTCAGATTCATGTTTGACTTTAGAAGCATACATTATTTTAACACTGCCAAAATGATCAAACAATGGTTAATTGACCAACTTGGTTCCAGTACATACACTATCATGTGATCATTTGATTTCATCAACCATATATAGAATGCCAAACTTGACTCTGCATATAAAATAGCTTCTTTAAATATCATTGAACTTTACAACTCAATTAATAAAAAACTTTCAATAAACAATTAGATATGAACTCACAAAACACAACTATTCTCCAATGAGCACCGAATTCATTTCTGAGTTTCTCGCCTAGCTAGATAACAATATTATAGCCTCATTCGATGACCAACATTACCACATAACCAACCAATGGGCCATGAGTCTACCCCTCAGTGGTATCCTATCCAGCCTATATAAATCATTTCAAAGATATAATTTTTCCAACACACTTCTGATCTCATTTACATGTGCTATGTCAATAGTATTTTTATAGCTGAACCAGAACCCTCAATTCACAATATCAAAGCAAACCTTCAGGTGCACTTGGCCTTACACCTAATGATCGAATGTGAAGACTCATTTCAAAGTCTGAAATATTTAGACATCCTCCTACAAAAAACACACATCATCTAGAATACTCAATGTGCAAAAATCACTTGAAGTTTGCTGATTCACACAGCTTAAGTCAACTTCTCCTCATTCTCATAAATTTGCCGGTCTCTCCTCCTTCCTATATCACAGTCACCTATTATGCAAACACAACTCATCTTGCAAAGCAAATATAGAACAATATTTAAAAACTTAACCTCCATTGGAATTAAATACAACCACTTAACAAGGAAAAGGAAAATCATACAGTTTTACCACAAACTAAATTCAAACCCTCCAAACAGCAATAGACCTTGGCTGTTTCTGTCATATCTTCCCACACTAACAAAAATGTTTAACAAAATTTGATCACCAAACATTTGGCTAAGTTACCAATAGACTAATTAATAACCAAGGATAGAATCGAACCCAAACTGATTCCCAGAGTCATATATAAAATTAAATGCCCCCAAACTGGATGCAAAGCAACCCTCTACTGAGAATCTTGGGCATCCCTAGCCACCCATATATCACAACATCAATACTTATATAAACAAGCCAGATTATATTCCTTGAACTTCAGAAAGCAACAGGGCATATATTTGAACCTACTTTGGCTGCAATAGAATATACTGAAAGAAACAACTCAAAACTTAAAATTCAGGAAGCATGGTATATAGCTAACAACACCTATGCTATAAACCACAAAGAATCATGCTTTCCTCTCTCCAACAAAAGAATGCTCTAAACTATAATTTACATAAATTCAAATACTGTTTACATAGATATTCCACCATTTTCCTATTCTGATTCAGTTATGAATATGAGGATACAATAAGCCTTCAAAAGCGCTAAGCCATCATATTATTGCTATTCACCTAGGTCTTGTTTTACGTGGATTATTTTAATGCGATTTTGAAATTATGGAATTCATGTTTCTTCTTAATATCTTTCATATTTCACTATATTTATTAGATATCAAGAAATTTAAATTATTAATAACTTATTTTGACTTGAAATACTTTTTTTTTCGAAAATATAACGGTATATTAGCAGCTAATGTGAATATGGCCTGAAGCTGTATTTAGAATCTTAGCTTCTATGTAAATAACCTACTTATACTAATGAGTAAATAATAATAATATATTTACACATATGTATAAAAATATCAAAAATATCACAATAAATATTCAAAAATTTTAAACTTTTAAAACGTATTTTGTTAGATATTAACAGAAATAAATATTTTTTTAGATTTTTAAAATAAATAATAACGAAGATTTTATTGATTTTATAAACTGAAAATAACCTTTCTAATGATAATGTATAATCTTTTTGTTTTGATTGCGATCTAATTTTTTAATATAGAAACAGAAAACCATTAACACAGCACAAGACCGAAAGTGGCACTAGTTGTACTTCATGTCACGAATCTGATTTCATACTAGTTCATAAACGAACACATATTGTCAAATAGTGGTAATAATTAAAATATGTATGAAAAAATGTAAAATTAAATACTGTAGTTAATAAAAAAAGTTTGTCTTGTATTAATTTTTTTCAAATATTTGAAATTTTTTATTAGTCATACTTTATTTCCTTATTTTTTTAATGTGAATTTTAAAGTAATTTTTCCTTGTTGCTTTGCTTTTATGCTGATTTCTGAAAATTACTGAACCTATCCTCCATTTTTCAAGGTATGTTTATTTTTGTGCTATTTCTTTTGTGTGAGTTTTCTGAGGAACCTATCTACCACATAAAAAGAGACCCAGGTGTACTCAACTTCTCTATTGCTGTGTACCAGCACACTTGCCATATATTACAATTCATATAAGAGAAGTCTATGCATTTTTCATTTCATAAATAGTGTATTGCAAATCCATTATTATAAGATGTGGAAAAGGAGAATAAATAAGTTGGTAGAAAAAACAAAGTTGACTTATGAAAAATGACATGAATAAAAAAATAATTTAAAGTTATAGAAGAATAAAATATATGTAAAATAAGAAAGGATATACGATAATACTAGTGAAATTTTATTATGAAAGAATACAAGTTTTGAAAAATAAGAAAATGAAACAAATAATTAAAATTTGAATAGATGGGCAAATGGAGAAAAGTAAACATTTTACTTTGGAATGAAAAATGATTGAAAGAGAATCAGAATAAATTGTATGGACTGGGAGGAAAATATAAAAGTGAAAAGAATTAAGAAAGATAAAGATTTTCTCTTTGGGTTTTTACAAGAATAGATAAAAGGATAAAATATTAAAACTAATAAACAGCTTCAATTAATAAATAAGAGAAAAAAAGAAATGGGTCAGTGGAAAGAATGATTTGGTGATTGTAGACTGAAAGAGGGTAATAAGACAAAAAGAAGATGATAACAGTGGTATAAAAAGTTTTTAGAGGAAATGAATGCTTAACTTGCATATCAAAGTAGCTAGACATAATTTACATACAGAAATTTCTGATTTCATCTAAAGAACATCAAATTTAAATTTCAGCTCTTTAATATTGAATAACATTTTATTTTTATTATTGTGTTAATAACAACTAAAGAATTATAAAAATTAAAATAATTTCCTAGATATCTTATTTTGTATAAATATATGTTAAATCATTTAAATGATAACAGAATAATTAGAGAAAAGGGTAGTAATATGATCAAAAGATAGTGCTTGGTCATCATCAATGGTAGTTTGATATATTTGTCAATTATAATGCAATTTACTTCAATATTAAGTTGTACTGCAATGATAATATAAATTTGTAGTATTAAATCTCTCAAAAATAAACATTATACTAATAAATTAATGTTTATTATATCATATTTTAAAACATTTAATTAAAAAAATACATAATTTTGAATTCTATTTCTTCTTAATTATACTAATTTCTAATTTACAAATGAAAATATTTCTAAACATAATAAAACAAACAAAAAAAAATGTTTTCACTAGTTGCAATCATGATTTGCTATCTAATATAATGCTTCTGTACAAAGATAAACATGGAAGTTAGTATAAATATTAAATTGTTTTAATAAAAAGAAACAAATTTAAAGCAACAAATTATTAGTAAAAACAGTAATATTTGTTTAACATGCAAACTTGTTTAAATAATGAACTTTTCTATTTAAAAAAAAAAGCAATTTATGAATATCCAAATAATAGATTAAGCTGAGTCTGCTGGTCTATCATTACACTGGGGACATATCAATAAACAATATAGGCCAACTAAGGTATACTTGATCATTTTGATATGATCAACATGATCAAATATTATTACTTGGTTTTAGTTCACAGTTTCATCAGGCAGAAAATAAATATTCAAACATATGTAAGAATTCAAAATAATAATAAATTATTAATCACTAAAAAAATCCCATGGCCAATTATCATATACAACTTTTAAAAAAATAAATAAAATATAAGTCTGTGAAAATTCCAATAAATTATCAAGCAATTTCAAATCAAAACTGTTAAGAAGAGAAGGATTAAAATTTGCAGAATCAAGTAAGCTCATAAACAATGAAATGTCACATTGAATCAAGAACAGAAAAACACTTACTAAGGTTAAAAGTAATTACCAATAAAAAATCTAAAAAATAACAAATTTGTATTTGTAAGTTACCTTCTTTTTTCTGCTCAGCTATTAATTTTATTATTTCAGGATTTAATGAAAAATTCAACTAGTTAAAATACTTCTGCTGTATTTAAAAGATTAACATTAAAATATTATGCAATTATTATTAGCATTAACTAAAAAAAAAAAAAACCAAATAAACAAAAGCAACTAAACTTCTTTTCTAATGAAAGGATAGGATTCAGTAACAACCATCTAATAAAAATATCATTTAAAATAAAATTTACTTTTAAAAAAATGATATAACAAAGATAAAATATAAAGCTATAATATTATTAAAGAAAAATTCTTGGCAGTAGTAACAATATTTAATTTTATATATTTTGTACATAACCTTGGAGGTTAATAGCTTCTCTAATTAAACATTTGAGCAGGGTTTTATTTACTAAATGGATATTATATACATTATTGAATAAATGAAAAAAAAAAAATAATAATCACTGCTCTTTTTTTTTTTTTACTGTTCTTTTATAAATTTATATTCTAAAGTTCATCTGTCCATTTTTCAAAAGGCTGATCTATAAATAAATATTTACTATTTGTCAGACAATTAGTGCTTAAAAACAGGACACAGCCTCCATAGGAGAAAAAGGACAGGAGTCTTGATTCAGGATAAACAAGATCGCCAGCATGATAGGTCAATCTCCTAAATGAAATGAATAGAAGACAAAAAGTAACTTCTAAAAATATTAATCTTTGCCTAGCCAATTATACTTGTCCTCTCATCTTACTAACTTTTAGTTTTGTCTTAGTGACATCCCAATTCATAGCTGATGGAAATTTACAATGAAAATCAGATACTTTTTGATTTAAAACTCAAATCTGTAAATACCTAGGCAGATAATATCATTAAATTTTGTAGGCGCACACACAACACCAAATATAATTTACTTAGATTGTGACACTAAGTGTCTCAGTAGCTTATTTTAAAACATTGCTATGCTTGAATACATAAAGTAGAATTATTTAACAAAACTGGCAACATTTATTATAATAAATATACATATTGTTTTAGTATAATCATTTAAACTGATATTTTATCCTAAAATCTGTAGAGCATCCTCTTAATCTTAACTATAGATTGGCCTGAACTTGTCATATAATATTTATGCTTTTTTTTTCCTTTTTGATAATCATTTTATTTTATAAACATAAAAGATAATTATAATCCAAATAGAAGTATAATATATCTCCCCACAACTACTAAAATAAACAATATATTACAAATGTATTTTAATGATTATAGACAATGCATCAATATACAATGACCAATCAAAATTAATTAAACACTTCTAGTTAATAATAGATAAGCATGCATCTACCAGTAAATATTGATAAGAAGTTGAGCTGATATAGGAAAAACCAGAAAAAATTGATAAGCTTGTTTGTAACTATAAAAAAAAAAAAATTAAGATACACTAGCCAGATTCAAAACCCCAAGCCAAAATATTATACACAAATGCAGTAATAATTCTACCATAAGCTCCTTAACTTAAAGCAACTTAATTATAAATAATCTGTATAGTAGGTAAAACTATAGTTATAAAAATTTAACATTAAGAATAATAATTTGTATAAATTTATAAACCTTACATATAATATTGTACCGGATGAACACAGCAGTATAGAGACAAAAAACTTGAATTAGGACTGTTGAGAATGAATCCCCGAATAAGATATGACTTAAAATAATATATAATTATATAAAACCTTTTATTTTTAAAAACTAACCCAAAATAAAGATTCGAACTCTGGAGAGGATTAACAATTTATTCTAAACATACATTATTTATATAGTTCACACTAGAATAGTTTCATTATGCTTACATCTGTGATCATCATGGGATGTCACACTAATACATATATAGTGCGTTTTATTTATATGCCAATGTTAAAAAAAAAATTACATATGGGTTTAAGAAGAGAAATGCTATTTTATCGTACAATTAAATAATGAATTAGACAAAAAAATTTAAAGAGAGACACTTTAATGTTTTGAATAAATTAATATCATGTATTTAACAAACTATGATTGATGCCACTTCGATCACACAAGAAATCTACATGTATGTAACTATGATGCCAGATAAATTGGTCTCTGACATCCATTGTATTTATTAAATATTAAACATCAAAGTTATATTTGTTATATTTTAATTCTTGAATTAAAATAAAAATAAGGAAAATTCATTTACACATGTGGGAGTCGCTCATCTAAGGGAAATAGTTTAATGCAAGCTTTTTGTGAATTCCAAATATTAATAAATAACAAAATGGTTTAGTTATATCACAGCATTACGGCTTACCGAATAGTTTTAGGCATGATTCTAAAATATTACAATAAATGGCGGTGCAAGCATGAGGCAGCAAATACAAAATTCGGTCCATTTTCGGCCGAGGAAATGCTTCATCATTTAAGTGAGAAAAGAAAAGTGGTATGCCCATTCTTCTGGTGGCCCATACCTGGAACAAAGGAAGATAGGGAGATGCAATTGTCTGTGTAGGTTACCAATGCAGAGCTTCCGCTACTCTTTCCAAATGTGTCCTAGGGCATTTATGATGCCAGATAAAACATATATACATGAAGATAGAGGATTCGGAGTTCCCAATGATCCTCAAATTATGATAAAGCAAATAATGATGATGGTTGACCTATGCTGGCAACACTATGAAATTATGATATGTCCTTTAATGATGTCAAAATAACTAATGGCCTAAATATAAAGTTCTAATTGGGCATAACGGCATGACTTGTATACTAAACCAAATTAAATAATTGAAATATAAAACTATTATGAATGCCTTAATGATATACGATTACATTTCCCTTCATTAAATGGGTTCCACATGCATTTGGAATCAATAAGCATCATTTAACTATAATGCTCAAGGCAATACATATAAATGATTATTACATTAAAAAAAAAAATAACGATCATTATTATTTAAAATATCTTAAATGGAATTTAAGCAATAGCGTTTTTGGATAACATGAAATTTATAATCAATACATATACACTAATGGCAGTATTATAATAATAATCTGCCTAGAACAGAAATATTATTTAATTAGTTCTTAACCCAGTGAGCAATGGCTTTAAAACACATAATTTAAAGTAATTAAAATATCCCTGAAGCGCTGGGGATTTAAAAGACTAATCTAAAATATAGGCTCGCAGAGTTGAATTGACTTTGCATAGAAATTGCACATTTAGTAAAATATATAGCAAACAATTATAATAATAAAATTCTACCGCACTAAAAGAAAATATAGGACCTAAAACTTAAATTAGATGTAAGCATTTATGTATATGTATTTGATAGGATTAGAGAGAGTCTTACACCCAAAGATTAAGTATAAATATATATATAAAAACAATTAGTATTTATAGGTAAGCACAGACAACTTTACATAGATACTGAAACGGAAACCTCCAATCCCTTTCCGTTTCACCATCAAACCTAATGACACTCTCATCTGTGCTAAGTTCGAACCTATTTAAATGTTAATAAATATAAAATTCGTTCATGTCTGTATAAACAGTATTATATATTTACGTGTGAATGAACGCTATAATTAGATAGGATTATTAAAATTATAGCGTACTAAAGTTATTTAAGATTTCTAAAAATGTTTATTATATTATTTAAGTTAAGAGTAAATTATTAATTTTGTTGTTTAATATTGTAATTTCGTATGTGGATATAATCTGTGCTATATAGAAGAAAGACATGATTTAAAATATGTAAAAGCCATTATCTAAAAATAATATTGAATATGTTTAAAAATTGTTAAAAGATTTCTTGTTTTAAATATATTTCAGGGAAAAGTTTCTCGAAAATATATTTAAAAGCTATATCAAAATATATTTGTAAATTATTTTTAATAAATATGTTAAAAATGTTTTCGTTTTTAAAAAAATGTTAAAAGGTTGTTTTTAAATAGAAAGAGTTTCTATGATATGTAAGATTAAAAATAAAAGCTGGTCAAGTAATTAAAAGATTTTTGATTGTAAACAAGTGTCATTAACGACCACACCTGGAATTCGTAAAAAGTAAAACTAGTTCAAAATTTACTAATTAAAATCTCCTTAGATAAGAGTAAGTTATTTTAAAATCTAAATTGGACAATTGTTTGCAACGAAAAATCTTAATTATAATAATAGCTTATGGAATGTTTTAACATAAGTTATCTAAGATCTGGATTATAAATTGAAAAATACTTAATTAAATTCCTGAGTTTAATGAGTCTTGAGGCGGGAGATTCCGATAAGGAAAACCTATAAATACTCTGTATTTTTTAACAAGAAAAAGACAGCCATATTGTTAGTGAGAATTGCAGCCAGTCTTCACAATTGTTAATGTTTAACATGTCCGGCTAAAAGCGGGCATCTTGTTGCTGTTACTCCGCGGGAGAACGGGGTTTCTCTCATCGAAATGCCTAAACCACCATCATGTCGATAGAAGAGACGAGCCTAACATAATGGGAAAGATGATGCCGCCCAGTCAAACTAAACCAAACCAACAGCCAAGAACTTGCAGATAAATCATACCGGTACCGTTTTATTTTTCAAACCGCAGAGCTCTGTGTAATTCTGTGTAAATGTAAATAATATCTATATAAGTTAGCTAACTTTCTTTTAAAATAATGATAAAGCTAAATGTAACCAAAACTTAAATCCATTTAATTAATATTTTAAATATGTCAATTGCTATCCGAAATTTCATGTTGTTAAAGTTTAAATAATCTGAGTAATTTATATTTTCCTTTCATTTAAAGTAAATTATTTAGTTTAAAGTTATATCACTGCGGTTGTGTCTATATTTCTTTGTTTATTTTATTTTAAATGCTTATTATATTTCATATGCCAATATTTCGAAACAGTAAGCACTTAATTTCATATATATTTTTATGTTTTAAGAAGATATTATTTGAAAATCTTCGCATAATTTATTTATAGCGTCAACTTTCTGCGCTGTTTCGAAATCCTATTTTTTTTTTGTTATTTAAATGATTTAATATGTGAAAGGTGGCTTTTTTTTATAATCAACCAGTTAAAAACTTAACCTTATAGTTTTATTTAGAATTAAATTTAGCCTTGATCATATAAGTATATTTGACATTTAAATTCTTAAGTCCATAGAAATATACTTTTCCTCCTTAAATATTTATTATCTATAAGTAACTTAATAGATCGAACATGTCAAAGTACAGATGTAATAATATTCCCTTTAGTAGCATAGAAATTTATTATCAGGCTACGCAAGAGTTGGTCCCAATTTGATAGAGCTAATATGCTATTAACTCGTATTTCATAGTATGAAATATACTATTCTTTGCTTGGCGGATGTGATATTATTTTATAAAAATATTCTCGTTTTGCTGCTATACGTAATATACGTATCTTAAGATGGAGCCACAGCGTTGCCAGCACATCTTCTCTTATAGGGTAGAGCAGTAGCGAAGCCTGAGCCAAGGCCAGGTTAGCACGTAAGACCCCCGCCATTCCTGAACACAATGTTCCCTTTTCACGCAGCATTGCGATCGGTTACAGGGTACCGGCGTTTGTCGCAAGAACCCTGAAGTTATTTCATCCATCCGCAGAGCGACTTTTCCTATTATTGTTTACCTGTGCCATAGCGCATTGGTAAAATCTTATGCAGCCAACTCTCCCACCTTTATATAACGCTTTCAGCATTCTGAAATTTTCTCTCGAAAGCCATGTTCGATCGATCATTACTTGAGCTGGTTTATGCGCTCGTTATTAAATTATATATGGGTATTTTAGTAAATAAATTCATGATCAAAGTTCGATATAATTATGTATTTTCCAGCCACAAATGTAATAGGATTTGGCTTATCGAGATTTATAGACATAACGTAGTGATTAATTATGTATTAATTGAAAAGCAACTCATAAGATGGGCACATGTTAAACCCATTTATGAAAATTAAATGAAAGTATTTATCTAAAGCTATTTTGAATTATATGTAAAAAGAGAATGTGTCCTCTTATCCACCCAATGTTTGTACATTCGATGCTGAAATGTGTAAAACTAATCAATTTCATGCCAATTGTAAATAAATATATAATTAATTTAATGTATTTCGTTCTCTGTTTCGTTATTGATCTAATTCAATCCAATTCTAATTACTATTTATAGTCTATATATGTGAAAACTATGCATTAAGTTAAATTAAATTTAGTGATATTTTAGTCAATTAAGAACCTTCTTTTATTCATCAGAGTCTTATTGCTTCTCCGTGACCTATGTCGGCCGTGTGAAAAGAGGAATACTACGTGTAATTTCAAGGTGGTCATTCGTAGGGTCTTGAGTCTTGGAATCCTGGCTTACGAGTTGAAGTGCGGTCGGACTCGGGATGTTACAGTCCTAGTCTGGTCAGCTTCGGTCTCTTTTGCTTGGATTCTGAATTCTGTTACGCGAATGTACAAACTTGACTGGTACAATACTGGACTGTTACCTTGGCACACTGGGTCAATGGCTGGATGGTTCGCTCTCTGAGCTTCAGTTAGGATAATCAGCTGGGTGGTCAGCATTCTTGGTCACTACTGCTTCTTCATCAGTGGCAGAATTCTTCCATGGCAGGAGTTTCATGACAGCATTTCAGAGAGTCCCCGAGAAGCATGGGGAAAAGATGATTCAGGTCCTACTCAACTGACATTTTATTTTGCTATATAAATGGTATAAGAAAAGTAGAACAGCAAAAGAATGCAAAAAGCAAGCAAAAAGCCACTTTCCAATCTGCCCTATTTATATCATTCCCATCTATGACAGGAATGTCTTAGTTCATTTGCCCAGAGACATATAAACAATTAACAAATTACAGCCCATTTTTAATTAAAAACAAGACATAAGAAGATAAGGTTCAAAACACATTCCAACTTTGAAAGAATTTAAATTAATATAAATGAAACAAAAATATTTCATTAACGGAATATTTTTGGTTAAAATAAAAATGACTTTGATAAGAAAACAATATTTTGATTAATGAAAGATGAGCTTTTAAAATATTTAATTAGTGATGCAAAACTTCACAATGGATTATTTTGAACCTGCCATCTTGGTTATATATTCTTTCTTTTAAATTTTTACAAAATTGAAATTAAAGCTAGGCTTAAAATATTCAAAAGTATCAAAATAACAGAATCAAAAATTATTTATATATGTCATAATAGTTTGTAATATATATAAATATGATGGCACTGTTAGTAATTTAAATATTGCTGGGTTTGAACCCTTATAGATGTTAGTTTTTTTTTTAGGTAGGAAAACATGAAGCTCACTCTGACTACAGAGTGATCGCTTCAATATACACTGTACTGCCATCAACATAATCAATTAATTAATATATTAGCTAATTTCCAAACTTGAATTTAATGAAAGATCTCTCTAATAATAATAAATGAATTGTATTTAAAAGACTATATATAAAAATTCCATTTCCTCTTTAAATTTTTAAATCCTATTTAAATATTTTTTAAATAAAAGAATGTGAATTAACAACAACTGAAGAGGCAAGTTGAGCACAACAATTCCATTCAATTGATCACATTTTTAAACCTTTTTTTCCAGGAAAGTTCTTTCTTTATCTTAAGTATACTTATATAAATATGTTAACAAACAAGTATAAATAAAAAGATACATTTTTACAGCTTTTGATTTTTTTAAATACATAAGTACTATATTTTATTTTTTTTATATATATAATTTAGTTATTTATAATTAAATTGTTGTACAGTCCTAAATTTTGATTTAATTACTAGCTTTTTTTTTTTTTGAGGATAATTTAATTAATTGTAGCTAAAATGCCATGAAAAGTTTTATGTGTAAATTATTTTATTCTTATTATCCAATTAATTTCAGCAATGCAAATGGAATTATATTACCCAAATTTAGTTCAGATATTAAGCAGATATAAATTGTTTACTATATTATTCAATGAATTATATTGAAAAAAATGTAATATATATTATGCAGTTAGATATGAGTTAGAATATTTCCATCATTTAGATGAAATTGTTGAAACTTTTTAGAAAAATTCAAACTAAATACTTTTCTAAATGCATTAGGCTTTTAGTAATATCCTCAGATTATTAAGGAACATAACAATTCAAGTGTATTATACTCTTCTCTACTTAAGATGTTACTGGCTTGGAAAATTGAACCAATAATCTTTACATTCATGAATATTGAATTTAAGATAACATTCTATCAATTAGATTATGCTGTCAAAGGTACAAGGCAGAAGAAATTGTATGTACCTATAAGATTTCTGATTTCTCTTTTTTTTTTTTTTAAAGATGAAACTAATGAATGATTTACAAATATTATGAATTTTCACATTAGGGTGAATATGGGGATATTTCCTCCATCATGGGAGCAACTTCTTTAAACTTTCTTTTTACTTTTTTTCTTTTTGCCCAATATTTTTATATTTTTTCCAGTTGAATATATATTGATTGTATGGACTACTACTTTAAACTATGTCTATTTTCCTCTTTAAACATTGTTTCATGCTCTTTTAATTATTTTTTGATGGAGTGGCTAAAAGATCATAAAATAATGATTAAAGATGAAAAGACAGATGTATCTAATATAACAGATTACACAAACCAAAGAACATATGTTCAATATGGAGAACACAACAATATTGGGCAGTGAGGAAAGAATAAAAAGAAAATGATAAAGTTAAATAAATCCATAAGTCAAATTAGCATGATAATCCATGTTTAATCATGTGGTAGAGACATGATATTTTATTGGCTTATAACACTCATTAATATTATCCTTAAAAGGAAAAATTGGAGATATCAGAAGGATCATCATAAAGAAATGCATAAAATTTCTATGACCATTACCTCTGACAGAATTTCCTAGTTGCTTAGAGTATATAATTAAGTATTCATAAATTTAAGTCACTGTTTCAATTCCCATGTTAGCCAATCACTAGTCAGGCTAGTAATATCTGAAGAAGAGAAAATAATATCACACAAACATTGTGTTCCATACTAATCTGTATTTTATTATTTATTATTGAATGCATTTAGAAAGATATAAATAAAATTTGAATTATTTTAAGATTCAACAATTTCTACCAAATTATGAAAAATGCTAACATTACAAATCTGATGATGGTGATGATATTATTATTATTATTTTATCTATCCTCCTACTCATCATCATTATTATTATAGTAACTTCGTTTATTTATTTGTTATTGGTAAATTTTGAAACAATAATAATGAAATTTAAAGAAGAAAAGATCTGGGTACCTTTAAAATAAAATAAAAATCTGCACATTTTAAATGAATAATGTAATTAAGGTGTAATTTAAATAATAAAGTAGATAGATTTATAAGACAACTTTAAGCAAATCATTATTAAATTATAAGCAATATACATTTTAACAAAAATTTTATGACAAATATATTTATTTCCAAATTAATTATTAATTATAAAAATTATAAATATATTAGTGATTTAATTTTATGTTCTATTCTTATCTCAGATACAATGGTCAAAAAAACATTTTATCTCTCTCAAGCACACACAAAGACTTATTCATTTCTTTCAATCCAGCATTGAAGCAGAAAGGGATCTAATATCTAATGATTTAGCTTTTCTATTTGGGAGAGAAAAAACCATTAAAAGCAATATAAAAACTCCTGTGAATTATTCATATTTTCAAATTTATTATTACATTCAAATATCAGCCTTTCAAGCTAATTGTGCATACGCTTTTGCGAGTGTTAATAATAATAAATGAATACTTTCCCTCCAATACAAAACTCTGCATTTTTACAAATAAATTGCATGTGATTCTTTATTTTTTTATGGCCAAATTATTGATAGTAATAGTATATCTCTGCTATAATCTAATTAATGTCAGATTAAAACTACTTTTTCTAGAAAAATAAATTTTAAAAACCCACTATAATTAATTACATTGAAAGAAGATTGAGCATAATTAATAAGATATACTATAAGTGAACATATGTAAAACAATTAAATATACAATACATAAAATATAATGATGATATACACCTAAAACCTTGAATCTTATAAACATATCAATTTCTCTGCAGTATTGATACAGTAATAGAGTTGAATTGGTTCCCATCTAAGGGAAGTAAAAAGAAATCTACCTGGTTAGATGGGTGAAACCATTGTGTTCAGATTTTCATAAAGCATAACAAAAACAGATCATACAATTTTATATATATAAATGACTGCTTAATTTTCTTTTTTTTTTTATGTTTTTTTTTTTTTTTGTTAAAACACATTTTGAATTGCCTTCTTTCTTTGGAAAATTCTTTAACTGTCAATATTCAGTAAGTTTAGTTTTCAATATCATAACTATCATAACCATTATTTTCACAATTATTTATTTGTCGAAAGAAAAATCAAATCAGATAATCTGTTCAAAATAATATCCATAAGTACTCCCTTCCTCAAGATAATCTATTAACTTATTACTCCTTTCTATTTCTTTTGCATTTCCAATATTTTTCAAAATATTTTTCTGTAATTTCTTATCTTAAAGTATATGCCCAATGCAATTTCTCTTTCTCTTCATAACTTCCTCAGTAAGTAATCTTTTTCACTTATCTCAATAATAATATTATCTTTGTGATATATCTTTCACACTTCTTCAAATCTACAACTCTAAAATCTTCAATCTTTTCTCTTTTCATATCATTTTAAACAAAACAATTAGCATTCCTTTTTCTAAAATTTAATTTCAATAGATCACAAAATAATCTTTTATTCTCAAAATTAGAAAATAAAAAAGCAGAATACGAAATTAACAAATACTGTATATATATTGAGATGAAAAAATTAATGCCAATGTTTCAAACAAGTTCTTGAAAATAGCAATATTTGATATAGTAAAATATTTAAAACTTGCAGTTTTTACAGATTTTTTTCTTATTTCTTGAATTATATTATTTTCATTGGTACTCTATTACTTTATGTCTTTTCAAAATAATTTAATACTGTTCTGCTTAATTTAATATACGTTTGGGTTGAAAAGATAGATGATTCATTCTATCTTTTCCCAAAGACTTTATCCTGTGTTTGAAGAAGTGGGAGTATTCATTTATATAGTGACATCTACAAAGTGCATGTGCATTAGCTTATTGATATTACAGTTTATAAAACATCGCACTATATAAAATAAATGTCTTGTTTACATATGTTTAATTTAATAAGAATGACGTATCGTAAATTCTAGAAATTTCATAGGCGTCATTCATTCACGTAGTAAAAAAGTAATTTAAAGTAATCAATTAACAACTTCATGCTCTCATTTTCAAACACTTAAGATTTGCCCATACATATACGTTTGGGTCGAAAAGATAGATGATTCATTCTATCTTTTCCCGAAGACTTTATCTTGTGTTTGAAGAAGTGGGAATATTCATTTATATAGTGACATCTACAAAGCGCATGTGCATTAGCTTATTGATATTACAGTTTATAAAACATCGCGCTATATAAAATAAATGTCTTGTTTACATATGTTTAATTTAATAAGAATGACGTATCGTAAATTCTAGAAATTTCATAGGCATCATTCATTCACATAGTAAAAAAGTAATTTAAAGTGATCAATTAACAACTTCACGCTCTCATTTTCAAACACTTAAGATTTGCCCATACATATACGTTTGGGTCGAAAAGATAGATGATTCATTCTATCTTTTCCCAAAGACTTTATCTTGTGTTTGAAGAAGTGGGAGTATTCATTTATATAGTGACATCTACAAAGTGCATGTGCATTAGCTTATTGGCTTATTGATATTACAGTTTATAAAACATCGCGCTATATAAAATAAATGTCTTGTTTACATATGTTTAATTTAATAAGAATGATGTATCGTATATTCTAAAAATTTCACAGGTGTCATTCATTCACATAGTAAAAAAGTAATTTAAAGTGATCAATTAACAATGCTCTCATTTTACTTAAGATTTGCCCATACATATACATTTGGGTCGAAAAGATAGATGATTCATTCTATCTTTTCCCAATACTTTATCTTATGTTTGAAGAAGTGGGAGTATTCATTTATATAGTGACATCTACAAAGCTTATTGATATTATAGTTAGGCTTATTGATATTATAGTTTATAAAACATCGTGCTATATAAAATAAATGTCTTGTTTAATTTAATATAGTAATAACAAACAACAACCTCATAAAAAATATACAAAGTGGTCCTTTTCCCATTCCTTCTTTTCACATTTTGGTTTGTAAGCTGCTAAGCTTTAATCCTATTTTCCCAATACTTTTAAATCACTCTTCTAAAAAAAATTAAATAACATTAAACCAGAGATCAAACCCATGCACTAGCTGATATTTTTGCAGTCCATGGAATCTGATCTCATTAACAACCCAGTGACTTGGCTATGAATATACTAATTAATATCTATTAGATATATATTGATTATTGCGCAATTAAATGAACATCTATCTTATTGCTTTTCTATTTGAAATCTCTTTTGATCAATAAAACATGTAAATAACCTCCAATGTATATAGAAAACCTAATAAAATTAATTTAAAACTAGAGTGACTGATTCAAATACTAAAGATCCCTGAATAGAAGCTCAAATCTTTTATTTCTTATTTTTCCAAATGATGAATTATTTATTTAATTAATACTAAAAAGTTCATATATTCCAATAAAAATTTATCATTTTCTCTATAAATGATGCAGAATTATTCAAAAGGATTTAACACTGATTCACACAACACTATTTGATGTGTTATGGTAAGCCATAAATGCTGAAAAATGTAGTTCCCAAAATTTCAGTTTTCCATACATATGTTATCTAAATAAAAGAATGAATGAATAAAATAAGCACTATTTCATTTGATAATTCAATCCTTATTTGCTTTGAACTATTTAAATGTGATAATGTCTTTTACCTAGAACACAATTTCTAAATTAGATAAAAATTTCTGGAAAAAATGTATTTTCTTACAACTAATTTTATTTGTAATATAGGTTTTGTTTTAAAACAAATGAGAAATTATTAAAAATGACATGTAATGCAACAAATAATATTTGAAAAATGTGGAATTTCATTAAAAAAAAAAAATTACTTCTATCTGAATATAACTGTTGAATGCTCAATTTGCTATTGAATGTTCAAATGTTGCATGATCTAGTGCAATTAAGCATAATATTATATATATATGAAAATAATTCTTTTACTTCAAATTTGGAACATAATCTTTATAAGTTTCACTATAGAATTAAAACTATTTAATTCCTTTAATTTTCAAATACAGTATTTATTTAGATAAAACATAAGCTAATGAAACATTATATTTTAGTGACCTTTTTTTTTAGTTTGATTATTTTAAAACAATCAAACACCTAAAAAAAAAAAGAAGATATTATAATTAAAATTAATACATAAAATACATTAATCTCTTTAAACTGATTTAACTTAAAATTGTTGATATTGTGCTTTAAGTATTGTTATTAAGTCTACCTTTAAAAAAAACAATACGTATATACAATTAAAATTAATAAATAAAATTATTATTAACAATATTTTTTTCCACAAATTAAAAAAAAAAATTAATATAAATCATTCAAGTATTTAGAGATTACATAATAAGTGTATATTGTAAGATGTGATATGTTAGACTATTTCCATCATTTATGGAGTGAATGTTGAATGTATAGAAAATTTTAAACTTTATTTAAACTTTCCAAATACAAACAACTTGTTAGTAATAACACACAAATAGAATAATAATACACAAACAGACAATAGTATTGTCTATTTGTGTATTATTACTCACAAGCTGCTTGTATTTGGAAAGTTTAAATAGTTTAAAATTTTCTATACATTCAATATTCACTCATAAATGATGGTAATAGTCCAACATATCACATCTTATAATATACCATCATTACAAACCTTCAGACAAATACTAAGTATATATTGTAATTTAAATTTTGATGAATTTTAAACATTACTTAAACAAACTGTTTACATTTATTTTCCAATGGGAATGTGATTTGATGATGACGAGTTATAAAATATTGTTTTCATTTAATCTTTAACTCACTTTAAATTATTTATAATGCCCTTTACTATTTAATGCAATGATAGAGTAACAAATCAAGAGCTAATGGTTTCTGGATCAAAGATAAAACTATCACTTTCAATGTTCAAATGCTACATGAATTCCAAAGCCGCTAAATAGTCAACCATTTTAATTAATTATAATTGTATTTAACCACTAAAACAACACATAACCATGTTTAGGACTCCAAACATTAGTGCCATCTAGTACAAGCCATAGTAATCAATAAATGCTAGAAGGTTTGTGCATTAAAATCCCTATCTAGCACACTTAATCAATATCTCAAGACCAACTTCTAGCATGTCATCTTCATCAATGAAGAGCCTTGGATCTGAAAGCATTTCACCTAGATCTTTGTATCGAATGCAACTCTCCAGAAGTCACATTTTATCTGTTTAGTTAACTATAAAGCTATGAGCCCAAAATGAAAACATTTTCAATTTAAACTTGTTCACTTATGTAGTCATATAAATCTGAATCATGTTCATTATCTATACATTTTGGTGTCTTTGGTTTTTTTAATAACCGTACATCCTTTGGCCAGCATTAATATTAAACCATCAAAATATCACATGGCCACTATATTTGGGGACATTGGATAAATAGGCAATAGGGATTTTGATGCAAAAATTTTCTAGCATTCACTGATTACTATGGCTTAATTGGGTGGCATTATTATTTGGGGGAAGGTTGCTACTGTTTTAACAGACTGTATAAATCTAAGAAATGATGGCCATGATGTTTTATTAGTTTACTATTACTCCTGGCCAAAAAAATTATGGTGACTAGGATATTAAAAAATCAGATGCCAAAATATATAGATACTGAACTGGGTTCAGACCTATATGACTATAGAAGCAAATAACCTTGGATTAAAAACATTATTATATTTTCAATTAAAGGCTCATAGTATTATAGTTAATTAAAAAAGTAAAAGGTGGCTGCTGAAGTTGTATTAGATCCAAAAATCTAGATGCAATGCTCTCAGATCCAAGGCTCCTCTGTGATAAAAGCCACAAGCCAGAATCAAGTCTAGGGATATTGGATGATTAGACCCAAGATAAGGATTTGATGTATAAATCTAGCATTCATTGATTAATATGGCTTGCATTGGGTGGCACTACTGTTTTGAAACAATTGCTACTATTATGATTGTATTCTTGATCTAAGATAAAATTATAACTTCTGGAGTTTAAATGTCACATGGTCTCCAAAGTAACTAAACCTTCAACCATGTTTTTAATTACTTATAATTGTGGGAATCTACAATACTATTAAATTGCTTTTAATTTCATCATCAGAACACAATGATCAAAAAAATCTTTATAAACTAAGTCCATGTCCATTTAAAATGCAATATAAATACAAAAGCATACACATGTTTTAAAAAAATTTATATCATAAATGCATAAGTATATGTCTAAATGAAAGAATAAGATTCATTTGAAAACATCTAAAAAAAATTAAGATTCACAAAAAAACATTATACAATATTCCTCATTATTTTTATTTATATTATATCATTCAGGTTAAACAAATTAATAGACTCAGTATAAATATTACTAATATATATTTTAAAAAATTATTTGGAGTATTCACTCTATTCTAGAGTCATCTATTTGCTCATGTAATGATTAGTTTGATGTGTATTAAAAATTCAAATGTACATATATAAAATATAACTGCATACATTAACAACTGTTGTAAAATATTCATAAATGTATCTTTTGTAAAATATTAAAAAAAAAAACACAGAAATAGATTAATATTATAATAAGTTTAATAGTTGGCTAGCTAATCAAGTTAGAATACACATAGATTAAAATCACTGCAAATACTTTCTTAATAAAATACATAAATTTTACATAGTGAGATGTTTTGTACAATTTCAGAATTCTCAGTTTTCTCTTTCTAGTTTCTAATAAATAACATTTTTTTTTTTGCAATAAGAAACTTAAAATTGAACTATATTATTAATACATGTCTTTAAAAATGGCAGAGAAAAAAATTAATACAATTTTTTGTTTGTTTGTTTGTGTTAAACACAGTTCACTTTTCATTCCTATTTTATTTCTACTTTTAGCTTTATATTTATTTGATTTATTATTTTATATTGTGCTGTTTTTTTCTGATTCTTCTTTTCTGGCCTTTCTTGCATTCTTTTTCCATTTTTTTTATTATTTTCTATCATCTATCAATTAGATTACTATATAAGATTCAGTAGTCATAAGTTTTTATGTTGTCATCTTTCTGCATTAATTGCAACAACATTTTTGTCTTTTGATTACACACACAATGTATCTGATTCCAATTTTCTACTTTTTTTTTTTTTTGTTTTCTTATATTTTATTGACTTTCAATTTTTCTTTTTTATTCTAAAGTTATAATCACTATAATTGTTTATGAGTGGCTGTTGATGACGATGTTAATTATCCCTCACCTCCCTAATTTATTCTAACTTAATTTTCCATGATCTGCTTTAATAATTTCAATATTAACTTTAAGAATTGCAACATGCAGATTGTCTTTGAACAGAATATATTATTTTTCAATCAATTCTCAAAAACCACCTAAAGAATAGCTAGAGCTTCAAATGAAATATCCAAAAAGTACTTTCAGTGATTTAATATTAATAATTGTTTGAATGCACATATACATTTAATTTAGCAACTAAATAATTTGTAATTGTATTTTAATAATACACAATGGAAATGTAGTAAATGTTAAAAAGACATATCAATCAATAATTTTCTGCCCAATGGACAAGTCCAGAGAACAGTCACATCACAAATTCAACGATTTCTCCACTCGTTCTCTTCATTGCACCACTCTTCAATTCCACATAACTCTTCCCCATCTCTTACATCATCCAGCAGGTCAATCTTTTTTGTCCTTTATTTCCATTCACTATTCTCTCAAAACATCTTTCATTAAACTATGCTTTCTTCTTAATATATGTTACACCTAGCTTCTCTTTCTATCTCTAATTTCCTCAATCTAACTTCTTTTTTCATTTACTCTTTTCAAAACTTCCTCATTTGTCATTTTATTCATTGAACTGGTTTTTTTCATCTTTCTCCATGACCACATCTCAAAGGCTTCCAATCTATTTCTATTTTTTTTTTTACTCATTGTCCATCAATAGTACACTGCACACATAGCATTTAATTATTCTTTTCCTTATTTCTCTCTTCAAAGATCAATAAAATATTTTATTGCTTTTAGTTACTAAATGTTTCCTTTGCCAATTTTATTCTCTTTTAAAGTCATCTTCACTTCTTCCGGCATCACTCAACCAACTATTCAAATATCTAAATTCATTTATCTGTTGAAGTATATTACCATAGATTTCATCTTGCAGACTTTTTGTATTCCTCTCTATCCAAAAACATTTGGGCTTCTCAATATTAATCTTCATTCCATATTCCATACATCCTTACTCCAAATTTATTCAACATATTCTAAAGACTCTTTTCATTCTCAGTCATAAGAGCCACATCATCTCCTAAATCTTAAACATTTTATTATTCTACCATCAACATATGCTCCTCCACAGTCTAAATATTTATTAAACATGTCTTCTAAATAAACATTAAAAAGTAGTGCTTCCTTGCCTAATTCCTTTTTCTATATTCACTTCATCAATATCATTATTCTCCAGCCTAATTCTTGTTCTTTGTCCAGTATTCATATTCCAAATCAAACTTCTCTTTACAAATTACTCCTTTATTTTTTAAGATGGTCATAAGACACCTATAAACCAAAATTAAGAAAATAGTTGTAAACATACAAAACAAAACTAACATTAAAAAAAATAAATAAATGGAAGCAGATAAATTTTACATAATTCCATCTTTTTCAAAATTAAACATTTCTATAAAATCGTCAAAAGTCAAAAACAAATAAATAAAATAAAAACTAGATTAATCAAATAACAATACATAAGAAAAATATAGTAGTATATAAGAATGTATTAATTTAAAAGGAGAAAAAAATGCAAATATTATCTTCAATTAATGTATGATAACTCCAAGAGATTATTGATAATTCAAATATACTTTTATATGAAAGCAATGAGACTGCTGAACTATAGACAAGGATGCTCCATAAAATCTTAAAAATACAATGGCAATATCACAAAAAAACAACAATGTATTCTTTAACTTACTGGATATGATACTAGAGACCACTATCAAAAAATCACACTTTCATTTAATTAAACATATGAAATAAAGTAATAATACAAAACTTCTTAAAATGATGTTTTTGCAAAACTGACTATCTCAAAGGGATTTTAAATAAGTGTAATGTCGATAGCCTACATTGTAAAGATATGACAGAGAATAGAATAGTACTTTGGACAGCTTGGCAATAGTGTAGATAATACTTTAATTAAAAAGAAATGTTTTTTGCCGAAAATCAATAACAGCATCATAAAATATCGAATAAACAGAAAAATGGACTAACATTCTTTAAGTGGACATATTTTTGTTTCACAGATTGGTTTATATAGTCATCACAAAACTCATCTTTAATTCCCGCCTAACAATAGGAAAACCATATTACTTTACAAGTGGCTGTTAATCTGATGATAATATAGATTAAGATTTCTTCAAATATTCAAAAAAAGTCACTTGAAAATAGTTCTTATTTAAACATCTTACTTCACTTTACTAACAGTAAACCCCAAGGTGCATTCATGGGTATCAGTTCTAGATAAGAATATTATTTTATATTTTAAGAAATAAAATGCTTTAATATTAGGCTTAATCACAATATTAGGCTTAAATCATTTTACAATTGCTAAAATTTATATATACATATATTGAACAAAAAAATTTTTTTAAAAAACAATTATTTGAGTGTTTAAAATAATCTGAAAAACCATGTCAATTCTCTTAAAATGAAGTTTGAGCTGTAGAAAAATAAAATTTTTATATCCAACCTTTTTTGAAAAAAATATCATATTCAAGATTATATTTCCTTCAAGAGCTTTATAGAATATTGAAATTATGCTAGGAAGATAACAAATTAAGCAAACTATCCTCAACAATGATCATTTAATATCTACTGCATACATTATCTGTTATATGGATAACTAAATCTAGCTTCAAGAAAAATTTCTAAAACATATCTTGATCCATCAGCGGTGTAACTACTGAGTCACAAAGGAAGGCAATGCCTGTGGGTCCACACAGTCCAGGGATCCATAAACTTGAAAATCTACAGCAAGGCAATTAAAATATATTCACATGAAAACAATTATTAACTATATCTCATAAAGTGTCATTGTCATTGTCATATGATATAAGAAATTGTAAAATTATTTTGAAAAATCTAAACACTTCTTTGAATTGAGTACCAATTTTATTGACTTAATCATGAGGGACAGTTATTTAGAGTTGTCTTTTATAGTATAATAGATAAAATAACTGACAAATTAAAAAGCACTTTGTGAAAATGCAGACAGTAAAGTACTATTTTAGTTTTTTAGAACCTAAGAAAATTATCTATGTTACAGATGTTGATGTGTTAGACAATTATTCAAATCTTAGAAATAAGTACCAGAACTTTTTTGGAACAGCTTACTATGCAATTAATTCAAGTGATTTATTTATTAAAAGACAATCTTACAGAAAAAATGATGATTAAGAATTTCTCAGACTTGTTTGGAAAGTGAATTTAGTGATATTTTAAACAGTTTCTTGTTATTTTTTACACTTCCAATAACTGTAGCTAGTGTTGAAAGATCTGTTAGTAAATTAAAAATAATAAAAGATTATAAAAGAAATTCAACTGTCCAAACCAGGTTTAAAGATCTTGCAATGTTAACTATTAAGCAGAAGGAGGGATCTAAAATGGATTTAAAATAACTAATTAGTGATTTTACAAATACAAAGGTTAGAAAAAAGGATTTTTAAAGTATCTTTATTAAATTACCTTAGAAGATATTTACAATATAGAATAAATAATTAAAAATTTGTGAACATATGAAAAATCAAAATTCCAAATTTTAAAATGGGGCATTTTTGAATTTCTGCCTTCTAGCCCAATTTTTCTAGTTAAGCCACCGTGACCCATACAAAAACAAGTTTATAACACAACACACCCTTTCCATTCAATTATCAATATACTTTAAGGAATAAAACCAAAATTATTAATTATTAACTAATTACAATTTTTTTTTTAAAAAAAAAACATCTTTTATTTTTAATAATAATATTTCATTTTTACTTTATAAATTTATTTAGTTCACAGAAATAATTAAAATATTCTCTAAAAAGATTGGTTTATTATTAATAAAATTTGAAATGCTATTTTACTTAACTCTACAAACTGAATAAAAAATTATTCTAACAAAACTTTTACATGCAATAAATGTATGTCAATGATTTATTAAAATTTCAGTCAATTAATTATAAAAACCATTACTGTCATTGATTTTAAAAATACATTAAACATCATTCTAAATATGACAACTTAAGGATTTTCTTGAAATATAAAAATGGATATGTTCTCTGAAAAACTGTAATGTACAAGAGAATAGTAATAATAGTCAAATAAAAATACTAATAGAAATACTTGTAGTAATAATAAAAATAGCAGCTCAAATAATCACGCTACTCACAAATGTGAATAATAACAGCAATAATAGTAGTAACGTTATTAGTAATAGTAATTATAATAATAGTAGTGACAAAAATTAGTAGAAGTAATAGTAGCAATAATAATAATTATTCTTAATATTTATAAAAATAATAGTAAAAGATTTAGTAATAATAATGTTTTAGAAACACTAGTAGAAACTATAAAAGTAGTAATAGCAATAATCAAAGTAGTATTAATACTAATAATAGTATCAATAGTAATAATAATTTTAATAGTATTAATAATTAAATACTTATAAATTAAATTAATAGTTATAATAGGCATGATAATTATAGTAGAAGACAGATCCCTGCTACCTGGGCCTTGGTCTCTTTTAATATACCACAATAAATGTTTAGACTTTTTTGATATAAAATAATTTATTACCCCCCCCCCCTTTTCAACTGCTGCATAAAATAATCTATATTGATAAGTTTTTGTTTTGTTTTTGCAAATTTTTATTATTTTGAGTCTTTTCTGTATTGGCAATCCTTTATTTGTTAAAATTTAAATTTCATATATATATTTAATACCGATATATTTTGTAATTCTGCATGATGCATGATTCTATATATTTATATTTTCCAATTTTTTCCTCCTATAACTCAAATTGTATTCAAATATATATATATATTCTAACTTATTGTATATAAATAACTTTTATTTACTTATTTATATTCTCACTAAAATTTCCTTTAAAAGAAACTTTACTTGTAATAACAATAAATTGTTAATAGTAAATATAATAGTAATAATAGTAAAAATTAAGATAAAAACAAAAATAATAAAAGTAATAATAGTTTTGATATAGCAATATGTAGAAGTAGTAACAAACTTTATTAGTTTGAAAATAACCTCTTGCTTACTATAATTTTGTAGTTTAGATTTAACTACTATTTGAAAAATGTGTTAAATTAATCAGCAAACTGCAATTTTAAGGCAAATTCAGTGAAAGCAAAAAATATATAAGTATATTTTCCTAAGATATTTAATAGTTTTTAAATTCCTTTGGATAAATATTTCTACTACTAAGACTAGCAATATTTCTAATTACAAACTTCAGATTTATAACAAACTTCTAAATGCTTCCTGCTTCTAAATATTTTAGAAAATAAAAACAATAATATTGAAATTAAATCAACTAACTATACCAAGTAGTTATGCAATCGCTACAAAATCAATATTGAGAAGAGTATAATAAAGTCAATTCAACATCAATTCCATTAAATTTTTTTTTGTTATTTAATAAAAGTCAAAGTATTTAACTCCAATTTTGTTTTTAGTAACTGTGGCTTATTTATAGACTTTTCAAAATAATTAGAACTTACAATTTCTATAATTAATGTCAAATTTTTCAATTATGGGAATTTCCAACTTAACAAAAAATTATGGAAGCTAATCTATAAAATACTAGATCACATCAATAATAGATACATTATTTTGGAATTTTGTAATAATATAATTTTTTTTAAAAAAATATCCAATTGTTGAATAACAAATCATATTTGTAGTAAATATATATTTACCTGTTACCTTAAGTGCAGAAATTTTAAAAAAACTATCATATTAAATTTACAATCTCTGACTTGATAAAGAACTGTGGCGAAAATGTCTAGGTTTCAATTCCTATATACTTATAAAAATATTGCCATACTTAATCAAAATACTCAATAAAAATGTTCAAACATTAAACATTTTAACTTTTTATGCAACAGAGATTTCTCCTCAAAAGCATTGTCTCAATGTTTCTTTTACAAGTTAAACACCAACAATGAGATTCATATGAAAATCTATCTATCCAACCTCAGTACATTATCAAGATGATACAGAAAAAATAACCCAAAAACAAGATAAGCTATATTGTAAAACCTATAATTTTAGTATTCTATATAGCAAGGATTTTTACTTATTGGTAGAGATCTTCAAATAATCTCTAGATGGTCCAATGTGAGCACCACTAGCATTGTATTGGCATTAATGTATCTAAGAAGAAACAATCCTTCCTCATGAGATACCTCTGATTTTCAGAAAGTTAAAAAATAAAAAAATGAAGAAAAATAAAATAAAAGGGGAGGGGTGTTGTTAAACCTGCAATATTTTTGGCAAAAAAAAATTCCTGATGAATATGGAAGGAAATTGTCATACAGAGTAAACTAATTAAATAAATGAACATACTGATATCCATAATAATATCAAATCAATTAATTCTTCCTCACAGGATGAACAAGAGACTATGTCTCTCTTTTTTCCTAAAAATAACAAAAATATTTATTGAAAATGAAAATCAAAAGTAATTTAATAAATCATAAAATTTGGAAGTTTCTCACCAAAATCGAAATCCCCAGAATAATAATTAATAAGAGTTTCTCCAATAATGTTGAAAGACTAAAATCATTATTAATGATTTACTTATTTCCTTTTTGCAAGTAATATTAAGTTCAGTTTGAACACAAATACTAATGATAAACCTCACCAATATACTATTATAAGATCATAAAGATAAATGTTAGAGGATTAAATTTTAACCAAAGTCCATTTGCTATTAAAAACTATTTCAAATAGTTTTATACTAAGCATAATCTTTTTTGCCATAACTAAAAATTTGTTAAAGGTGTTTTTGATCTATATGTTTTTCTCTTCAATTTTGGATATTCCAATTTCATTATTTCTAGCATCTGTTTTACTTTCAAAATTGTAACTTTATATTTATACAATACGACTCCTTTGATCAATCAAATCATAACTCACTACAATTTTATACCATCTAATAATCTTTACCTTGCTATATTAAAATAAGATTTCAATATATTGTCTTGCATCTATGCCTCATCAAAAAAAGTGACTCAAGAGTGGTGAAAAAAAAATTTTCCCTTCATAAATTCATCTGCTATATTTCCTCATCAATCTTTTTATTTTTATAATTAATCTTTTCTTTTATTTCTTCCTAAATACATGTCACCTTCTGTAATTATTATGCACTAAATTTAATGCTGACAATAAATTTTCAAGCATATTTTACATTAATATATAGAAACATTTAAATTCTACTAATATCCACTATCATTAAAACAATCTTTTCTGAAATATATATATATACACACATTATAAAAATCATCACTTTGTCACTTGATATACTAGAGGTCTGCTTTTCATTCATTAATATTATTTCCTCTACAATCAAGTATTACACATATGCAAAAATAAAATCCCTACTAGGATTTTAAAAGACTTAAATGAGATTTGCCATAATCTGAAACTATTTTCACAAATTCTTCTTCAATAGAATTGATCATTGCATTAAAACCTAAAAACAAAGTTTAAGACATTTAATCCCATGACTTGCACTGAATTTTTGGATATAAACCTAAAATATTTACACTCTCAACCATTAAGAAAAAAATCTATATTAGTCACAGGCAGAAATATATCAAGCTACAAATTTCTTTCAAATAATCTTCCTGTTTGCATATAGAATAAAGATACGAACCTCTTTTCATTCTTATATATCTAACCATTTTATAATTCCCATAATTTTCAATACACACATTTTCTCTCCACAGAAATTAAAAATACTGACAAACTATATTAGTATCATATAGTTCTTTTCTTCACAATATTACTCTGTTCTGACCAAACAAAAATGTAAAAAATAAAATATAAAGAATTTCCCTGTTCATTAAAATCATAGATTCAAATCTCAAATATACAAAATTACCAAAAAAAGAATATCCTATTTATTCAATATTCACTCTATTTAAAAATATAGTCAATCATGTTAGAGAGCATAGAAAAACAATGATGATCATCATCCAATTACATATCTCCTCTGTTTTAAATTCAATTCTCATCTGAAAATTTATCCAATTGTTGCAACACTAGAGCATTACCAGTTTTTTCTCTAATTAATCATTAAGATTAGTTATACTGAATCATGGAATTCACATTATTTTGAATATGAAAATATCTACTAATTGTGTGCCTCATAATCCCATTGCTCAAAGATTGCCACTAACTTCACTTCTCTTTATTTCAAGGTCAATTTTCTTTTAAATCAGATTAAACTACCAAAAATAAAATCTCAACATTTAGTACTAACTTTAAATACATTTCTTATAGGAATGACATTATCATCCTTTTTCCTTCTAAAAACTATGCGTAAATTTTTTGTTATCCTTTTATACAAAAGTCTTCAATTTAATATACACAAATTTTCTGTTTGAAGAGTTGTCTTGGGAAATCTGTTTCTTTAGTTTTACAAACTCTCTGTTAAAGTTCTTTGATTCCTCATTTGTATATCCTCTAATCTATTTTTAACATTCAAAAACAATTTCTAACATCCATTGAAAAAAAGTTCCTTTCCAAAACATATTTTTTTCTTTATACTAAAGTTCACTTATCAACATAATCTCCTTTACAAAAAAAAAAAAAAGGGTTAATTTTCTCTGTATTCAATTAATTTAGAATACAAAAAGTATAGTTAAATTCCATGACTTATCTTTGCATTATATTCCTACTTTCCATGTAAAAACATTGACCTTTTTTTTTATATTTATATTATAAATTGTTTTCCAAAAATACTAAGTTTCTTAAAAGTTTTATCAATAAAAACCGCATCACCTTTGTGTAACAAATTTATTACAAATATAATCCATAAACAAATATACTAAAATTATTCATCTTTATTTTCATCAAGATTAAATATTGGTATACTTATATAATGGTATCACCACCAACTTCTCAAGATGTTCATAACTCAGTGCTATGTCTTAACAATTATCACATTATAAAAAGTTTAAGTACTGATTTCTTGAATCTAAATATATTGCCTTTTTAATTAAAATTAATCATAATATTTTTTCTAATGAGACCTTTATTGATTAGGATGAAATTCTTCAATATTAGTTTCACATATTCCTTATAAGACCAAGACAAAAAAGCTATCAGTTATTTTTTGTTTCATTATACTGGGCTACCTATATACAGGAGCATCTTTCCAAATATTAAAAGCAATGTTCATTAACTTTAGATTGTAGTATCTAAGATGACACTTTATTTTTAAATCCATTTTTTGCAAACTTCAAACCCCACTGCTCTCATCCCACCTCAACATTTATACAGTTATATAAAATTTTCTTTTATTAATTAAAATTTATAAAACAGATTAATCTATAACAATTACTAGAAAATTTTCTAAATATATTTAACTATTAGTAATATTAGCACTGAAAACATTATTTTTAAGTATTTTTATTCTTTGCTCTTCTTCAGAAATACTTTGATAATCTGGACAGTGATAACTAATTTGTTACTACTGAATTTAAAGTGATGCTTTAATGAATTGAATTATCAAAAGTAGAAATCAACATAAATTTTATATACTTATCTATGAGTCTTTATGATTTCATCTTTTTTAAAAGCAAAGTTTGTAAGTGATTTTCAGTTAATATGAATTATCACATATCACATAAGGTTTTACTTACAACAGGATTGCCCTAATCAGATAATCTATAATGTTTGGAAAATACTCTTAAAAGGACAAAAATCAAGAAACATGATGATCTTTATAGAGGTATATAAAACTTATTGCCTTTAACAAAATACCCTACTTGATTAAAAAAACCACTTTAAATTCAGAATTCACAAATTTAAAAGTTATAGATTCAATTATTATATTAGCTGCCAGGTCAGGTTAGCAAAAATCAAAGAAGAGAGAAGAAGAATATTACTCAAACATGAGTGTTGTTACTTACAGGTGAATGTATTTTAAAAAGTATAAATAAAGTTTAAATTTTTCTAAAAATTATTTGTTGAATTGCTAAATAATAATCCAACTAGATTATATAATCACAAGTAAAATGCCATCATCATAAACCTTCAGACAATCATTAACTATAATCTATTTATGTATTCTACCATAATTTTTCTTTTAAAAAAAGACATATTGTGACTAGTATAAAAAATTATAAAAAAAAAAAACTGGGAAGATATAAAATATTTTATTTTTCTCTTTCCAATCTCTGCACAGAATTTTGTATATGTGTGCAAATATTTATTATTTATTTAGTTCTGTGTAAAAAATGTTTTTATTTAAAAAATAATCCGTTTTTTTAATTACATAATCATACAATTTATTTATATTATTTTATATATTGTTATTGTAATTATAATATTTTGCATATCAATATCATTAAGGTAGCATAGTTATGTAAATTATATTTATTCTCTGTAATATACAAAATTTTTATGTATTTTATCCTTTAATATCAATAAACTTTACTTAAAACTAGTTTTAAGTGTTACTAAAACATTAGTAATCATATGAAAAAAGCAGTTAAAGTAATAGTAGTATTACTAATAATATTTTGTTTTTATTGATTCATATACTGTATTCAGTAAACAATCAAATAAATAATACAGTAATATAAATAAACTCCATACAAAAAAAAAAACTTTGAGCAAGGAGTTTAAAATTTAACAGATAAAATATAAAACATAATATACAAAATAAAAATACATTATTAATGTAACACAACCAATGATGTAAACATTTTTTTAAAAAACAAATAACTGGTATTAGTTAAATTTGAATAATAGTCTAGCAATAACAAATTAAGTAATTTTGGATTATTATTACTAAGCTGTTTCTGATTGGAAATCTTGAGAAAATTTATTTAAAGTTATTTAATATTTAGTATATAATTGTGTATCTATAATAGAAAATCTAGAATTTAAACTAAGTCCCTCAAGTTATTTAATATTTAGTATTAATTGTGTATCTATAACAGAAAATCAAGAATTTAAGCTAGATCCCTCACAATATACAGTATATCAACAATTGCTTTATACTGATATAAATGAACATCTAGTATATTGGGAGTCCTACAAATATCTCTAACACATGGTATAAAATATGCCACAAATAATACATATTACGTAATTCTATAAATAAAACAGGTATTGCTAAAGTCTAAGGGTAATAGTTATAATAATAGTAATAGTTATAACAATAGTATTAATTATAACCCATAGTTTTGTCAGAATCCTATTGAAAAGAATTTAGCTATTACTTGCCAGTAGAATATTAACCACCAATCATACTATCGAAAAAAAAGTTATGCATATTATGCTGCTCCTATATAAAGCAGTTATCAAATACAATAAGCAATTTTACATAAATAAAATTAAAATTGACACACTAATATGATATGCAGATTGATTTTAGTTATTTTTTATTTAGGCATTTCTAGTTAAAACCTGGCTGCATATAGATTAAATGTTAAATGACAAACAAAACTACTAATATAAAACCAATATAGATGCATACATCTAAAGGATTCAGAACATCAATATTCTCAAAGTTTCCCAGCTAGCTTACATTTTACTCCAAACTCAAAAAAATGAATAGAAAATTCAAGAATTATAAATCCTACTCCTGAATTTACAGTGATGACCTCATAGTTATCTTTAAATAGTTCCAAATCTCATTATAGTTATAAAAACCTTGGATCACTTTCAAATAAAAAAAGGATTACCTAATATCTATACGTAATGAATTACTGATAAAAAATATTCCTTCACAGTATCTAATTACATGTTAGACTTCTCTTAATATATCAATTAAGTTGACAAAAAGTGATATCAAGCATATATTTAGTAAGCTTGAAACCAAAATATAATCCACATAATTCGATCCAATAACTCAGAACTTAGATATTTAATGCTACATTAATGGATATCCTAGGATATCACACATTGTGATGCCAGTTATTTTTGAACATCATGAAAATATATAAAATCAACTGCAAAAATATGTAAATAAGACAAATCTTCAAAATTAATAACTAATTAAACAATTCATCAAAATAAAAAGCCTTCATATCACTTAGAAAAAATCCTAAATTAAAGAGAAATGATATATGGCTTTTTCATGCAATGAGTGTAACCATGTTATCTGCTCTTAAAGTATCTAATCTGGATTCAAAGTATGGGTAAGACAATCAATTAATATATATTCTAACCTCAACTTTAGGCAAGTCGATTGAAAATAATACTGGAACCAAATAAGGAATGCTGGTCTGTTTACCTAATAATAGTAATAATAAGATTATGTATGTATACCTGGGCGTCAAATTGTAACTATGAAATTGTAATGCCCACCAGAGATCATCATCCATGCTTATTACTATAGGATACAATGAAGAAAGTAATTAAAATGTCTTAAAAATATGTATATAATGTTCATACATCCAATTTAATTTATTATGGTCTTAATTTTGAACTTAATCACAATTGTGTAAATACTCTTATGAAAAGTTATTACTACTAACAAAATAATATAGACAACTTTCTTCCACAACTTTATATAGATATATGATCTCTAATGGTAATCACAAGAATGTTATGTATATTTCTAATATATAAATGACTAGAAATAAGTCAGTAATCGCTGCAGGAAACTCGTAACTTGTGTTTATAAGATATACTATTAGATTATTATTTAATTCAAACTAAAATAAATGTTATAAATCCTTCCCATTTAACCCAACTACTATTATTTTCATTCTCAGCATCTATTACTTTTAATAGTCACAATTATATAACATTAAATGTCTGTGTTATGTTCCCCTTTATATCTTCTTAACTGACAACTCTTAATCTTATTTCCTTAAACACACCTATAGGTCTACCAGAATGGAATGTACTTTTTATTCCAACTAATTCCAGATTAATTATTATTATCAAAATAGTATTTCCCAATTTTTTTAGCATTTACACTATTTGACTTCCAAGCTAGCTCTCTTAAATTTAATAATCGAAGTACTCAAATTTCTCAAGGTCTTGATCTGCTTGTGAGGTGCAATTATAAATTATTACTAACTCATTACAATGCAATGGATATGATCCCATAACTTGCTAAAATAAAATTTAATGTGAGTTTACCAGTGGGAATCATATTAAATACCAAAAGCAGAAAAGGGATTTTGTGTCTACTCTTAATATTCATTCCATTGCAACGAACCAAATAACTAAGTTTAACACATCTGAATTGACTATTTTCTCTTATTTTATTTTATTCCATATCATCTGTTTGCCAAAATTAACTAGTACTTTTTAAATCTATGACATTTTATGAGTCAGGTATCTTCTTGATCCACATGAAATGATCATTCCCCCCTACAAAAACTTTTCTTGGTTGATATTTTATAAAGGTGAATTATGGAAATGAATTATGGAAATGAATTATGGGAGTGAATTATGGAAGTGAATTATGGAAATGAATTGGGAAAATCAATCAACATAAGACAATTCATAAATTTAAATGCGATCTGGTATTAACACATTGTATTTATACCACGTTTATAAAATTGGTTATGGTAGTATATAAATATTTTTTATAAGGCGGTTAAGGTTCTAGATATCCAAAATACTAAAACACAAGACATATGTAAATTTATAATAATAATAATAAATGTTTATTATACTTAAATAAGAAAAGAAACACACATATGTAGTATCACAACAATCTCGAATATTATATCCATTGTAAAAATAAAAATTTAATTTCTTTCCTAATGAAATCGACATTAACTGCATTATCAGATTAGCACAAAATTATTCTAATAAGGTATACTATTTTAAGCACTATAAATAATAATAATAATAATAATAAAAACAAAAAAATATATATTTTCATATTATTTAAATTTCAAAATTAAAACTTAATCATTGTTTGACCCATAGTTCAACTTAAATGTTAATGCGCTTAAGCACGGACTTAGAATTACCTTTAAATATAAATATGATATTATCGCATAATTTTTATCCAACAGCCTATTCAATTTCTTGGCCCACTTCACTACAATAACGATAAATTTAACTACTCCAACAATCAATAATATATTTATTTTCTATGTGAAGACAATATTATATCCAAATTTTCTGACTATTCATTAATTGTAAGTAATTGTTTGAAATATAAAACAATAGTTTTATTTCCATGCATACTAAATATTCACCGCTATCCCCCTGTAATCCTGATCATTCTGTTATCAGTCTAGCGATGGTATTCACCTGGATAAGCTAGTAGGTTGCCGCAGCTTGACGATGTTTATATTTACCTTCCATAAATTTTGACTACAGATCGGCCATCATATAAATTAAAGCAACTCTCTATCATCTCCCACATCAACACATACATCTGATTAAAACCCTAACCCTGCCACAGCAACTTTTATACTATCTTGCAAAGACCATCTATACATTCTGTATCACTATGCAGCACTTCACAACACAAACATGAGTGCCTTTGTAAGGGAAATTAAACAAATTATTCATAACTTTCAAATGTTAGCATAAACCAGGGAACTTCCTTCTTCCTGAGGCTAAGCATTATGTGAGGAACTAGTCTCTGCACATTTACTTTTAATAGGCATGCAAAACATTTTACCACAACTATGTAAATAATTCCCTACTTAGATAATAAGTACAAATGGAGCTGTAATCAAGTCCTCAATTTCCCAATAACTGCATACATAGTAATTAAAGGATGAGATAGCTATTCTCTATCTATCCCATTGAGGTAATACGATAACTCTACCTCAGCAATAATCAATTACAGCTTCACACATACACACAGGGTTATCATAGTATTGCTGCAAAATGATAAGTTTAACCGACCATGAATAAAATCTATGAACTACATCAATTCTAAACATCAAGCACCCAGCAACACTCATCCAAGATTTATGATCAAAACAGATCGAATCTATTTGTTAAGGCACAGCAACGACTATTCAATAAATTTACAAATCTAACAATAAGCATATAATTTTGCTTTGAAATTTTTTTTTCATATGATAAATATATATAAGTGTTCATAATTTCTCACTTTTTATTATACATTAACTTTTTTTTTTAAACCGTCAATAGTTTCTTATGGGGTCAAAATCATCTTTTTTTTTAAATTTACTATGAATGTTAACTATCTACTAAACATAACAAATATATAACTAAAAGACACAAGAAATAATCAAATAAAATATTATGCATTGTCTCTTTGGGTTCCTTCGGAGCTAAATTTGAATATTTTGCAAGGTTAATACCAATTTAACAGAAAAATACTTCCGTATTGTACATAAATACAGTTTATCATTATTTGCTCCTCGACAATGGCAAACACAGTAGATTTATCTCACTTTAGCGACTATGGGAGTACATAAAAATGTTTTCATCTAGGATGTAGCTGCATTAATAATCGGTATTATTTTATTTAATCGTGATAATTCAAAACTGTTGAAAAATAGTCCTGCAGGTTACTTTTGTTTTGTTTTTTTTAAATACTTTTGTTCCTGGGTTCGAATTCAGATGCTCGGTTTAACACATTCAGTCCATAACTTTACTTTTTTCACGCTTTATTTTCTGAGTTTTCTTTTAGGAGAAAAAAAATTCAAACAAAATCAGTGTTCTAGATGCTATATTTCCACGTATATTCTTAGGTTTGATTTCATACGTGATGAAGAAGAATTGCTAATCTATTTTCAGCATTTATTTACTATACATTTGATAAGTGTCCCTTGCATATTTGAGTGATTCAAATAAACTATATTGGCACATTAGTTTCTTACTGGCGTCACAATCAACAAAAAAAAAAAAATAATAAGAATGATGAGTATTTTAACTCCATCTCTAATTGATAGTATTAAAATCCAGTTATTCCTTGAAGTTTTAATTATGCCACGGATAAAATACGTAGTATTAAATGTTTGCTCCTGAGATATCTTCTTTTAAATGAAATTTTAAAAGCCAAATACGAAGATTGATGTATAATGTATTAAACTTTTTACTATGACTGAATTTTGTCATCACTGATTTCAAAGGAAAAGCCAGTACACCCGTTTATATCTGTTTAGCCCTTCATGTCAAATTATAACTATACACTAAGTTTTGTAATCTGTTATCTGAGGCAAACGATCAGATCAGAGAATTAGCAGCCAAGAATAAGCAACCCTTCATTTACACCAGCCTTTATAAAAAAAGCCACCTGCAAATGTTGCCTTTATCTTTTCTATCTACCAATTCTGACCCCTCCCCCCTTCGGTATACCTCAGACAACCTTTGACATTTATTAAATGTTGGTTTGGGTTTATTGACTTCAGCTCTCATTACATTTATCTTATCTTTTTCTACCCTTTATCTTGACACATTTTCCCAAGAAATATTCAACTAAGAAAAAAAATATAATAGTGAGTATTTTATAGAACTGATTTTTTTTTAATAAATAAATTTTTCTAAAACTTAAAATCTAATTTAGAACTGAAAACAATAACCAATTCCTGTAAAACCCATACAAAATAAATTCTTTTTTTTTCACATTATACTATCAAATAGTATTGCGTAAATTTCCACGATCAAAAAGAATCTATATATACATTATACACACACCCATGCATGCACATATCCATAATACTAAATAGTGATCCTCTTGTTCATATTTTTATTAATACAAAATATCCATAATTTCCTGACAATTTAAACCTATTCTCCTGTAAAGAACTTTCAAACAAATACTATCTATAACAAGTTCAATTTTTATTCGTACTATCATTTTCATTTACAAATATTATGATTAATATAAATCAACATTTTAAGATATTACAGTGCGCGCAATAGTCAATCCCCCATTCTCCTTACATAATAATATTCTATAATTTTAAATAAAATACAAACACACTTTTCTCTATACATTAAATTCAAGCCACACGGTCCTTGGTCTCTCTAAATAAAGCTTTTAATTTTTCTTGACTTTAAAAAAAAAAATTTTTATTCGGATATAGTTATCTACTAATCCTACTATTTATTTCCTAATCATTAGTTTCTTTATGAAAGAAATTAAGGGTTACAGTATATATTAATAATCATTGATTTTATAACAAGATAAATGTTAAATATAAAGATATATAACTATAAACCTATACATTTGCAAGTGGTCATTCATTTGAAGATTTCATTTAAATTTCTTCTTACATTCAATTAAATAACTGCTTACTATCTTCATTAAATATGTTTTATATAATGATAAATATGATCTAGAATAATATTCAGAAATTCTAGATTTTAATCATTTAACTGTGCGAACTACTCATTAAACTTTATGGTATAGACAAATATTTTGCGATAGGAAAATGGCAATTTTCCACTGAAGACTATAACTTGTTCACAGCATTCTTCTATTATAGCAAAAACTTAATATACATTATACAGGATCTCACAATAAATATATTCATGAAAAGACTATTTCCTACAATTTTTTTTCCAACTATCAAAATCATATATAGTGATTATTGATTTGTCATATCACATATTGCTTATATCTCTCATATTACATGATCACCATTTCTTATGCTTGCTCATGTGTTTTTGCCTGTTTAATATCTCATATTACTTACAATTTATATTGATGTTCTTTTTTCCTCTTCTTTATTATCTTGTTTTTATCTATTTGTTTTGTTTATTTCTACTTAATGTCTTATGACTGTTACTATTTCTACTGAATGACAATGATATACATTGTAATAGTTGATTACAATTGTACTAAGAGTAAAATATAATTTCAAATTGCATGAATGAAAGTAATTATAAACTATTCCAATATATTATTTTGAAAATTTTATGAATAGTAAAATTTTAATTATACAATGACCATAAATCAACAATATCTAATGATAATATTCTATTACAGTCTCGATTATAATGTATATATTACAATTCCACCCAAATATATATATATTCTAAGTAAAATTAATATAAAACACAATTAGCTAAAATGTAAGTAATGAAAATATAAACTTTAATCAAATATAAAACTGAATTAAAGATAAATGAACTGTGAAATATGAATGAATCAAATTGAATTTTACAATAACTATAAAATTTTAAAATTGAAACGGTTAAAACTCATAAAAATAATAACCCATTGAGGCTGTTGTTTAACTTTAGCAATTTTATTTTACAGAAGTTTTGTAAGTATATAAATAAATGGATAACTAATACTTTAGGATATAGTTAATATTCTATAAAGAATGCTAATTGTATTATTGATAAATTAAACAGTATAAAATTAAATAGGAATCAAAGTATTTTTACAATGGATATTGAAAAAATGTATCCAAGTATTCCAAGACTTAAAAATATAGATATATTAATAAAAAATTTAAGTATATAAATAATATAAACATAATAAATATTATTGAAGAGGGTTTAAAATTAATACACAATAGTTTATATTTTAAATATAATAATGAATTTTGGAATATAAATGAGGGATGAGTTATGGGTTGTGCAATTAGTGGCTTAATATCATCAATATTTATAAATGAATTAGAAAACATTGTAATTAAAAAAAGGGTAATTAGTCAAGAAATAATACATTATTCTAGATATGTTGATGATATTTTAATTATTGGTAATAAAAGAGTAATGAATAATATTTATAATGAGTTTAATAATAATATATATAAAATTAAATTTACTAAAGTAGAATTTGAAGATTAAATATTTAGATATAGAAATTAATATAGATAATGATAACAAAAATTACTTTAAAACATTTTATTAAAGAACATAAATTAAGAAAAATTATTCATGTAGATTCACAAGCATAGGTACAAAAATTAGCAGTAATTAAACATTTTAATTATAGGGATGATAAATATAATATAGATAAAAGTGTAGCTCAATTGCAAAAGAATTAATTTATTAAATTATATAAAGATCATGGATATAATCCTAAAACTATTAGCGATATATTTTTTACTTCTAAAAAATCTATGGTAAATAAAATTTTTGAGAATAATGATGATATTGATAATGGTAATAATGAATCAAGTAAGAAATGGATTAAACTTTCGTATTATCCTAGGATTTATAATACTTTAAGGTATAATAAAAATTATATTGATGAGAATATAAATATTGGCTGGTCAAATAATAAAAATCTTGATCAATTAATAGGTAATTATAGGTTAAGAGATGATTTACAGTTCAAAAAAGGAATTGTATATTGAAGCAGTCGGATCTGAGTTCGATCCTAGCTTCATGACATCTAGCCATAAGCCCACTTCAAACCCTAGTACTAACCTTAAATTTTCGATGCAATGGGGCTTTATACGTTCAATCCACGCTAATTTCCATAAAGAAAAACTTATTTTATAAATGTGTATTAAAATTAATTCGTTACAGGTTTAAATTGATCAATTCTATTAATAAATTCATGATAAAATCATTCATGAATTTATATATATGATAACTGCGTGGATTGTGTGTATATATTTGTAAATATTTAAATATATATAATTATTCGAAAGTTTCATTGCGTCGGGAATGCTTGTTTTTACTTTTAAATAATTTGTTAAATTTTTAGTGATTAAAAGCTACATTCTTTCGATAAGCTTTCAGATTTTCCCTTTCCAAAACAATGGTTAAAGTTTTATTAATTAGAAAAAAAGATAAGTATTTAAAATGTAAGGATTTCCTAATTAAAATCATTTTTCTGATTTTAAGAATTCATTTTCTAATTAGAAAATGAATTCAAGTTAATGAGTTTGAAAGCCTTATCGAAGGAATGTATCTAAAAACAACTAGTAGATTTTGTGACATTGATAATGAAAGAAGCGCTAGCCCGAAGGCATCAGATACAGTATATATAGCTCTGAAAAGTTTGGAGAGGAAGAAGCCATCTTTGTTGCAGAGAAGTGCCAAAAGTCTGTGCGTTTCAAAATCATAAATTTAAATAGTGTTTCGATCATGGTGAAGGGCTAAAACGTCAGGAATCTGGCTACGGTTCCTGAAGTCCCCTGAAATCTTCAATGAAGCTGCTAAATCCTTTCCGGACCAATCATGCTGCCAAAATCAAATAAAATGCTGTTCAAGTAATCAACTAAATGCGTACCTACGTTTTATCAACCCGGACGTGTAAACTAAGGGAACCAGCCCCGGAAGAAATGGGTAATATATTTCCATAATGAACCTTAAACTTTCTGGCCAGTTTCCGAACTTTACTTTACACTCCCTTTAAGAGCTCTTTTCATTATATAAATGTAATACTCTGTGTAAACCCTTTTATTTATGCTATATTAAATTATATAAATTCTCTCAATCTCTAGTCTTTAAATTTAACTTTCTCCTTTCTTACTTGGCGGTTCATTTATTATATTATATATATATTTGTGTGATTTATTAATGTTGTTTATTTTTAATTATATGCCAATAATCCTTCGACATGATGAGCCTCTTTGTTCCATTTGCCTCACGCAAATAATATAATATTAAATCTGATAATAATTCTCGCCCATTAGAACTAGATTTATACAGTTCTATCAATCATCGAGTCGGAAAAAATTATTAAATGTTTGTTATTTTTATTTTAATAATAAATTATTAGCTCCGTTTCTCACCTATGTCCCCAGCTCCTATCTAATTTACAAATGTTTATATATCCACATAATGTTAAAATGTTTTTTCTCGTATTCACCAATATTTATTTATTCACGTATAATCTAAAATGTTTTTGCAAAAAGGGTCGATAAAGGAATCAACTAAATACATTCTAATTCAGATTGTTTTCACTGTCTATTAATATTCAGGAAGGGCACGATATTTGGGGCATGATAAATATAATTTTATAATGCGTTAAAATAGTTTAGTTAAAAGCTCGTTTGACTTTAATTAAATTGATCAAGTCATCATGTAGAGCATTCTATAATTGGGTTTTATTTTTCAAACGGTGACTCTCAAGTCATCATCGTCGAACGTTGCTGATGTAGGGCAATCTTCCGCTCCGTTAGGCTTGTCGGTGATAATATTTCTGTTATTTTAAATTATCGAGGAAGAAAGCACTTCCTCTCCTGTTGATGTTATATTTGGAACACCAAAGGCTCGTAGTTATGACTCGGCCTGGCTCTTCCGTGTTCCACATCTACTTAAAGGACATAAGACTTGTCAAATACAAGCCACCATACTATTTTTAAATCACCTCTCCTTAAAGGGCAGTAAGACTTGTGAAATGCAAGCCGCCATAGGACTTAGATCATCGACCAGCCATTGTCTTTCAATTTCATTTTATAGCTCATAATTCGTCAGCACCGTTGCCTCTCTGTTCCGGTAAAGCCCGCTCTGATGCTCGTAATTCGTGATGAAGTGATTTCAATTAAAGTCAAACAAATTCTCAGTCATCTCAAAGTAAATAAGTTTTCCAATAAAGATTAAAGTTATGCCCTAAATACGTATCTTGCTCTTCATGAATGGATTTGCGAATGTGAGAATAAATCTCACATTCTTTCGTATAAAATTAGAGTAATAATTTCTTTTACAACTGAATACCTTTATCTGCCTTTATTTTCTTGTTGGGGGCATAGACATAGAATTCCAAAATATTGCATAATACTCATTGGCATATAATAAGGACCGCCACTCTTATTATAATTATAAACTTTGTTTAAGGACTAGAATTAATTAATATAATCATTATTTAAAATTCAAACAAAACAAACTATTATTATTAAATATTTTCTAAACACACTTGGTTTCTTAATTATCTTATTCAATAATTATTTTAATGTTAATGCTCGCTGTCTGTGTTGGCAACCTGAACATATACATATGATTCGATTTAAAAAAGTATCTTAAGTTAATTAATTATCCGATATTAGTGTCAGTTCAGGGGTCTCTACTCCTCACCAACCGTTGAGCTAGTTTCTTGGCGTATAGCACTGTGCCATCGATTTAGATCATCCATTGATCTGAGCTGGTAAGTTGGGTTTGAATTCAGGTTGAACCGACTGAGTTTGGATCCGACTTGCAGTTTAGGTGGTGGACGTTTTTCGACCGGTACAATATAAAATTGATGTGAAATTTGTAAAATGATTTACTTTGGGCATAATGGAAACAATTAGGGGTAAGAGCCAAATAACATAACAATGCTATTAAAAAAAGAGATGACAGGTCTGCATTATATATTCACTACTTGATATATGGCTATAGAATAGATACTACAAAAAGTATTAAATATTTAAATTTCATCAAAGATCCAAAAAGAAGGCAAATATATGAAACATTATATTAAAAATAATTTGACTAATTGTATGAATATTTATAAGACTTCTACAGATTTGTTTAATAATTGGTTGATTAAAAATGAATGGAAAATTATATAAGTTGATATAAATAATTGTATAAAAAATGCATGTAATATTGTTTAACATAATGTTATGATATAATCAATTGTTTTGTAATTATTGAATTTATATATGAGGGTTTTGATTTGTTTTAATTATTTATATTATTATTGTTTGTTTTAATTCCATTATTAGACACTGGATAGTTTTATGTCAGGTGATTGTTTAACGTTAAATAGATTAGTAACATTTGAAAAGGGCACCAAAGCAGGTGCTGAATGTATAAAATTATTATTTGTTTATATAGTTGTTGTAAAGAATTATTATTATTTTTTGATTAAAATTTTAAAAATAATTAAATAAAAAAAAGGGGAAATATTTGTTTCCTCTTTTAGTTTTTAATCTACTTCAACTGAACTTGAAGAAAAATGTTATGTTCACTGAAAAAATTGAGCTTAACAATTAAAAAATTCAAGTTTTGTTGAAATTACTATAGATATGAACTTTTTTTTTTTGAGGAAGATAAAAAAATATCTTAATGGGTTGCTTTGTATTCCATAATTTTCTCTCTATTCTTATGCTAAAATATATATTATGTTTCACTTTCTCTCATCTAATTCAGTAATTGTCTTTTTTATTATATATTTTTTATTTAATCTTATTTTCTTCTATTTATTTATCCTATAACTTTACTGGAAGCTGTAATATAAAACAGTGTAGGATCAATTTACATCAGCAAATCTCATTTTAATTCATGTATTCATTAAATAATTATTAAGTAATTTATAAAATTGAAAATTTTATAAATAGGCTGAATGCCATTTATATGATCAACAGAAATTAGCATCAACTAGGCAGTGCCTAATAATATGGTAAAAACATGAAAACATATACACATCAATTATACATTTACATATAAGTTTCATACTTAGTAATCAAAATAATTAAAGAATGTATATATATAGATTTAAACTGATTAAGACTCACTAATTTACAAGAGTGTGTGCATGTACCTGCATTTTGGAAATGAACAAAAATGTAGTCAATTCTGATGTGAATTTCATATAAGTCAAAAAAATTTCAGATTTGAACTACTAAATCTTCCAAGAAAGTAATTTAGCATTAACGTCATTAGAAACTCAACAAAAGAAGAGAAAATATTTGTTTTCTACTTCTGTCTTTATATAATCCATTAACTTGAAATCACAATAAATATTAAAGTGGCAGAATCCTTAGATTAAAACTCAACCTGTCACTTCCAGTGTTCAAATTACAAATGAATTAAATAACAAACATCTTAAAATAAAAAGTTGTCCTAATATTAATATATACACATACTGTATATTTATTATTTCAATCAAATAATTAATAGACTTTTGAAGCATTAGTGTTTTAAATGCTTGTCAATAATATATGCATATATTTAATATTTGAAACATTTTATGCCCATAGCAGAAGTGCATTGTTTTGATATCATCTTAAAAATTGTTCACAAATTATAAAATGTAACTTCAATGCTGATTATTCTTAACATAATTCTAAAAGTAAGAATTAAATTTATGCTGTCTAACTGAAGGAAGGTTGAAGAGTATTATGATCAAGCAATAACATTTTATCATTATAGATATATATGAATATTGTTGATACTTCAGGTGTCTAATATATATAAGAAGAAATTATAACATTTATAAAAAAGAGAATGCAAATGTAAATTCTTTTTTTTTTTCTTTGCATTTCTATGAATGTGCTTCTGTCATCTGGATAAAGATCTACTATGTTATAAGATCAGATGACTTTAAAAAAAAACTGGTTCTAGATATGAAAGCTAAATCCCAAAAAAAAAAAAAAATATGGCTTCTTTGGATCTCAGTAATGGTCAAATTTTAAAATATATTTAAGATAGTGTTTAAATGAAAATCTGTAAAAAAAATAAATGCTGCTTCAATATACTTAATACTAATAATAACAAACCATTGGTTTCTTTTCTTATATGATGATCACTAATGGAGATGATTTTCTAATGTGATGTGGCATTAATTTAAATTTGAGTTACCTTAAGCTATTTATAAAAATATAGCCTAGTAAGAAATATATGAAAAGATATTTAATGTAAAACTTTTAGTAGTTTTTATGAATATTAGATTTTCCCACATTAATTGTTAATAAACTTGCTAATTTAAAAATTTGTTGTGAAAATCCAGCTATATTTTATCACTTAGATATAGTATTAATGAATATGAGTATTTAATTAAACACAAATGTAATCAACAAGTATACCAAAAAGGACATGACTTTTCTTAGCTTAAACACAAACTGCATTTTACAGCAGCATGATCCAAAACTTTAGGGTAGCTTTAAGATGAGAATGAATAAAAAAGTGATCTCTATTAATGAAGACCAACTGTCAGAAACTGATATGTAGATCTGTTTCTAATATTTATTGATTATTCAGTCTTATACAGCTTGCTTTGGAGTAGAGCAATCCAAGTCGAATTGTTACTATTAAATACAGATAAACAGATTTATAATAGGATTGTTAATACAAAGAGAATTGTACAATTTTAATATGTTATAAGCTTTAATATGTTTAACTTTTATTTTATAATGCAAATAAATAATATTTATATATTTTTATAATTCTCAAAACATCTATTAAATGTTTAAATAAAAAATGCTTCATTTTATTTTCAAGGTATAGGAAAATAAATAGTTTCTCATTTGGAATAGATTTGAGCTGAGATTTAGCTACCTTTAGTTCTTTGATCAATTATTGTACCACCACATTAAATTTTTCAAGACATTTTCTCATTTATTACATTTAATAAAAAATTTATATAATCATTTCTATTAAGAATGAGTTTTTGTAATATATTTATAAAATATTTTCTCTTTACAAATAATAAAATAATAACACCTTTGCCTGCATGTATATGAACTGAGGTTAAAATATGTACAAAACAAAATTTGGACATGTTTTCCAACACTCTTTCAAGCTTATTATTTTTCCAGATAGCCAGCTGATAATCAAGAAAGATGAACTGCTCAGATTCTCACTAACTGCAATGGACAAACCTGATAATGTTCTCTTCTTCACTGTACCTATATGAGAGGCTGTTATTCTAAAAGTCTATATCCTGCAATGGACTATCACAAACTGTGGCTTTTTTTAAATCTATTAATTAATATTATTTGTTATTTCCCTTTTTCTTGTGAAATATCTATCCTATATTAGGGATTTATATTGTTGAATAGTAAAGAAAGGAAGGGGGGTCTCTAAAAAGAAATACAAGGATCTACACGTGAGATGGACATCATTGAAGTTTGACAATACGTCCATGTATAATATTAAATTAGCAATTTAATTTTTTTGTTGTTGTGTTTAAGAAAACCATTCATTCATTTATTTTTGCACTTAATATAAATAGCGGTTATCAAGTGAATAAATTTCTATTGCAGGGAAAGGGAGGCAGGAAACTTGATAGTATTTAATCTCATAAGCGATAGAAAATCATCCTTAGCATTGAATGTTATACAAATTAATCGTTATTGCTAGACATTTTATTGGTAAATGAACTTTGTTAATTCATTCATACCAAATTTGGTCTCTCTTATATATCATAATCCATGCATACTCACTCAAACTTAATACATTATTTAAGTGCACCTACACCCACATAAACTCTTATCCAATTAAGTAGAATGAATTACTAAAGCACGTACGGTAAGATGGCCATCTACATAGAAACAAATTAGCTAATTTCCCTAACTAATTCCATCCCTGAAGAGAATCAAACACGATTACTCTCTTGAGTTTGAATACCGGTGCATAATGTAGCTAGTAATGGGGGAAGAGATGTAGGTGAACTAATTCAAATCTTATCTGACTTTACTAGAACAATGAGCTAGTGCATTGGAGATGGATGTTGCTAAGCGTTAGGTACTTCAGCGCATCATCACGAGTATCATCCCAAAGACCCGAAGGCCAACCGTAGTTAGATATGTTCCCTATATCTTTGTACAAGCACCTGGCTCATTACATCATACACATTATTTCTAGAGAAACCCTAATTTTAATTATTTTTTTTTAGTACTTACAATTCTATCACAGATTACCTAATCATATGTTTAAAGACATGTGAAAAGGATAAATGATCCCTAATATGTACATGATCCCCAATATGCACATTTCATGCTAAACCACCACCCATTAGTTGGCCCAGATCACAATCTCTTTCGCATATCTTCATCATTTGTTGAGTATAAATCTACATAGAAAATTACTGTAGTTTAATTGACAGGTCTCAAATTGTCTTCAGTACAACAATAATATAAACCAATCTAATGGAAATATATTAATAACTGTACTAATCATTTATCAATAGACATTATCACTAGCTCAAATAAATTTTTTGTTTAAGTTTTATTTATTGGATAATGTATCTGCAGTGACATAGAGCAGTGATCTTCAACCCTTGGTCCGCGGACCGGTGCTGGGCTGCAGAAGTTTTTTACCGATCCACTGGCAGGAAAGTTTGTAATAACAAAATAATAAGAGTTTAAACTTTTAATTAATATAAACAATTTTTATTTATTTTTTCATCTTATTTTTACCCAATTAAAAAAAGAAACAGAACAGAAAACAAAATCTAATAAATCATACATAAATTAATTTGTTTTTCTAGTTATCACAGATATTTATGGGGGGGGATAGAATTAAATTTTTTATTCCTTTTCTAAAAAAAATATTCAAAATTAGAAAAAAAAAGTTTTTTATTATACAAACGTATATTTAACAGTTGTTTTGATCAGTTATAACAATTATGCTCATCTAAGGCTAAGCAGTTTACATCTTTAAGAAAATTTATCTATAGACTTGTGCCGGTCTGCGAAACCTTATCCTTATTTTTGCCGATCCGTGAAAGCTTATGCTTATTTTTACCGGTCCACAGGTGTGAAAAGGTTGAAGACCACTGGCATAGAGGTATCAACACTTGATTTCTTTGCCCATGTTGACAGTTTTGAAACAAGAGGAGAATAGTATCCACTTTTAACACCTAATAGTTGTGTAAGGGAGGTATAGAAAATATTAGGCATCTGTTAATTGAATGTAAATGCCTGCAAGCAGAAAAGGTACAAATAATGAAGTTATGGAAGAATAAATGTAAGCAAAGTGATTATACAGAAAATGGGTTCTTGGTTTTGGTGCTGAGTTTGGAAAAGATAAGAGGTATTTAAATATAAAGGCCATGGAGTTGACAAAGATTATGTTGTGGAAATGAGATGGAGCAGGATAGAGAATATGAAAAAACTTAGAATGGAGAATGGAAAGGGAAAAGTGGCCAACAAGTTTCTCTGGGCATAATGGTTGAGAGATTCCTGATTCTGAAAAGAAGAAGTCACAGTGCATTGCATCGTATGCAGAAGATCTGGATAAAGAATTTATGTCAGTATACTTATACAAAAGGTGGGATGATTGTGTTAGGAGAATTGTTGAGTATTATAGTGACAAGGAATGAGATAGAAGAATAGATGCATTAATAAAAAATAGAAGTTGGAGAGATGGAGTACTAGTATGGAGAGTAAAAAAGGAGTTTAAATATGTATAGAACTAAACAGAATATTGGATGCGAGTTAATTTATGATAATGGCAAGGAAAGTAGTTTACTGTTTAAGGCTTGAACAGGATCTTTAGAAACAAGGGATTATACACATAAATGTAAAAATGTGGATGATTTAGTCTGCAAGATATGTAAGAAAGGCATAGAAAATATTAGACATCTCTTAATTGAATGTAAATGCCTGCAAGCAGAAAGGTACAAATAATGAAGTTGTAGAAGAATAAATGTAAACAAAGTGATTATAGAAAGTGGGTACTTGGTTTTTTATGCTGGGTTTTGAAAAAAGGGGGTTTAAATATAAAGACCATAGAGTTGACAAAGATTAGGTTGTGAAAATGGGATGGAGCAGGATAAAGAAGAGTATGGGAAGGGGAACGGAAAAGGAAGGTGGCTAACAGGTCTCTCTGGGCATAGTGGGTGAGAAATTCCTGACTCTGAAGAAGGAGAAGCCACAGTGCATCTCATTGGATCTTGTGATTAGATTGCAAGTATGATATAACTCATTGGAAGATTCATTTACTTCTTATTCAGTTACATATAATGTTTAATGAAGTAAATTGATTATATTTAAGACTTTAAAAACTCTTCCTTCCCCCATCTTCAAATGAGAATTAAAGCAAAAACTTCTTATCAGTTTTAGCCATAATTAAATATTTTATATAATTTGGAAAAAAAAAAATTTGTCTTATTATTTTCAGAGATTTCATGTTAGTGTTATGCATTTAATTTATAAAGATTACTAAGAGCAAACGAATTGTTTTTAAATCTGATAGATCTTTCTGTAGAGTAAATAGAATTTTATTTTCTTAAAAATATGTTTATTATTAAAATAGCATATTAATTAAATGTCAGATAACAAATTGTTGTTTTTTTAATAATAATAATAAAATAAAAAAACAATTTTTATTAGGCAAAAAGTTTTTTTACAAACTTGAAAAAGATGCTCTGAAATTCAATTGGATATTTTAAAGTTTATCATCAGATTAAATAAATACAATGGTGTATAAATTTCAAAAGGTACATTTTGTAAATACATAATAAAGGCATACAAAAATAAAATAAAAAAAGGAAAAGAAAAAAGAAATGCAATTATTTATTTGTAATGGGGTTGAAAGAGAGGCCAGGTTCTATGTAACATTAACAATGTCTGGAGAGATAAGCGTTCTATCTCTGATTTTAATTTTTGAAATTTTATTGTAAAACAGTGATTGTGATTTCCTAGTAAAATGACATCTACCAAAAGGTAAACATGCTATCAATGAGGATAAAAATAAAGGAAATATGTGATTTAATATTTGACTCAATGATATTTCTATAAGTAAGAAAAACGGGATACTGGAACAGAGAGTGATATTGTTTCTACAGAGTTATGACAAAAAGATTAAAGGGGATCAATGTTAGTATGCACTATTTTCTATGATAAGAAATGACTAGTGGGGAAAGCTTCTAAATAGATTGTAATAAGAAAATCAAGGTATTTTTGTTCTAGATATCAAAATTAGAATTTTTTGATTGTCTATTTATTATTGATAGTAAGAAGAGATAGTAATGGTTGACATTGACTAGTACTCTGAATCATGTTGTAAGACTCCCAAAAGATATTTTCCCACAGAATGTGTGATTATTAAGTTCAATATAAACAGCAATGGACTTGATTAATGATTGAAAAAAAATAAATTTACTGGGTGAAGGCATATCAGTAGGGGCAACTAGAATAAATTTCACAGCATTAAGGTAAGCAGGACAAATTTAAAAATAGTATTAAATGATCTCTGAAAATAAAAGGGAGGGATTGAGTGAAGAAAACCATTGTCTTTGCCATGTTTCTATACGATTCTAATACTGATTGCAACAGTTCTTTTATTACAAATCAGTTTGAAGCAAAGTAAATTAATCTTCTTCTTGAAAGCATTAGTATAGTTAATAATTGGCATATAGTAAGACATTTTTGGAAAAATCAGGGTGTTGATACAGAGATTTTCCACAAAGGGAAAAGTAGGCTTTTGGCAAGAAATTAGTTATATTTTCAACAGATGTGAGGATAGAATTCTGAATAGAGATTGTGCGAAATCCAAGAAAGTTATAAGGGGAAACAGTGAAGAGAGAGGAAACATGAGGCAGTTTTCTCTCTATTTCCAGAAACTGTGGATTTATATAAATAAAAAACTAAGTCCTCAAAAGTGAACCCTGAGAAATAAAGTTACGAGGTTTAAATCCTGGTATAACTTTGCCATTAAGAGTGATACTAATTTGTTAGCTAAAATGTAGAGAATGGGAACAGGAATGTTATGCAATTGTAATAGTTCAATGAGAATGTCAATAGGGATATAATCAAAAGCTAATGAAATATCTAATTGTACTATTATAGGACCAGCTGTTCTAGTGGCTCTAACTTGGTCAATAATAATTTAAAACAGGGTCAGAGGTGGAAGCACTTCTTTTAGCAAACTGAAGGCAGAATAATAAATAGGCTGTATCTTATTCTTAATGATGAACTCAATGAGTTTGATAAGTAAAGATGGCATAGAGATAAGACAAAGGTTATTAAGAGGAAGGGAAGAGTATTTGACTTGAATTTCAGGTAATAAGTTTTAATGTAATCAAGTGGAAAGATGTTGGACACATGCAACAGAAAATCAGCATTATTAGTAAATAATTCTTATCATCAATTGTTAAATTTTTTTATATATAAGCATATAAAGACAATTATAGTTAGTTATTTTTATTAAATACATGTATTAAATAAGCATAACTTATTTATAGTTCAATGTTCTTATCCCCATCCCCAGTCTTCCTTGAATTATATTGAAAATAACATACTCTTTATTCCTTTTAATGTTGTACCTTTTCTAATTATTAATTTTATTAGATTAAGAATGCATCTAATTCTATAATACACTTCTTATCTTTCTTAAATATAAATCTCTCACATCTTTAAAGCACTCATTTGATACTTTTCATAATTTTCATTCAATCAAAACAATAACTAAATGAAAAATTATAAAAAAAGATTGTTGTTTTTTTTTCTTTAATAAAATCTGTTTTTAAAAATTATTGCAAACTGCTGAATATGTAAATGCAAATTCATGTGGTACATTATGAAAGCCTATAATCAGAAAGTATTATCTCCTGATTATTCAAAATTGTGATAGTTTTGGAGTGGAGGAAATAAATATAAGGGGAAATATTGAAAGAAAGCTCAGAAATTATTTTTTTTCAGCTTAAAAAAAAAAAAAGTAAAATTGTTTAAAAAATAAAATATACACAACATGCTCATATCCATTAGATTTATTAATTTTCAGATATTTATTTTAAAATGTTTTATTTTTAGATATTTGTATATAGGGATTTATTGATGGTACTGGGTGTGTGTGTGGTTTTTTTAATATGTGAGGAGTCAAAAAAAAAAATTCAATCGGATTATAACTTTGTTGGCAAATCATAGAGAAATAAATTAAAATACTGCATTCTATTCATATAATGAAAAGTATCTGTATATATAATAGATAACAATTTCTTAAATTATGCTTTCTGATCTTTTAAGGCAGCAAATTTTATAATCAAAATCTTTTCAAATGATAACACTGATAACCCAACCAACTTTTAGTGATTCATTTGTTATCTTTAAAAAAAATTAAAAATATATATATTCTTAATAGAATTTTTGATTGCAATAATCAATGATTACACAAATTACACAAAGTGTTTTTTTATTTCACAATTATCACATAAATTTTAATTAAATATCTATTACCATTGAAATTGTTTATTTTTTATTTTTAGCTGTCATCTAATATTTAGAAAAGTTTCAAGATGAATAGTCAGTATTTGGTGAATTTCCCTCAAACACATTTAATGAATATGTTTCATAAATATATCAACACAGATTTCAGTTACATAAAATATATTATAAATACCTATTTAACCATTACTTAAAATAGAAAGTGTTGCAGGATCTTCAAATCTTAATAGCTCTAGATAAACACCTACTTAATTTTTGTAAATAATCTTTCAATGAGCAATAATATATTGACTTTTTTTTTTTCGAAAATGGTACACTTGAAAATCTTATTACAAATATGCCATAGCAACTAAATTTATTCATTATACAATGTTTATCACAAAATATGGCATAATATAAAAACAGCTCCATTAATTACAATTTTGCTACTTCCCCAAAAATTAAATAACTAAATGACTATATTAACATTGTGGGAACGAGCATAATAAATGGAAAGCAAAATGATTACCTGTGACAGTAATTTTGGAATATATTTAATCAAATTTAAAAAAAAAAAAAAAATGAATAGAAATAGACAGATTATTACGCGAAATTGATTATGAGAATACTATATAACAAATTACACGAATATACGTAACTTTTTTTTAATCCTTTATTCGCAATAAACATTAGCGTGTTGCTAGTTTCGCTTAATGTATGCAGCCGTATGTTTGAAATTAACGAATGATCCGTTATTATAAATAAGAAAAATTAAAATAAAAAAATAGAAGGGATAATTAAAATAAATTGGGAAGACCAAACGATCGAATAAAAAAAATAAAAACACTTTTACATCGGATGGCTATTCCAAAGTTTACTTTTTTTAACTTTTAATTGTCTTTTATTTTTTATTAGAGTAATCTTACTCTAAATTTAATTGCAGAAGCATTTAATCTTGCTTCAACGGACGTTAAATATAATTTCTATATTTAAAATAATATCAAAGAGAAAAGTTATTTTGTTATATATCGTAAACGTAAAAATCCGATTACGATTACAAGCGCTGCTAGAACATTTAATTATATATTGCGTACCACAAATAAATATATATAAACATTCATATCCATAATGAATACTTTTTAAAATATATAAATATGAATAGTATTAATGTCCGCATCACAAACTAAAATTGCAGACACCAACAACAATATCAATGACAAGAATCAAACATCTGCAAAACTAGTAACTACATTTCCCAATAAAAACGTAATAGTTTCAAAGTACCATAAAAATACTTACCGGACTTCTTTTTTTCAATGTAAAATTTTTCCATAATAGTAATCTCAACTGATGGCCAAATCCCGTCCCCATCTTGTTTTCAGTTTTCACTTATCAGTAACACACAAAAAAAAATGAAGTAGTGACGTTTATTTAAACTGAGGCACTCAACGTATGTTAAGAGAAATGCCTAGATTATTTCAACAAACCGATTCTCTTGTTTACTCAGAAATATCTGAAGAATTGTAGCATAAAAATATTTTTAAAGCCATTATCTGATGACTTACAGTTATGGAAATGATTTATTTTATAAAACAAATAAATAGATTTATAATGTCTCTTTCAATCAAAAGAACTTAAGTATCCGCTGTATATATATATATGTGCGGCATTTAGTCCACCATGTTTTCTTAATCAGCTGCTCGACAGCATCGTGATTGGTTTATATCAACAAGTTGAGAGTGCAAGACGCAATTTCCGTTTAAATAAATAAAGCTAAAAAATATAACAGTGATAAAAATGCATGTATATTTAATTGCTATATACTTTCTAACGACTAAATTTAGTTCAAGGAGAAAATGTATTCGGTTCTCTTTTGAGTTGTTGTTACTGTCAAAACAAACAACTTCATAAGTGGATAAATCGGAAATGATTGTTACAGCCGGAAATTATCTGTGCTACTTTTCTGCCATCTATTAACTAAAATAAGAGCAATGAATTAATATGTAGTTTTTAAAATGTATAGTAAATATATTTATAAAAAAAAACACAAAGCAAAAAAAAAGTATTATACATTATCGAAGTATTATAACCATGAATAAGTGTGGGGATTAAAAAAAATCAGAATTATCTAAAAATTATTTTTTCTACATTTATTTGTAACTCAATATAGAATATAGTTTAAGAACGATAGAATGTGCATATTTTGTATAAATGATAAATGGACTTGAAGTTTTATTTAAAACAATACGGAATTCGAGTTTTTGTACAGTAATATTAACATCAAAAAAAAAAAACCATTAATTGAAAATGGTAAGTATTTCAATTTGTTTACTTGTACGTGTGCATAACCTAAAAAAAAAAAAAAACGTGGCTGCAATTTCTAGGCATAAAACAAATATTTTTATAATAATCAGTTTGAAGTTATTATTAGTTCTTAATTGATTTTTTTTTTTTGTTAAGTTTTAATCTAAATAGCTAATGCTCTTAGATTTTCTATTTGTTCTGTTAAAATAGTATTCTCAGCTACATTTTTTATTCTATTCTACGCTCTACTTTGTATTGAATATTATGCTTAATTAATTATATCAGATAAATAAGTGATGTTTACTTTTTAAATATCTTAAAATTTTCTTTGTATGCATAGTAAAAATGACGAGGATATGTCAATCATTGAATAAAATATACCGACAAAAATGGGGGGAGGGGGTGCAGTATAAATATTAAGAGTGATATGGGACGTATAGTATAGGTTATGTATATAAATTTAGTAATGATATAACCCAAAAAATTTAGTTACCTAATAATTTTTTTTTTTTTAATTGATAGTTTTAAACAAACGTCCAATAGCTATTTTTTGTTATATTTATTGATGGCTATTACACAGACTTAGTTAATTATATGCTTATATTCACTATAATTATTTTTCAATAAATAATTTATAATCATTTCAATTATTGTATTTTATTTAACTTTATATGAAGACTTCAATTTTAGTATGATAATCTCACTACTTTATATCATCTAGTGAAAGCTTTAGTAATCAATAGATATCAGATGATAGTGCCTAATAAATTTTTATCTAGTGCTGTCTCAGCCATATATCCTCAGACTAGTTTCTAGCTTATGCCTTCATCAGTGAGAAGCTTATTGAATTTCATCGACATTTGAGCCTAATGATTTTTTTTTTTTTGTATCAGCCATTTTTCATATTTTTGTTGTACTATCAAGCTACCAAGCAAACTGAAAATTTTGTTGTTTTTTTTTCCAATCTAAACATAATTGTAAAATCTGAAAACATTTCAGTTTATATTTATTATGGTGACCTTAGTTTATTTATAACTTTAGACATTTTTATTCTTTGTCCAAAAATGGCATTATACCCATTAAGAAATATCACCAACTAGTCATTATACCTTTGCAGATATCTTACTATTTATTAGCATAATCTATATTCATCATTTTTATACCAGATAATGTACATTTTAATAATTAATAGATAATACTGCTTAATAAAACCCCATCCAGTGCTGTCCATTCCAAATGTCCCCAGATTAGTTTCTAGCTTATAGATTTCATAATTGAAAAGCTTTTTGTATATGTTTGAATTGGTGGTGTAATGATTAGTTGATTACATGATATAGTACCAATTCTGGCCAAAGAATAAAGGTGCCTAAGATTACAAATAAACTAAGACTTCTATAATACATAGAAACTGAACTGATTTCAGATCTATATACTATGCAAGAAAATAGGTTCAGATTGAAAAAATAAGTTTTTTTGTTTTTACTGATAGCTTGATATTAAGAAAATGGCAGCACTAGATCCATAGATCCACTCAAAAAGCTCCTCACTGATAAAAGCCACTGGATGACAGCGCTGGATATGGATTTATTAAGCACTACCATCTGATATCTGATTATTAAATTTTACCCTAGATAGCATAAAAGTGGTGAAAATGGAACATCTAATGAATAGCAACATATACGGTAAAGTAATGTGATAATATGTAATGTCTTAAAGTGTTATAAACTTTAATTTTAATACTCACATATATTCTGTAATATTCTTAGTATAAATGCATAATTTTTTTTTTAATCTTTTACTTTGTTTTATTTATCTAGTATAATATCATTTAAAATTATTGTTTCCATTTTTACATCTTATGCTTAAGTTGACCAAGGAATCCCATCCCAAATTGCATTTCAATAATTAATTTTCTCAGCTAACTTCAAACTCTCGTAGCTTTCCAAATATTATATGTTGTGTTTGTATATTTATTGAATTCCATTGCACAAACTTTCTTTATAAATGCCATATATTTGGAAAGAACTTATAACAATCATCTTTCA